>CM053399.1:169881287-169895557 GCA_028644305.1 Xerus rutilus
GGCTTGAACTCACTGTGTATAGAAAACCATTCCAGCACTTTATCCTAATGGCCCTGGTCCTCTGTGGTCTGATCTATGCCTGACACTGTCTCCATTTTACTCCCTTCTCTCCTTTCACTACATTCAAGTTACACTGGCCGGCTTGAACTCACTGTGTATAGAAAACCATTCCAGCACTTTATCCTAATGGCCCTGGTCCTCTGTGGTCTGATCTATGCCTGACACTGTCTCCATTTTACTCCCTTCTCTCCTTTCACTACATTCAAGTTACACTGGCCTTTCTTAGATCCTCAAATACAAAAATGTCCTTCCAACTCTTGGAAGCTGGAGATGTGGGTGTCTCCTCTTCCCAGGGTACACCTTTCCCCAGACATATTCAGGACTGACTCCTTGCCATTAAGGTCTCTGCTTACAGAGAAGCTATCCATGATCCCCGACTGAGAGTGGCCATCCAGTCTGTCTTCACTCCATCAGTCCAACTTATTTTGCCATAGCACAGATACTACCTCGTAGTATTGCTTTTCTAAAAATGTTGTATTTGATTATCATCTACTCCTCTTACACAGACACGCCTTGAAAATCTCATCTGCCTTGTTCACAGCGATAGCTGAAGTGTCTCAAAAATCATCTGCTTCCTGGCAGGCATCGATATCTATGTATTGAATGGATAAAGGAATAAATACAAGAATGGATAGATGGAGAACTGTCCTCGTTTCTCAGGTTCTCTGCTATTCCTGCTGTTTCTATGGGCTGTAGGGAGGAGAAAAGCAATCAGCAGAGCACACTTGCTCCTGAGGAAAAGCACACTTTGAAAAATGAAGTGTTCCCTGTCATTAGCTTTCAGTCAAGCATCACATCAGGAAACTTTTGCATCAGACACTGTGATTGGACCTTGAGGGGGGACACCTGCAATGCAGGTCCTGGCCCTCCTGTGAGCTGGAACAGATGGTTCCTTCACACACATCTAAATAAAGCTGTAATGGTGTTGGCCTGCAAACACAGCACAAGTGAACTGTTCTATACAAAAAAGAAAGTGTTTCTGGTATGTTATGTGAAAATCAACTTCTACAGTGCCACTGGTTTTCATTTTAGACACAGTTTATCTTCTTTTTGGATGTCTCATTGAAGGACTGGTCTTCTTCCTAGTCTAGCCGAGTTCCACCCTCCCTCCAGAATACTCCCAGGAAGATAGCCTGCACACTGTCAGGGTCATCAGTGGAGAGCATCATTCCCAGAATGCACCCCTTTCCCTCAGTACCTGAATAATGAGTCACCGTTGATTATCTGATCAAGACAGAGAATCACAAACAACCTGTCTGTTATTAGGCTGTGTTCCAATCATGCAGTCAATAGAATACCATAGCCAGTACCTTATAAGCATAGGAAATATCTTGGAGGTATACATCTGTGGACTGTTTATAAAGACATTCTACCAAAGATTCTGTAGAGAAAATAAATAGAAAAGATGATAGAGCATGAGAAGAGACTGTGCAAGATATAAAAAGAAGGAAGGGGAGCTGCTTTACTTTCCCTCCTCTTGACATGTAAGGAACCAGGGGATTCATGTGAAGCACCCAAGGGATCAAGAACACTGACGAGGAGGTGGTAGTATCATTTAAAACTATTTAATTCCCCACGTTCCTCATTGACTTAAGTTTCTAGAGCTTTGGCACCCTGTCTATAATCATCTTCATGGCATCCCCATTACAAGTGCCGGGTGTACAATGTCACAGAGTTTTTGAAATGATACGTAGCAAAGTAATGGAGGTGATGCTTCAGTGAGTCACCAGAGATGATAAGTGATAATAACACTGCATCAAGGAGCACTGAGGGGAGGGCAGTAGGGAAAGAGAGGCAGGGGAGGCCTCATCTTGCCTCAATGTGAGTGTCGTGGGTGTCTTCCAAAGGCAAGACAAGGGCACAGAAAGTTTTGTTTTACGTCACACCGGTTATCATTACAAAAATGCTTTATGAATTTGTGATTTGTTATTTGTTATAGGCTAGGATTTAGTAAAGACCTTGGCAGTTCTGTATGTCACCATCCCAATGGTTGCTGTATGATAGAGTGTAGAGGTGGGTGGGCTTGGGCCACAGTAATTAAATCACTATTTCATGCCTTCATGTAAACTCATTACACACTTTTAAGAAAATAAAGTTAAGTTCTATCCTTTTTGGTAACATGAGTAAACGTGAAATGTTATGCTAAGTTAAAAAAGGCAGGCAGAGAAGCAGAGAGCAAAATGGTGGTTGTCAGGGGCCAGGGATGTGGGGATGAGATGTTGGTCAAAGGCAGAAGGTTGTAGTGAGGAGGAAAAATAGGAAGTATTGAGGTGATGAATATGTTAAGTCAATCATCCTACATGTATACATGTACATAATATTACATGTGATTAAAACTTATCAAATATGAAATGAAATAAAATAAAATAAAATTTTTTAAATGAGGGAAAATATTCAACATCACTAATTATCAGATAAGTGGATTTTAAACCCAGAAAAATAACATTATTTCATGCAAATCCCTTGCTTAGGGAGCTTGTGGTTGGACATAGGCCTTCCCATGAGAAAGAGGAAATATTTTATTAATTATTATGTATTGTGCTTTCAAAGATGGATTACATCTCTCAATATCATGCAATTCTCACTGGAGATCTGAGAAGTAGACACCAATTTTGCTTTTATTTTTTTAAACAAAAGAGCAATTTGAATGTCAGAGAAGTAAACACATAGGAAGAGAGGTTAGACTGGAATGAGCCTGGAATCTCATTCCCAGAAAACTACCATTTTCCTTCTCGGTGTTATCTCTACAAGATATCACCAGAAGATGAAACCTAATTTTTCCCTCATACATTATATAAATGTATATTTTATAAACCTTACTAAACCAAAATTGCCTGTTTACCAGACATTTGTAAAAGAGATGGCAATTATCTGGTACTTGTGTCATTTCTCCTACAACCATGACCGACATCACCAATTAATCATGGAGTCACGAGAATTTTTGATATTAAGTTCAGATGCAGCCATAGAATCCTTCTTAGCAACGAAAAGTCCAAATTCCACTAACAATTAGGTACTTGCTCACTTAGATGAAATTCATTTATTGCCTTGTTTAAATATTCCTGGAGAGAGAGAAGTACATTAGAAAAGAGATTAAACTAGAAATTAGGAAACCTGCCTTTCACACCCAAACGTTGCTTGTCCTTTTTTTGGATGGCTATTTCATCTTTCTCTTGGCTACTACTTCCCTGATTGTAACAGGAAAACTTTAAGCAACTCAAAAACCTCTTTTTTCCTAATAGTTTGAAAGTGTCAGAAGTATTTAGAGAAGCTTACTAGTCCTATATCACATTCCAGAAAGCTAGCTAAACTGATAAACTAATCATTTGTAATTTTTAATGAAACCCCTTACTACATGTTGTTCATCTCGTTATTTAACATTCCTACATTTGAAAACGATTTTCAAGAAGAAGATGCTTACATTTGAAAGTGAAATTTCACAGCTGTGGATATCCTGTTGTAAAGGCATATGGGATCTTTTCTCTCTTCTTTCAAGTATGAATTACTGGGGAATGGCAGAGTTGCACAGGTAGAGAAATTCAGGTTTTTATCATGCTTTACTATTTGAGCAAGAATGAAATGGACTCTGTTGACGTCAGTGGACTGAGTATATTTCAATCAATAATGTCTTGATTCAAGGGTAAGGTGACTTCGTATGTGTAGGTAAGGGCAGATACTACTTAAGGAGGGCCTGCATGAGCAGAGATAAGCAGCATCCCCAGAGCCCTGTCCACTTGTAAGTCCAAACTCCAGGGTAAGCACTCTTCCCTCTGTGCCTCCTTGAAGGCAGCCTGCCCACCGGGAGACAGTTGTTTCAAGAACCACTGCGAGCAGAGTAGCCAAAAGACTCAAGTGGCTATTTAAATTCCAATTAATAAAAAATTCAATAAAATTAAAAATTAAGTTCCTTAGCCACTCTCACCGTATTTCAAGTGCTTTGTAGCTGGTGGCTAGAGCCTATTTCATTGGGCAAGCACACATGTGTAGAAAATTTCCATCATTACAGAAAGTCCTATTGGACAGTCAGGGCTGTACTACAAGAAGGCATATTTATGATGCTTTCGTAGATAAAAGTCCTAACTATATGTTTGTGTTAGCAAGAGAAAATGATTTCTTTCTCTCTGAGCCTTGGATCAGTGCAAACTGAACATTCAGTAATAGCTAATTAATAGGAAATGTGACCTGGAGAAAAGATTGCTTTTTGTTCAACTTCACCCTTTCTTATTCTCATCATAATGGTATACATTAAGACTTTAGCAACTCAAATATTTCACTTGTGTATCATTCTTTAAAATGATGTCCTTTTTCTGATCATTATGTAGTTTTGGATGAAAAAGTGACAATATGTTGATCGGAATATTGCTTCTCATGCTATTACTAATTATTTCTATCAATTATCAATAAAAGCCCTTAAGTTTATATAGCATTATAAATGAACTCGTTATCCCAACTACTGGAGGGTATTACCAAAGTCTTACCTCTTACTAAACTAGTTGTAACTTCACTTCATTTCTTTAGCAATATTCTGATCTAGAAGGACATATAATACTTCTTCAAGTTTCTGGATGGTTAAGGCATGGCTGGAGGAGGTGTGTCAGTGGGAGCATGCCTTTGGGGTTTATATGTTGTTCCTGGTGGGCAGAACACTCTCTCTGCCTCCTGTTGCCATGTTCTGAGTAACTGTTCTCCACCATGCCCTTACTCCATGATGTTCTGTCTCACCTTGGGGTCAGAGCTACAGAGACTGCAGACCATGGACTATACATCTGAAACTCTGACCTCAAATAAACTTTTCTTTCTTTAAGTTTTACTTGTCAGGGCTTTTGGTCACAGCAACACAAAAGCTGACCAAAAATTGGACCTTGAGTGCAAACACTCATATCCTTACTTCCAAGTGCGTAGTAATCATTGCCCTGTTCAAAGTTCTTGTCTCATCTTGTTTTACTTTGTGCCTATATTCATTTTCCAAGCCTCTTAAATCTTTCACATGCACCTGAAATTTATATGGAACCTTGTAAATTTACATCATGCTATATTATGTATGATCATTTATAATTTATGTAATTGTATGAATTTAAACATAATTCATTATGTTAAGGAATACTGTTTATGACCAAGTCATATTGATATTGGTACATTTAGTCTGCAATCTTGCTGCTTCCTAGTATTCTATATTATTAACACAAAAAAATTTATTTCTCTTTCCTCATGGTTATAGCCACTGAGGTCATAGCTCCTACCAAACCACTCAACATCAACATACATATCCTGTGATAGAATCATGTGAAAATGTCTCTGGAATACATACCCAAGAAGAAGATCTAAGAGCCAAAGGGCATATTCATGTCCAATTTTATTAATTATCACCAGAATGTTCTCTATTGTATTTTGCATTGCTATCACTGGAAATGAATATGCCAACTTCACACTATGTGTGCTCACAATCGATATTATATTCTTTTGTTTTATGTCTGGCCATTCTACAAGGTTTAAAGTGTTGACTCCCAGGAATTTTTGATTGGGAGAAAGAAAATGAAAAATTGTGAAAACATAAGTCTAAACCGATAATGCGTTATTGCTAATTTTACTCACAACATTTAAGTTAAGATCCTTTGGTTGTAATCAGCAGAAACTGATTTTGGATAACTTTATAAAAGTAATAGTGGGCCACATTTTCAGGGTTCTCTTTTCAGAATGATGACTTCTGGCTGCCTCAGATCGGGTGTCATCCAGGAAGGCTGATATCCACAGGTCAGTAATTGATGTCTTGTTTTATTGGACAAAACTTTTATTTTTGTAGGCAAGGATCATTTGATTTTTTTTTTTGCAACAAATTGCACAGTTTAAAAATGACTCAAAGATAATGAAAACAGAGGTAATCCAGATGAGTACAATAGGAGGATGCCCAATAATCTTTTTGTGCCTTTTTGGTTCTTTTACAGTGTTTTATGACATGTATAAAAGTAGAAAGTAGGAATGATTGTGTATGCATATACAGCCTTATTAAATCTCTCACTTTTATCAGTTTCCTGGTTTCCTTTAGACTATCCCCACCCACCTATCCACCCACCCATGTATTAACTTCCTGCCTCCCTAATGTGGGCTGGATGTGTTCATAAGAGCCTACAGAGGTTCAAAATGGCCAAATGTGACCCAATTCAAGCCTTGAGTTGTATCTGGTTTGGGCTGTAACATGGTCTCCAGACATGGTGTGAAGTTTTAAATGCTTCTATCGTTTGTCTCCATTAATACTGTTCAGATTTCAAGAGTTTCATAATATTTGCTGGTGAATTTCTATTGTCTCATTACCAACATCAATATGGGTGGACATCAGAGTGAACAATATTTCCAGTGTGCTTGAGGGATAGGCTGACATGGTGGTTAAGAGCTTAGACTTCTGGTTTTCAAATAACAGTTCTGCTTCGTATACACTGTGATCTTGAACAAGTTTCTTGAACACTTTGTGACATAGCTTTCTTATCTGTAAAACAAGGATAATATCAATAGTATCTGCTACATGAGGCTATAGAAACTAAGTGAATTAATACATATATATTACTTAGAAAAGTGCCAGACCCTTGGTAAATCATTAATATTATTAGCTATTATTATGATTATTACTTAGTAAAAGAGGATTCCAAGAATTAACTTTGGGGAGCTGGGATAAGATTAGTGATTAGTGAATGTTTACTCCCAATTTTTAGATTATTTTTCTATTGCAGAAATAATGGAGATATCCTGATGGTAGGATGCACTGAGCTGGTATAGACTTTTTTACACTGCAGAAATATAGAAATATTATGCAGAAAAAGCATCATAACAAATGTTTTTTTAAAACTTTAGCAGAAAATGAGGAAAAATTGAAATGTCCATATGACCAATTTAAAAGAAATTATTGACAACTAATGCTGAAAGCAAGCAAGGCCATTTCACTATGGGTGAATTTGGATACACGGATGTGGTTCTCACTGTTAGAAATCATAGCTGTCAGCAAAGAAGAGATAACCCACTTTGTGAATGTCCAAAAAGGAGCGAGAAGCTGGAGTTGAGCAATGAGGACTGCAGAGGTCTCTTTGTTGTTGAAAGAGGATTAGAAAAGTTCTATCATTGTCTAAGAAATCAGGCAGAAACTTCTAGACCTTTAATTATGCAGAAGAAATCTCCTGCAAGTGCTGAAGAAATTCAGCTCTCTATCATCCTATGTGGACATGGAGTTTGAATTAACATCCTCCACATTGTATTGTAATTCCAAGATCCAAAAATAACATGAAAAAAATCTGGTTGCTCTTTTGACATCCAAAATAGTTAAATGAAAACCACTGTATAAACCAGTTCCATAATCAAGGTTCATGATCTCTCATGAGGAGCAAACATATTTTGATAAAGATGAACTAAAATAAAAAAAAAAATACAAAGCTTTCCTTCCTTAGGAGAGTAAGAATAACACACACACACACACACACACACATATACACACACATACATACATGTATACATACATATATAAATTAGCATCTCATGAACTTGTGATAATAGAAAAATCTAGGAATGTTTATAAAATAAGCGTACTGAAATTAAGAGAGATACAATAGAAGCCATAATAAAATAATAGACTCTACAAAACAAGAAAAATGGAAACAGAAATAAACTTAAATCTAAAGTGAAAAATTTAGTCATAAAATTATGAAAACAATACACACAAAGAATACAAAAGTATAAACTTGCTCAAAAATTAAAAAATTAAATTGAAAACCATAAATACAAAATATACTATGTTTTAGTATATAAGTTACTTCTTATGCTTATATTCTACTCTATACATGGTAAAGTTTAATATACTTGTGTGTGAGAGAGTTTTCAATATACATTATATGATAATAATGTATTATCTATATTTTGAAACTTTTAATTTAGCATCAATTGATTTTGGGTATCTCTGATGTTAGTGCATATGAACTTTGTTCATTTCCTTAAAAAATGGTACAGCAATTTATTTGAACTTTCTTCTATGGATAAGCTCTTTTTGATTCTTGGCAGTATTAGCAATAAGGCAAAAATTGCACAATATTTTGTGCAAGTGTGAGCTTTAGTAAAAGCTAAAATACCAGAAGAATAATTGTTTTGTCAAAGAAAATGCACATATAAATTTTTGACATGTGCAATTGTCCTCAAACAAAAAAACAAAAAATAAAAAAGAAACTCACATTGCCTATTTAGCTAAAGAAGCTTCAATTTTATCTCTTTAAATGGATTCTGAATGAGTTTTTTTTTTTTTTAAGGAAAAAATATACTAAAATTAAATTCAAGTCTGGGTCCCAAAGTAACTTGAGAAAGTTGCTAATCTAAATGATCTTATGGTCTCTTCGAGCTTCTCCAGAGTTGATGGTGGCTAAATAAGTGAGCCAGAAAACCCCCTTTTCTTTGGAGTATTGTGGAGTATCTGTTGCTTAAAAATCTCAAAGCAAGTGCTTTCAAAGCTGCTTTTGGATTCTACCAGTTATTGTATCCGCTTCATATCTTTGGTTTTTCTACAACTTCCTGTGCTCTTCTCACATCAGCCAACTCCAGGGGGTCTGCTTTTCCTCCAAAACTACCAAGTTTTGAGCCCTGCACCTGCATCCCCCTTTCCAGATACTGGGTACTCCTGCTTGCCATCATGAGTGGCTTCAAACCAGTTAACACTAGCCAGCATCCCTCTATGCAGTAGCTCACCAGAGGGTGATTTAAGAACCAATAAAGGACAGCAAATCACTTTATGGAAATTAGCTTTTAATTATTCATTGGCAATTTGACTGTAATCCAGCAGGTGTCTTGATAGGATGAGGATGACTTAATAAGTGGATTTTTTCTTCCTGTCTGTAAGATGCATTCAACACATCCCTCCCCAAATTCACCTGCAATCATCCAACTTGAAGTTGCCTTGGGAGGGGTCATTCCATCTTCTCCAGGATAAGTGATCTCAGTAAAGATGCTGTCATTCATTCATTCATTCATTTATTCATTCAAGGGTTTATCTCATCTGCTGATGAATTGTTTATGGAAGAGACAAGAAAAGTGACTGACTAAAGACAGCAAAAAAATAAAAGAATTGGATATTAGGTCATATTTTAACCTTTATTTCTCCATCCATTTCCTGGAAGATAGGCAATGTAGTATTATGAGGGAAAAAATAATAAGTTTTGAGCAGTCTGACCTGGGTGAACTAAATATCACCAGTTATAGGCTGTTTGACCCCAGCAAATCAATTAACCTCCCTGAACCTCAATTTCTTTGTATGCAAGTATTGGGATATCGAAGTCATGAATGGTGAGTGAAAATATAATGTGTGTCCCTGCAAAATTGTGGTTTTTATAAATGACAGAGGATATAACCATTACTCAGCAAAATCTCCTTTCAGGTCCTCAGAAGGCTCATCTCCAACTATCTGTGGCCTGAGAACACTTGGCCATTTACAAACTGACTTTTATTTCACATATTGTTTCATCCAGGAGGTTTGAAGCACGGAATTCAGAAACTGCTCAATAACCTTACCAACCTCCACCTCGCACTGGAAGGCCTCTTAAATGACAGGCCTGAAAATTCAAGCTCTGTAAACATAGAAGCTACCCCTTTTCCCTGTAGCCTTATTTTGAGGACCATGGCCACGAATAAAACACAATTGGGTCTATGAGAAACCCTCTTCCTAAACTTTGGATTGCTCTTCAGATATAATTCTGATAATGATGGCATCTCAGTATCTTAGACTTTGAAAAACCTGTTAATATTATGTGTCTATACAGGTGAATTAAAGAGAAGATGAACAATGATAATCTGAGCCTCAAATTTGTATATTGGCTTCAATTTCTTCTCTAATTTGACCCTTTATATCTCACTAGTAAAAAGTCAGGTGAGGACTGAAGTCGCTGTCCTTGTTGTTTTTCTTCTTTCTTTTTTTCTGTAGTGTCTTTTACATTTTCCTACTTTTCCAATGTTTCTTTTTTTCTTCTTCATAGAGTCTAAAATATTTTGTTAAAATACAAAAAAAAACATAATAGAAAAAAAATTGGTGGTTTTGTAAGATATTTCACACTAGATTTTTTTTTCATGATATCACTTTTATCTCTCTAGTCTCTTCCACCATTATGCTATTCAGGTTGTATAATTTTCAGTGGTGGAAAGCTTCCTGGTCTGTCTGGTCTATTCAAAGTTTCATTAAGACCAGACTGGTTATGGATTCCATCCCAGGTTTGCTAAATCACATTGATGTTAAGTTCAGGGAGAAGCACAAAGTGCAAATGAAGAAGACATCTAAGGACCACTGTAAAGTCTTAGAGAAAGGCAATGTCTCTCCCCAAGACCGAGAAGCTGCGAAGAATAGTGCACACCACTTAGTAGGGCACACGCATCCACACATCCTCATCAATAAGGAGGATTGGGGCTGATGGGCTTGCTCTCCTATTTCTCTTCACGTATCTGGCACCTATCCCATGTCTCCTGGAGAAAATAAAGGGATTTTTGTTCTGTAGAAGATGGCATCAGAGTCAGAGTGAGAAAATTCATCAGGCAGTGGCTCATGCCTCCTAGGGGCTTGAGAGGCTGAGGCAAGAGGATTGCAAGTTCAAAGCCAGCCTCAGCAGAAACTTAGTGAGATCCTGTCTCAAAATACAATATAAAAAAATGGCTGTTGGATGTGGCCCAGTGGTTAGGTGCCCCTGGGTTCAATCCCTGGTACCAAAAATAAATAAATAAATAAATAAATAAGAGAGAAGAAACGTGAAATTATAATAAAAAAAGAGAAAACAGGCAGCGGGGCGCGGGGGGTGGGGGAGGCGGGGGGGAGAGTTAGAGAGGAAAGAAAATACTAGAGAAAACAAGTGAGTGAGCTGCAGAAAGACAGACCTGAGGGGAGGAAGAGGGAGGGGAAGGCAGAAGAGAGGCGGAAGGGTTGGGGAGCCAGAGAGGAAGTAGAGACGCAGATGGAAGAAAACAAAGCAAAATCGAATCATTTAAATTCTCGGGACAGATGGTAAGTGCTACAGTGAAGGGGCAAGGGAAATAATACTGGGTCAGAGTCGACATCCCATTAAATTAGAAACCTTAGGAGGAAATCATGGTAAAATAAAATCTAGTGGAATAAAAAGAGGAGGAGGAGAGGGGAAGGCATCAGACAGATGGGGACTGGGACCAATGGAAGTCAGGGATCAAAAGGGAAAATACTATCAGAGGCACAGCATGAACTTAAAATCCGGATGAGAACAGCACCCCAGGGCTCTGGATATGTTTGGGTCTAAGATCTGGGAGGCGGCCTAAAGAGAAAGTGAAGTCAAATCCCACCCCTGGAGGATGCTGGGGCTTGGAACACGTGTTGAGCTGTAACTTGGGGTGAGGAGGAGGGAGGCATGAACTCTGATGTTGGTCCCCTCTTTCATGAACAGTTTGATTTGAGCAAATTGAATAGACACTTTGGAGCCTCCATCTATCTGAAAAATGTGAGGCCCCTTCTAACTCAAAGGACTTTGAAACCTCAAAGTTAAGGCCAAGGAGCCAAGATTGGCAAAATCTCATGTTTGTGAATGGCACGATAGACTGAGCTGTGACGAGAGCACCAGAGTCTGAAAAGCTCTCACCACCAAGAGCCTTGCAGTTGACATTGGGACAGAAGGAAGCGAGCTGGACTCTGCTTTGATCTTTGCCAGGAATTCCTTGTGTGACCTTGGAAAGCCCCTTGGCTGGCCTTCTCTTCTGTTTTCTCAAGCATGCAATGTGCATGTGGGCTTCTGTTGGGGGCTGGGAGATGGGATAGAGGGGTTGGATCACATCCTAAATAACCTACTCAAATGCCTGGAGGGCAAGACATCAGAGGAGAGGTCAGGTGGGGACAAGGAGAACCAGGAGAGTGTCTTGTTCTGCCTGAAGGAGGGGATTCATTAGGACTTGGCTGCAAATAACTGTTCCACTATGTGCAGGCATAAGTCAAGCATTACCAGGTCTTGTAATGTTTATAGGGGAGGCTTGGATTTCTGATTTGTATGCAAAATGCAATGGGCAAATACACCTTCAATAAGGATTTTAGCTTAACAAAATGTAAATGGAGCCACCAGGTTGCAGCACACAACATCTAGATGAAACACTCTTTGGAAATGGATGTTCCATGCTTTTGGATTCTAGGATTCTATAACATAGGAATGGTGACCTCTCATGTATGAAAATACAAACCAAAAAGTGGATTAGGGAAGATGTTTAACAGTTTTCTATCTTTACTTTTGCTTTTTGATTGGTTCAATCCTCCCAATTTCTGTCCAAAGCTACTAGAGTTAGTGATTCTTCCAAGCCACTCACATCTCCTTATTCTCATCTCCTGTCTTTGCTCTCTGTAACAGCCTCTCCCCACTCCATTTCCAAATCCATCTCTGTTTCTCATTCCCGATCCTTCTGTATCTCCTTGCTGCCTCCATCGCCAGCTATCTGTCTTTGCTCTCCCTGACTCAGAGCTCCGGGTAGCACCAGCCCCACGGTCTGAAGGCAAGTGAAATTCTACTACATGGGAAGTTAAAAGCATCTCTGCTGTGGGATATTTAATCATTTGAATCCTTGATAGGAATAGTTCTTTTTATGTCTTCCAGCCATAAATCCAGGCTGTATCTAATCTCTGATCTCAGAGAAAAGAGAATTAACCAGCTGAGAGTGTGACTAGAAATGAAGCCCACAGAGAAGGAAGTCAAAAAGAGACCACTTTATCTATGTGTGCACCCGCCACAGTAGCTGGGAAGCAGCGAGCACCAGGGAAAGGAGCTATTTGTGGGTAGTCCTTCCTCATCCGTCTGCAGCATCTTTTAACATGCGTGAGGCCCTCCCCACTTTTAAAAGTCATCTTATTTTTGTCCTTTTGTCATCCTGACTCCACCTCCAAGAAGCACCTTGATTTAGCTTGTCCTCCTCTTGCTTAGATGGGCCTCCTCCATCATTTGCTTCCTGATTTTCTTACTGTCTCTGGTTTCTGCTTCTACTCCCAAATGTTCTGCTGTTGTTCTCTCCAACAGACAAAGAACTACGTGGAGTCAGAGTAGTGCATGTATCAGTCACCTCTGCATCCTCCGTGTCCTTTTTTGTGTCTGACATTTGGTGGGGACTCTGTCATCAGCTTGAACTCTCTCTTCTCTCTCTCTCTCTCTCTCTCTCTCTCTCTCTCTCTCTTTCTCTCTCTCTCTCTCTCTCACACACACACACACACACACACACAGTACATTTGTGCACCTTTCACCCAACTTTCTCTGGTAGTGTTTCTAGCTTACCAAGGTTACCTGGCATTCCCAGTAAAATGGTTATATTTAGGGGCATATGGTACATTATGGTATATTACTAAGCTCTTTGAGGCTGGAAGCCAAGACCTGTGTTCCCTCTACTGCATCAGAATACTCCTTAATTCAGAGCAGAAACTCAGGTTTCTATCAAATTTCTTGGGAATGAAAAAGCTTGAATTTTAATCTAGCTGTTAACTATCTATGTAAACTTGGTCAAGGTACTTAAATTCTCTGAACTCAGTATTCTCATTTCTAACATAAGAGACTGGATAGTTTTTCAAAACTATTTTCATCTTTAGATTTTATAATTCTATTGGAATATTTTTTGTCTGAACCCAAATGATTCCTCGTAATAAAAGCATCAAGGATATATGGCTGTTTCCTTGTACATGCTACTTAGGACCAGGAGGAGAAGAAAGAACAAGGTTAAATATAGTACAATAAAAAATTAACAAAGCAACAGCAACCCCATATGCATATATCCTGCTGGGAAGAAATATGGCCCAAACCAGCAGGTCATCTGGAACTATGGTGTTTTGTAGCAGCAGAGAAGAAAACATACACCAACACTGTGGTTTCTCCTCAAGTCATGCTCATTTGGGGGGGGGGGGCTCCATCTTTCTCATATGTAAAGTGAAGGCTTAGAAAAAGTAACCTTTGCAGTTTTTTGACGTTTGATATTCCAGGATCAGATAAGAGCCACTTAAGACTAGGTAGCATCAGTCCAAATTAGCGTGGAATTGAAATCTTATTTGGTGCGTGCACCATAATGTAAACCATGTTGGGAAGGAGACTAGAAATTGAGGTTGGGGCTTCTACCACTCAGCACAGAAGTGCATACCCTGCCCTCACACTTACTTATCTGTAATTCTGTAAAAATCTCTTTCTTTCTCATATGCTGTAAACTTCCCCTCTCTACTTTTTTTTTTT
>CM053399.1:169896057-169906978 GCA_028644305.1 Xerus rutilus
TGGTTTTGAAGGTTTTGACCTGAAGAATAGGTACATTTCAGAGGGCTGATCTTGGAATAAGGCCATGGAGACTGGCCAAGAACTTGGGTCCAGAAGGCTAGTTCTAACTCTTGGATCTATGGGGATCAGCCCAGTGCAGGAGTCTATAGGGAGGAGTCTGGATCTGGAGTCAGCTGGAAGGTAGAGTTGCAGAGGTTGCACTGCAAATTGGGACCATAGTCAATAAGTGGCAGCCTTGTGCCTGAGGCCAGGAGAGACAATCTAATGGTAGTGTGGACCCAAAGTCTGTGGCTATATACGCTGACCTGGCCATGAGCTTGTCTGAAAACTGAGAGTAGAAATGGAGCCTGGGGTAATGGGGGCTGGTCTATGCAGACCTGGAACACATGTCTTCAGGGACCAATCTAGGGGTATCAGCTTAATGACTAGGGCGACTGGGACCAATGTGTTCTGGGACAGGCCAGCAACCTGGAATTGTCCCTACAATTTGGTGGTGAGTGATTTGGATCTCAGAACTTCTGGGGCTGACCTAAGGAAGAATTCTATGGGGCGTGCCTAAATCCTGAGTCTATATGGAATGGTCTGGTATGAGATCTGATTCAGAACCTGGGAAACTCAGGGCCAGCTTGATGGTGGAGTGGGTTCAGAGACTAAGTCCACCAGGAAGGCTTGTATCTTAGGGAATGTCATGGCACCAGGGTGGGCTTGGGGATTTCATCTTATGTAGCCTCCTGGAAGGACCTAGGGCCTAACTACCTAATCAGTTCAGTGCTTGGTTTCACCGGAGCAGGCCCTATACTGGGGTCTAAGCAAAGACTGAATCTTATTTCCTTTTCCTTTTCCTTCTTCAAGTGGAAATTATCACTCTTTGTGCTCTGCTTGCTAGGAGATGGGAAGGGGTGATGTAGATAATGTAAAAGTGTCCTACATACCTTCTCCAACATGCTTTTTATTTATGTGCCACACCCAGGAGCTCTAGTCTCTTATTTGGTTTTCTTAGTTCTTATGAAACTATTTGCAAGTGTGAATAGTTATTCGAATTGGTATTCCCCTAGGGGTATGAGCACTGAAAAGTCCAATTTCATCATTTTGATATCTTTGTTCCTTCCTAAGTTTTATCTGCATTCTCATTTAAAATTAAATGTCATCATGTCCGAGACCTTTACTGTTTACCACTTATTGGTAGTGTACACATATTATTAAATAGCACCAAAGTAGGGTCTAAGAAATAGGATTTAAAAAGTAAGTTAATTAATACAAGTACATTGAATCTTCATTATCCCTATAAGGTTATCTGAAACACTTTGTTACCAAAGATATACAATGGGATATAGAGAAAGTACTTTGGCAACCTTTCTTGTTATGGATTTAATATGGTGTTCTTTCCAAAACTATCTAGCAATAGTGTAGGAACATGGGTCATAAATATAAATTACACTGATAAAGAACATAAATATTGAGAATTCCATCCTTGCTGCCTGATTTTAGAAAATGTTCTCTCTTCCTTATTCTTTTTCAATTACAGGTGAACTTAACTACAAAACCCCCAGGAAAGCTAGAAGGCAAACTAACCTACTGGCAAAGTATGCAGATTTTGAACATAGTCATGCTTTCAAAGTCTGGCTCTGCCACCTACCAGGTGAGATTGTGTGCTTAGCTGCTTTGAGCCTTAGGTTCCTGTTTGGCAAAATGAGCATGATGATATCTACCTACTTTATAGTATGGCTTAGAGAGGTAAATACCATAAGGCAATGCTTACAGAATGCTAGCAAAAAATAGCCTGCATTCTATGGTGCTTTCTCTGCTATTTAATTCTTGTGTCATTCATCATTACTGGGGGGAGGGTGTGCTTTGAAAATATTGCTCCCTGTTTTGCATGTGAAAAAAATTGAGGCTTAGAAAATTTAAACAACACTACATTATACATCTTTCAAAATGTGAGGTAAGATTTAAACCCATTCATTTGATAGGAGGAAAAGGAAAATGAGAAAACTGAATGGGAGGGTATAAAATCTATGATTCTATACACTTAGTAAATACAAATCATCTTGTAGCCATTCAGCCCATAGTTTAAACATTTCTGTATGTGCATTTTCATGAAATCTTTGAACGATTCTGGTAGCTAATATTTATTCAGAACTTATTTTACCAGATGTTGCTCTGAATGATTAAATGCTTTGCTTGATATATCATAGATGGTAGGTGTCCAAGGTAAGATCCAGCTCCAGAGGCCATGTTCTTAACTACTACATTCCAGTAGGTTTTCTGAGCCAGAAGACTCTGCTCCACATTTTAAGAAACATGGAGATAGATGACAATAGAATGTAAAGGCTCAGAGACTATGCTGCTACAGGGAGTATGGGGCTGAAAAAAATCACCAGGCAGGATCTATCTAAAATTAACATGAGAGGTAGCTGCGATCAATAAAACCCAAAGCATAAAGTAATGCTTGACACAATGTGTTCAATAAATATTTGTTGAATAAATGCATATTTATAAAGCCAATAGCCTGTTTTCAATCTGAGATGAAATGTCCATTTATCCATAGAATTTTTGAAAATTTTTTTAGAATAAGCTTTTAAAATCATTTAGACCACCTACCCCAAACCTCAAGAATGCTAAAATTTCCCCCACAGTCTTTCTGGCTCCTGGTCAGTAAGTGAAGTTCCCAGCTCCTAGTGAGGGAACAAGAGAAAAGACTGGAAATCAGCCTTGTGTAGAGAATTCAGGGAGCTTGAAATACCAGAGTCAAAGAGACTCCTGTTTCTAGTGAAGTAAGGGATACCAGAGACAGGGATAGATAAATACTATAGTGATGATGGCTACCATCACAGAAGTGATTCTCCAACAGAAAAAGATGCTGGTGGACATGTGGGGCCAGTGTGAGCCTATCAATTTCTTTCACAATCTCTTTTTTTTAAAAATTTTTTTAGTTGTTGATGGATCTTTATTTTATTCATTTATTATTTATATGTGGTGCTGAGGATCGAATCCAGTGCCTCACGCATGCTAGGCAAGCGCTCTACCACTGAGCTACAGCCCCAGCCCCACAATCTCTTTTTATTGCTCTTCTTTTCCTGTCACCTCCTGCAGCCTATGTCTCAGGGATTGCAGTTCCTCTTGGGTCTGCCAACCTGATCGCTGTTGAGCATCTATGAAATTTGAAGGTCCTTGTGCCCTTTAATTGGACAAGCCCCAGTTAATCATAGAGTAAAGATGCTGAGAGTCAGGACAGGCAGAAGGAAGAGAGAAGGCAAAGTGAGAGAAAAAGAGAAAGAATTCATAATAATGTTCTTTGTGGGGAAAGGGGAAATGAACAGAAATATTTACTATCCGAAATTTGGTCCAAATGACACTAGTGATGGATAAAACGTGGCCCACTTTGCACTTAGCCAAATAAGTAAACTTGCTAGATTTCTTGTTAGCTGCTAAGCGAGGTAGGTACCTTTAGGGGTAAACTGCTATATGTAGGTGTGGGGAGAGGAAGAAAGCTGCTGCTTCTTTAAAAAACTGTTAATGTGGCTTCTTAGTTGTTATTTCTTTTTCTTTCAGCTAAGATCCTGGGAAAACTTAGGAGGAACCAGTCACGTATTCTATCAAACTCATTCTATTAAGTGACCTAGAGTAAATTTGGCTTAATATAACAATAAGTTCTGTGTCCAAAAGTGTGAGTGTCCATCCTCTTCTTTTTGAACAAGTGGCTTGAGACCCTGAACTGAGCCTGCTCAGGAAAGCTGCCTATTTTTCTTTTGTGAACATGTGTTTTATGACCTTAAACTGGGCATGCTCAGGAATGTGTCCCCTACCCCATGTGTACTTTCCTAAATGAATGTGTATAAGTTCCCATATAAAATCCTCCCTTTCTTAGTTTAAAGAGAGCATGCTTTGAAAATAATTTCAGTGCTCCCCTTCCTTGCTCCTTTCTTCTGGTTGAGCTCATTGTCTTTGCATTTACCTAGAAGAAAAGCCATTGTGTTCTGTTGCTTTAAGTGATCAAGATTATCTGATTTCAAGATTGCTGGTGAGATTGCTAATACTTAGCTTGATGCTCACTGAATAAAAATGAACAATCTTATAGTCATCGAATCACAGAATTGGTTGATAGATCTGTTATATAAATCCAGGGCATCTTATTACTGCACAACTCGAATATGCCTGCTAAAAAAGAGACTGGGTTACAACACTAGCTGTAGAAATAATAGAATAGACTTTATTCAAAATCGGCTTAGAAGGAAAATAGCAAAAACTTAAATACTTCAAAGGTTCTGTTTCTCAGAAGCTCTGGAATGGGGAGAGCTATTAAAAGAGGGAAAGAGTGCATTAAGATGAAATATGGAGCCAGGTGCAATGGCACACACCTGTAATTCCAGCAATTCGAGAGGCTGAAGCAGGAGGATCGTGAGTTCAAAGCCAGCCTTAGCAACAGTGAGGTGCTGAGCAACTCAGTGAGACCCTATCTCTAAATAAAATACAAAATAGGGTTGGGGATGTGGCTCAGTGGTTGAGTGCTCCTGAGTTCAATCCCTGGCACCAAAAAAAAATGATGAAATATGGAAATTTCACAGGTTTCCACTTCCTTTTAGGCCCTTGAGCCTCCTCACCATCTTAAAAGGAGTCTGAACTTCCTGAGGTCAGCATCTGTATTTTCCTAATTCCAGATTTAGGCATGGCAATTTTAGTCTGTTTCAATCTGACATCTAGACCAGAGCATCTATACCTAGATAACACTTAAAGTGCTGATTCAAGGTTAGTACATATAATAAAACAGCCATAATCAGTAGAGAATATTTTCTGACAGTTTGGTTTATTCCTGGCTTAAAGTAAAAAGAGAAACATCAATCACAATTTATAATGGAAATACCAGGTAATTAGGAGGCACTTAATGTACCTTATTAGAATAGACTAAACCAAAATTGACATTTAGAAAAACTTATTTATTGAATGTTTAACAAATAGTGAACATTTATTACATATAAAAATAAGTATGCTAGAAGCTAGACGCTCAAGCTTCAGTGATGACTAAAGCAGACACGTTTCTCTGCCATTAGTTGTCATTCAGTCTAGTAGGAGAGAGAAAGAGAAGAGCTTAATGGTGAAAATTACAATGTCAGGGAATAAATAATATGATAGTGCAGGAATACAGAATTGTGGTATCACAGAAAGGAATATATCAGCTAAACATGAAAAGAATTAAGCCTTCCTAGAGGTAGTGGCTTCTAGTCAGAGGCTTAAAACATGAACTTGAGTTAGACAAAGAAATACCTATACTAGAAAAATTTTGAAGATAATGCGAGATAAAATATTTGAAATTGGAAATGGTGATTTCCAGTTTATTTGTATCATAAGACCCTGCCTTAAGATTGACCGGTGGGATCAAATCTATTTGATCTGAACTATTTAGGTTTAAAGATCCCTCCGCCTGGGGACTATTGCTGGATAAGGAGAAAAGGGACACATAATGCTAGCAATGTCTCCAGAAATGTTCATTTGCATTTTGGAGATGGCAGTTCTTGTACAGAGTCAAATAAAAGTAAAATGTTTTTATTCTGATAGTGAAAAACATATAGAGTTACTTGATCTTGCCAAACCCTGTAGGTTCTTTAGTTCAGATGTCTAGTTTTACACGTCTACAAAGTTACCAACTCAAACTAAATCCTGGACACTTACTCTTTAGCCAGTTCGTATGGGGTTTGTATGCTATCTTATCCAATTTTTAGAAAGCCAGGAAAGATGTGTGATTAAATTTTGGATCAAAAAAAAATCTGCTGTCATTCTTAATATTGCTTGATAGTGCATGTTGGCATAGGTGGGAACATGCTAGGTTATTAAATAAAAAGTTATACAGATTAATAAACTGCATTTCCATTTTTATAGATTGAATTGTATCCCTCCCCAAATCCATATATCTAATCCCCCTGCAGCCCCTCTTCCCTGAAAATGTATTTGAAGAAGGATCTTTAAGGATGTAATTAAGGTTAAATGATATTATAACCGTAAGGCCCAAATGTATTAGGAATGATGTCCCTATAAGAAAAGGAATACCAAGAGTACATGCATACAGAGAAAGGACCATGTGAGGACACAGACATAGAAAGCTATCTGCAAGCCAGGAGAATGACCTCACTAGAAATAAATCCTGAAAGCACATTGGTAATGTAGTTCAAGCCTCCTGTAAATAAAGTTATGTTGTGTTATCCACCTAAGCTGGCTATTCTAGTATGATAAATTTAGTAGATGAGTATACTGTCCAAGAGAGCTTAGGCCAATCAGGGAGTCAGAGGGATGACAGTTCATACATGACCACCTACTGCAATGCCCACTTGACAGTTTTTTCTTTTTTTTGAAGGAGGGGTGTTCCAAAACCACACTCAGTTTTCACAAATTGCTAAAAGGAACCACAGAGATCAATACGAGCTCTTATACTCATGGTAACAGTTTATTACATTAGAAAGATACACAGTAAATTCAGAAAAGAAAAGAAGCATGTAGGACAGAGTTTGGGAAAATATCAAATATGTCTTCCATTTATCCTTTGTCTGCAAAATGTAGATGTGTTATTCTCCCAGTCTTGCTACATACAGTTATGAATGGAGAATTGCTAACAAAGGAAGCTCAAGAAAATTTATTATTTTTGAGTTTTGTTGGGGCTCCAATACATTGATATAATCAATTGATTGATTGCCCATATTTGACCTCAGTCTTCAGGCTTACTGCTATAGTTTGAATATGAAGTGTCCCTCCAAAGCTCATGTATGATACTATGCAGAAATATTCAGAGATGATATTATTAGATTGTAAGAGCTGTAACCTAATCAGTGGATGAATCCATTTTATAGATTATTCATTGGAAAAGATTACTATACTGGATGATGACAGTACGCAAGTGGGGTGGGACTGGAGGAAGTTGGTCACTGAGTGTATGCCTGAGCGTTTGTCTTTCGCCACTGGCCCGTGGAGCTCTGTCTTCTTCCTGGATATCATGAACTGAGCAGATTTTCTCTGCCACATTCTTCTACCATGATGTTCTGCTTTACCTTGGACCCAGAGCCATGGAGTCAGTCAACTATCAGTCAATTATGGACTGAACCTCTAAAATCATGAGCCAAAATAAGGTTTTCCTACTCTAAGTTGTTCTTCTCAGGTCTTTGGGTCCTAGCAATGAAAAGCTTACAAACACAGTTACTGATCCTACATGATCCAAAATTCCCAATTCTAAGTAACACTGTTGCTATTCAAGGCCAAGCTCTCTGCCACTCTAAAGTGTGGTCAGTCTCTATGCCAAATTATGTTATTAGACTATCCAGTATGACACAAGATCTTGAACATAACATCTGATCATGTTATTCAAAGAGATTACTTTCCAGAATCTAAGGTTAAATTCTTTACTAAACACTATCCTTCCTTTATCTGTGAGAATTCTCCAGGGACATTTTCCTCATGAACATGTCATCTACCTATTTTGTCTGGCAGGTACCAAGCTATAGAATGTATAACTATGTCTCTGTGTTTGTGCGTGTGTGTACACGTATATACATATGTGCTGTTACTGCATGGCTCCAATGCCACCAGGAAGAAAAAAAAACTGGGCTATAATGCTTGCTACTCCAGAAATATTCAGGATCAAATTAGTAGGAAAATAGATTCTATTCAAAGCCTGCTTTAAAGAAAGGTAGAAGAAGCTTAAGTGTTTCAAAGGCTCTGTCTCCCAGAAGTCTGGGAGGAGAAAATCTTTTAAAAGAAAGAAGGGGTGCATTAGGACAAAAGACAGGAAGTTTACAGGTTTTGCCTCCTTCTGAGTCCCTGGAACATCCTTTTTATGTCAAAAGCAGCTGGGACATCCTGGGCTCAGCATCTGTGTCTTCTCAATTTCAGGGGCTGGGGTGGCAAATTCAGTGTGTTTCAGTGTGAATTTTGCGGATGCACGTTTTAAATAGAACTTGTGCATTACTGCACTGCTAAAAATGTGTTTTGGGGAGAATGAAAGCACTGAGATAATTGAGAAAATAAGTGGTTGTTTTTCAAACACTCATCAATCATTTCAAAGTTTATTTCACTCTCCTAAGTCCTAGGAATGAGGATCGAAGAGGAAATATCATGATGTTATGATTTTACTTTTTTAGTTACTGTACATCAAATAAGGAGGATGAATGTAAAATTTCAATTTGATATCTGAGAATCTGCCTTATTTGCATCCCTTCTTAGAGGGATGTCTGTCCTTCCTTCTGTCTGTCCTTCCTTCCTTTCCTTCCTTACCTACTTATCAGGGATTGAACTTAAGGGTGCTTTCTTACTGAGAGACATCCCCATTCTTTTTGCTTTTTATTTTGGGACAAGGTCTCACTAAGTTACTGAGGGCCTTGCTAAGCTGTTGAGGCTGGCCTTGAAACTGTGATCCTCCTGCCTCAGACTCCACAGTTGCTGGGATTACAGGTGTGTACCACACCAAGAAAAGGTCCCTTTTTTCTAATACTGCCCAATAGAGAAGATTATCTGTACTGTTTAGTAATTCTTATTTCTGAAATTATATTAGTCAGCTTTTCATCACTGTGACCAAAAGACTTGACAAGAACAACTTAGAGGAGAAAAATTTTACTTTGATTCACAATTTCAAAGATTTATTCCATGGTGGTTCAACTTCATTGCTCTGGGCCCAAAGTAAAGCAGAATATCATGGAAGAAGACTACAGTGGAGGAATTCTGCTCACCTTATGGAGAGCAGAGAGAGAGAGAGGAAGTGGAAGGCGTCACAGAGAACATGAACCTTTCCAGGGCAAGCCCACAGTGGCATATCTCCTCTATGCTCCACCTGACTGAAGTTATCACTCAGTCCATTCAAACCAGGACAGACTGGCTAGGTTATAATCCAATCAATTCACCTCTGAACATTACTCCATCAACACAGGAGCTTTTAGCCACATCTCATATCCCAACCATAAAAGGAATCTGTCTTGGGCCCCAAGCCCCTATTCTAGTACCTGGAGTTCTATCTAGACCTGAGGAAGGCCAATGCTATACCCCTGGTTTACTCACAGCATCTATGCCTTGTTTCTCATTGTTTGAGTTTCATTCTAAGAGAATATCCAAGCATCCTCAGTCTTCTCTCAGGCTGATTGTCTTCCCTACTTTTTCTGAACCTAATAGAACTGGAGTTCTGTTCCTGAACCTGAAGCCCTACTCTATTTTTTACTTTTGTCTGATTATTGCTCGCAGGCTCAGCAGGACCTCCGTGAGTCACTGGCTCACCTTCTTGAGTTGCATTGTGTCTGCGGGTACTGTCTGCTTGGTGACCAGGAGTCAAGACTTCCTCTCTCAAGCCTGCCTCATACCTCGTGCATGCTTTTTTCCTCTAGTACCCAGAGATGACTACAACTCTATAGGCCTACTAAGGGTTAGATCTATCCAGCCTCTGTTTACACATCTTTTCTGGCGTTAACATTGTGTTTCCCAATCAGTGTTTTTATAAACTTTGTGAAGCACCACAAAGATAGCTAAAAAGCTGCCTGAAACAACAATAGCCAAATGCAAAGAGTGGTGAAAGAACAGTAAAATAACACAGGTTTTGACATTTCATAACATTTGGGGATTAGGACAAGGAATGATTTTTGTATGGCCTCACAGAAAGGTGCGATTGGGTTATTTCCTTCACTAGCCGCCTTTAATCAGTAGGCATTTAAAAGATTAGCTAGTTTGTACCAGAAACTACGAGCTGAGATTTTGACAGCAGATAGGATGAACTTACATACAGACTCTGGACTAGAAAAGAAGTTACATCTAAGATTTAAATTGTCATACATTATCTCCAAAGGAGTATGAGTGCTTTAATGTTGTAGGGAAGCCCAATAGTTCCTATTTTTCTAGACACATTTTCCCCTCCATTGAAACCTGTTCTACTTACTAAGGTAATGATACAAATACTTTTATTGAATATTAATTAAATAGGATAATGTGATAATTCATCATCTTCATCAATGATATTATTTCATAAACCATTAAAGTCCAAGGAGGTTAAGTACTTTGTTCAAAGACATCAATTACAATCGTGAAATGTTTATAATGCCTGGCATGTGCTTATATTCTTTAGATTTCAGAAACAGAAGTAAATGTGTTTTGTTTCTTTGTCCCCAAAATCTTTTGGGAGTCTAGAAATATATTTCTTACTTTTTTCTTTTTTTTTCTATTTTATAATATTTGTATTTTTGAAAACCTTCAAACTTACAAAAATGTTGTAAAACTAGCACAAGAAATCCCTGTGTATTCTTTATCCAGATTTCTTAAATTTTAACATAAAACATAGTACATGATCAAAATCAGGAAATTAATACTGGTGCAGTATGAGTATCTAATCTACAGATATTATTAAATCCTGCCACTTGCTCCATGGATGTATTTTTCTAGTTTAAAATCAAATCCAGAACCACATGCTGCATTAACTCCTTGAGTCTCCTTAAGTCTACCTTCAACATTTCTTTGTCTTCTGACACCTCAATATTTTTAGAGAATATTGGCCAGTTATTTTGTCAAATGCTACTCATTTTTGGGTAGAAAAATGTTTCCTATGATTAAATTTAGAATATGTATTCATTGGCAATATTTCACAAATTTGATATGATTTTCTCATTCTTTCATCCTCTACGAGTGTGGATCAGTCCACCACTGATAGTGTTGACTCTGACCACTTAGGTGAGTGTCTCTCAGCATTGCCCACAGTTAAGTGACTACATTTCCCTTATAAATTATAAATATTTGGGGAGAACATACTTTGAGACCATGTGAAGGATGTTCTGACTTTTGAACAGTGAACAGAAAAGTGCGTCTGGCACAAAGTAATGGGATGGTCACTAGACCTGGGATTCCCCCGGACGTGGGCATAATTTCCTCATGTATGAACTTGGGAGTTTGATCTCAAGGGACATTTTCTTTT
>CM053399.1:169914168-169929697 GCA_028644305.1 Xerus rutilus
CCACCATTTGAGCCTGCTATCCCACTCCTTGGTCTATACCCAGAAGACTCAAAAACAGCAAACTACAGTGCTGCAGCCACTTCAATGTTTATAGCAGCTCAATTCACAATAGCTAAACTGTGGAACCAACCTAGATGCCCTTCTATAGATGACTGGATAAAGAAACTGTGGTATATATACACAATGGAATATTACTCAGCAATAAAAGAGAATAAAATTATGGCATTTGCAGGTAAATGGATGGAGTTGGAGAATATCATGCACAGTGAAGTAAGCCAATCTCAGAAAACCAAATGCCAAATGTACTCGTTGATAAGGGGATGCTGATTCATAATGTAGGGAAGGTCATGGGAACAATGGTGGAACTCTGTTTACAGGGGTGTAAGTGGGGAGGGGGCATGGGGACAGTAAAGGTGGTGGAATATGATGGTCATCATAGCCCTAACTTTATGTCTGACTGCATATATGATGTGATTCTATACAACTTACAACTAGAGAATTGATATGTTATCCTCTATGTACAATGCGTTGAATTGCATTCTGTTATCATGTAAGCCTAAATAGAACAAATAAATAAATTAAATATGAAAACAAATTGGAAGAAATCACATATTGGGTATAGGTTCACTAAGGAATGCAATAAACATGATTTTCCTAGTATATATATATAAAAAAAACTATTGCATAGAAAATTTTCCTGGAAATTGTCCTCTTTGTTTTCTTCTAGTAGCTTCATAATGTCAGGCCTTCCATTTATGCTTTTAACCTACTTTGAGTTGATTTTTATATATAGCGTGCTGTAACTGTCTAATTTAATTTTTTTGTATGTGGACATCCAGTGTTTATAACACCATTTATTGAAGAGACTGTCCTTTCTCCATTATGTATTCTTGACATCATCATCAAAAATCAATTGACTATAAATCCATGGATTTATTTCTGGGCCTTGCCCAGGTATCTTTTTAGTCTTTCCTCATAACCAACATTATTTATATGTGTCCACATGGGATCTCATTTCTCTAGAAATGAACTACGATTTTTACATAGAACCCTCAAAGAGTTTGTGTTTTAAGATGCATTATAAATGTATGCTAAAACACATATTTTGATGCCCAATAGATGGGACTTTGGTATAAAAAGACTTTTAAATTATTATTTGATGTCAGGGGATATCAAAGATCACAGGCACAAATCACATTTCTAGATTCCTTTAGAATAGTTACAGTTGGGTGGGACCAGTCATTTCGCCAATTATGGAGAAACTTCTGCTTTCTCATCTCATGTTTTGACCTCAGTGCATAGAGTATGGAATTTATGTCATGCTTTTGACACTTCTAGCCATCTATTTCCTTCCTTCTTCCAATTATAAAGATAAAATACTGATCTTACCAATTACAAATGAGCAGTTGATAATGACAATCAATGTTTATAAATGAAAACTACTTTAAACTCTGTTGCTTGTTCTTTCCCTACGGAGTGACCAACTTATCTGGGGCATATAATGCTGGCACAATATTTTCTCTGTCTGCCTGAGGATGGAGCAGCAAGACAGAACCTTGTTTCTGATCCAAGGAGCTAGCTGGGTAATGAACTAGGAGCCTTCTCTTCACAACTTCCTTTGCTCATGCTCCTTTTACAGGCATGTCTAAATGTGTGGGTGCCCACATTGTATAGACATTTAAATTGGGAGAGGGATTAGGAAGCCTGGTTTAACTTCTGTGTCTAAGCCATGTTCTGTCATTGTCTCAGTGCTGGAATGACACAAAGAGAATCAGGCACTCACTCTGTGATTTATAAACAGGTATTTTGCTTTCTATTTAGTTAATTTTCTTTTAATATCTCTGACATCAGTCAAGAATGCCAAAAGGCAGACTGGTAACTACTCTAATTTCCTCAACAAGCCTGAGACATTATTTTTCATCTTTTTCAAGTCAACCTCATTGATGAATCTTCCTGATTTACACAAATTCACATTGATTTCCTTTCTCTGTTTTCTTCATCATTTATAGCCCAGAACCATAGGCTTAAGTACTAAATAATTTTCTGCTTCGATTATGATAGGAATCATTTTATAGACCCTAATTAGACTATAATGTCCTTGAAAATATAACTAGTTATTATATTTGAACACATTTGTTTTCTATATTCTCCTACATAAATGTGAAGATAACAATCTACTATGAAGTCACAAAGACTTGTTGATAATATTAAAAACAGTCATTTCATATTAGATTCAAAATGTGCCTTCATAATTCATCTTTTATTTTTGTAAAATGTAAATGACCATTAGAATATTTAAAAGCATATACCGATTAAAAAAGAGCATTAATAAAAAGTCTGGTGTAGGGGAATGTGAAAGTGAGCCGCATCTAACTTAAAAACACAAGTTTTGTGTATTTAATTTGAAAATTTTATGTGCCACAAAAAATCAAAAGAGTGTTATTATTTCCTTGTCTCAATGCAGGCAAAGGTGTCTCCTCCAGGCCTGGTCCCTCCTCCATCCCTGGGCTTCCTAGTTCCTCCACAGACCTGCTCTGCTCTCACCATCTCTTTCCTTTCCATACCTGAATTACATGAAATGGAGATACGCACAGAATATTTCTAGTTTACAAAATACAATCCATCAACACTTATATATTGCCCATGAATCCATTTTAGTTGTGGAGTAAATGCATCAATTTAAGGGGAGAATTTTTGACAGTTTAATTCAAATGAAGTCCACTCTGCTCAATTAGAGGGAATCTGAGAAGAGATGTGGGAGGATGGGGACATAAGCATGTCTTATTCCAGGAAAATAAATGCACTTCTCCACATTAAACATATCTGTATAGATTCTTAGTTTTAAAAAAGTGACATCGTAACAACTGGCTAATTTATGTTCCCTTGACAAATGGTGAATTACTTCATTTTATATTGCTCTTTCTTTGCTTTTGGCTGGATCCTGACAGTGCTGAGAGATTACAGCAAGAGAAATAGGGGAATGGACTCTTCTCAACTTTGGAATTGGCTACACGATATTGGCCATGATTCATTTAAAGAAGCGTTTGCTAAAAGGCATGATCAATGCATAGTAACGTTGATGTTTTTAGGATTGAGTCTTCTGGATTTGAAATGAGAAACCCTTAGCATACCAAAGTTTGAGCAGCTAAACATTTTGGTCTTCAGAGTTCAACTATCTTAATAAGCAGGGCTCAAACCTCTGAGTTTTGAAGATGAATGCAGTGCAAGTTAGAGCCCTACTGGAAAACTCTAAGGCAGCAATAAGAATGTTCAATGTCTACAAGGTATTAGAAAATAAAGTTAATGAAATTGACGGGAGTGAGGTTATAGGCAACGTGTGGGTTAAGTAAGATCAGAGGATGTGTACTTCATTTAAAAAGACAAATGAATCAGTGTTTAGTTCTAGAAAATTTTGTCATAGGGGAAATGAAAGCATAGTTTTGGTCGATGTTCCAGTTTTGCAAATGCACATATGTAATTGTGATGTAATTTACAATTGTGAATTGATGGTGCAGGTGCTATAAAACATGTTTGGGGCTGAATTTCGTCCATGTACATCCAGTATATACTACTGCTCTAGAGCATCATAGGGTTAATGAATACACATTTTATTTGACATCATTTCTCTGTCCTTTGTCTATAATAGACATTGCTCGTCCATGGTGGAATTCTTTTCCACAGTCTAGAAATGAACTTAAAATTATTTCTGACAGGCACTACAAGTAGCTATTACCAACTATTCAGAGGTGGTGTATAAGAAGAATCTGTCTACAGTCCCAGACATGGGTGAATTAGTCCTCATGTTTAAAGATTTCACATGTATGATAGAAGACTTTAAAAGTTGGGTAAAGAACTGAGTCAGACACTAAATTACAGTAATTATACTTCATTATTTGATTGTCTTCTTCAACTTATAATCGTGTTCAAATATCTTTTCTAATTAGAGCCACTAAGATCCTTATGAGGTAGGACAGAAAGTGTGTCTATATTAAAATGGAGAAAACAAATGTTCGGAGGAGTTAAATGAGTTGCCAAAGATCACACATCTAGTAATTAGAAGCATAAAAAATAGGAACTCAAGTAGCTAGGGATCTTTATAATAATAAAAAAATTATAGAAAAACCCACAGGGAAAGAAAAATTAAGCTCCTAGTAGCAAAAAGAAGCAGGAAAAAATTCCATTGAGGGTTTAGTTGGCTTACATCCTCCTAATTACCATACCCAGCTGAAGAAACAAATACCCAGGCTGGCAGAGAGGGGTTCTACACTACTGGAGTTGAGTGACTGCTCCTTTGACTCTATAGTGACCTTTCTCACATTTCCTCTTTTGGCAGAAAAGACCTTTGTGGGGAGGGAAAGAGGAAGAGTGAGAAAGAGAGAGAGAAAGAGATTCCAGAAAGGAACTCTTCCATTCTTAGCTGGTCAAATGCAGAGAATGCTTCTGTTGTTCTTCTAACCTTTATTTCCCAGTTGGGTAATTACATTGCCTGCCTACTATAATGATCCATATGTTTTTATGGTAAGATTTCTAAAATAATTAGCCTGATATCTCAGCATATTTAATAAGGAGAATCACCTGATGGGGACATAACTGCCATTGACCCTTCCAACATAGCTGCTTTAGATTTGTCACCATTCCCCAGTTGCAGTATTGCTATCATGACAATGATGATGATGATAATGATAATGACCATGATTAACAACTTTGTTAATAAAACCTCCCATTTGTGCATTTTAAATAAAGTATAGCATGTTTTCACATATTGCTTTCAATTTGATTCCCCAAAAATTCTTTTAGATAACAGAGCAGAAGTAACAGAAAGGTAGAAAGATCAATGCTTGCAATCTTCACCAATTAAATGTTAAAATCAAGCTGGACACAGTGGTGTATGCCTGTAATCCCAGCACTTTGGGAGACTGAGACAGGAGAATCGTGAGTTCAAAGGCAGCCTCAGCAATGGTGAGGCATTAAGCAACTCAGTGAGACGTTGTCTCTACATAAAACACACAAAAAAAAATAGGGCTGGGGATGTGGCTCAGTGGTCATGCCCCTGGGTTCAATCCCCGGTACAAAAACAAACAAACAAATGTTAAAATCAAATCAAAGCAAGGCAATAGCAAAAGCTAACACTTGCAATGTGAGAAAACGGGATGAGGCCTTAGGACAATACCAGTAGACACAGTTGAATTGCACAGACATTTATCAGCTGTTAGAACCTCATGCTCATAAAACAAATGAGCTTGTGGAGTGCACGTGTGCGCCCGCGCGTGCATACGCACACACACACACATATATACACTTCAGTTCAGTAATCCTTGGCATTTGGAGTTAATTCTTTTAAACTACCCATCATATGGTTAACAGAGGTAATTAGAATAGGACTGGTCAATTATCTATGCTGAGTTACTATTTGTACATTGATAAGGTATGAAAGTATTTAAAAAATATTTCCCTGAACCCAAATTTTACAATATTCTATGGCTGTTTGTATGTTTGGCAAGATTATCCCATTTTGTTTCGGTCCTGAATTTTCATCATATCCAGAACAAAGGTATTTGGCTCAGTTCTACTTATGCAAATAGCTTAGCTAATAAGAAAATGGTCTTGGTTTCTTTTAACTTTCCATCTATTCTCAAAATTACTGCTCAGATGTTTGTCATTCATTCATGACAACTTCTAAATTCCATTTTATTGAAAATCTAGCAAATACTTTCAACTTGTATCCAACATACCTTTAACACCGGCATGTCTATGTTTGCCATATTAGCACACATCAGCAATACTTTAAGAGTTTGCTATGTAACAACAGATATTATATTTAATCCTGAAATTAGCATTAGTCTATTACTCAGAGCATTATCAAATCCTTTATGATTTATAATCTTTGCATTTATCCATCCTGCCAGTTAGACATTCATTCAAACACTTGTTCATTCACACTATCGCTAAAATAATATTTCCTTAGTACCATCTAGAAATCAGAGCTTGGTTCTTTTCTTAGAGGGACTTATATTCTAGTTTATGGGCCCAAACTAAAGTGCTATATTAGGAGCACAGGAAGATTTTTTTAAAAACATGAACATTTGGGCCCCATCCCAGAAATTCTGTTTGGGTTGTTTAATGTTGGATTTGGAAATAAGCAAAAATTCAGATGATTTTTATGTATGACCCCCAAGAAAAAACACTGGATTACTAATTTATTATGACTATCTAACATAAATAGTCCCATTTTTTCACCATAATAACTGAAATGTGGGGTTACTTAATAAATTTTCTAGAGACATCAGCTAAAAGAAAAAAATTATCAAAAGCAGGTTTTAGTGCAGTTATTTTTTTGTACTACAATGATTTTTCATATTATCCCCACTATTTTGCTTTCTATCCTTGCAAAAAACTCAACCCAGAATCTGATCAATCTATGTCAAAAAACAATTTATTCAATATGAAAGAAAGATAGGAAAAAAACTAATTAAGTGATGCACACTGGTAATCCCAATGACTCTGGAGGCTGAGACAGGAGGATTGTAAATTCAAGGCCAGCCTGGTCAATTTAGAGAAATCCTCTCTCAAAATAAGAAGTAATAAAGGACTAAGGGTGTAGCTCGGTGGTAAAGCACCACTGGGTTCAATCCCCCAGTGCAATAAAGAAAAAAAGAAAAGAAACATAGGAGAATACTATGCAATATTCTAAGTACAGAAAAATGCAATGGAACAATTAATATAATTACTTCAAAAATTAAATTGCATGACAAACATGTGGAGGGTGATCCCATAGATTGAAAATAATTTAAAAGACATACTTGCCAATTATAATATATAGACCTTTTTAAGATCCTAACTTAAACAAATTGTGAAATATATAAAACAGGGAACTCTGGACATTATGTTTTAAGGAATTTTTATTAATTTATCTTACTTCCAAACTAATATTTTGTGATGTGCAAAAAGATTTCCCTTTTTTAGAAATACTGAGATATTTGCACAATGATCCCATGCTTGATACTTTAATCTGAGTGAGGAATGGCTGTGAGAATATTTATATAATAGGATCAACCATAAAAGGATAACTAGAAGCTGGAGGTTTGCAGTGTAGGGGTTATGATATTTTTTCTTTACTTTATATGTACTTAATATTTTAAAATAACATATTTTGAAAATACTTATGACTGCACATATGGTACAACTCTATATCATGTACAACCAGAGAAATGAAAAGTTGTACTCCATTTGTGTACAATGAATCAAAATGCATTCTGCTGTCATCTATACCTAATTAGAATAAATAAATTAAAAATTAAAAATAAATAAAAAAGTTTGTTCTCATGCTAAACCTTAACACCTTTGAGAGGTAACATGTCTCTCCTATGTTTTAAAATTTTTAATACATGAATTAAACTGATTGATAAAGTGCTTGTTAGAAAGATTAAGGAAAAAAATACTTCTTATGTTGCTTTGAAGGAGAATAAATTGCGCTTGAATCAGAGGTCTAGAGCAGTTCAATGGAACCACAGCAGATGGAGCAAAATATTAATCCTACTTCTCCACCTGTCCTTTCCATTTCTATCCCTCCAGCTACTCAAGCCAGAAGTTTGAGTTCCATTCAGGATGTACACCACCATCTCCTTCACCCACATCCACTACACTACTAGTAAATTTCTAGAACTTTCAACTGCAGCTTCAAATATCTTTTGACAATTGTGAGATGCCCATTATCTCTACTGACACATCTCCTCCACAGTCTCTTTCTGATGACTGGACATCTTAACTGGGTTCTCTGTAGCTGTAGTCTTGAACCTCTATAATCTAGTTGTCAATTGAAAGCCAGCCTAACCTTTTGAACATTTGAATTTGATTTATGTCACTTTCCTACCTGCAGACTTCAGGTGCCTGGTTACTCTATTTAGAAACAATCTATAAAAATCTTGCTAAAATATTCACAGCACTAAATAATGAGACCCCAAATCAAACTCTCTTACCTTGAGGTTCCTCCATTGTGCTTCAAATTTAGCATCCATGGTAAAAGACCTACATTTACCACATTCTCTTCTCCTGGCCTACAATGATTCTATTTACTCCACTTTATGGTATTATTATCCCAAATTTTTTCTTCCCCATATCCAGGTTCTTTTCTGTGTAACTTGGCAATGCCTACCCATTGTGGGTGAAATGTACTTCTCTGTTCTTGACTGGAATTGATCATACAACTTCCTTTGGCCAATAAAATGTGGTGAAAATAATGGTCACAGCTCTGAGGCTCAGTGACAGATGGTTTATGTATTCCTTCTTGTTCTCTTATGCCTGAGTAGACACCAAGTAATCATGCCCAGACTGACCCACAGGTCTTAGAGAAGAGAGCCTCCTCCTCCTCTCCATGTCACTAGACCCCCAGTTGTCATGTCTGTGACTGATTCATCCACCTTGCAAAGCAGGACTTTCTAGTTCCCACCATGCCCCTCAAGGGATGGTATTGAGGATGTGAACATGTTCCCCATCTCAGCATCTATAGCTTAGGAGTTGTTTGATCTAGAACTGTCACTTTAGGGCTCAATTACCTTAATTAAGTGGGGATAAAAAAATCCTTCTCTGCTTTACTCAAGTGAAGATGGACTAAACTATGTGAAATGGCTTCACAAAGTATGAAGTGCCTGAGCTCTATGGGTCAAAAGAAATTTTCTTCCAGCCCCACCTTGCAACACCTTGGTGACTGGCCAATCTTTTGAACATTTACTCTATTTTCAAACAGTGGCAACCTGTCTGAGACCAAATTATTTCTTTACAGATAGGATTTATGATCTTATAAACTCTGAATCACTGTGTTTAATAAAGAGTCTTGCAGGCCTGAGTGGTATCCAATTTCATAATTGCTGGAGTAGCTCAATCATTTTCAAATATGCAGTTTCAGCAGCCTGAGACCTTGGGGACCATGGCAGACTCTACCAAATGTGCCCCCATCACCATTAGGCTGGCCTCCTAGGCAATCCCTCTCCAAAGTCCTAAGTGCTACAGAAAACTGGAATGAATAATTTGATAGATGGAGTTTTACCTTCTTTATTTTGTTTTGCTAAATTGGTTTTCCTAGGTACATAGAAGAAAGGAAGAATTGACCTTAGCTTTGAAAAGATATGAGATATGATTTTAAAGGAAGTCATATCACATTTCAGTTTTCCAAATTAAACTTTCTATTTTGTACACACATGTACACGTGTGTGTGTGTGTGTGTGTGTGTGTGTGTGTGTGTGCGTGTTTGGTTGAGGATAATGAAAACAAAAGGGAGAAGATACATGCATCTTTTTGCCAGGGTCAAGTATTTCAGTCTAGGACGTAACTCAAAACCTCTTCAAATTTATTTTATGCTTCCTGATGGCTCATACTTCTCATAGATTGAGTATCTTTTTCCTTTGCCCTGTAGAGTTTTATTTTCTTCATTTTTTTCTTCTTCCTGCCCTTTCTTTGTCACACACACATACACACACACATTAATGTGTCATCCTTCATGTGTGAGTTGGGAAATTCATGGAAAGTGGTTAAGGATTCAAGATATCAAGATAGATCAGCTGGCACTAAATAGGTGAGTCATTTTCAGCAAGTCACCTAGCCTCTGGATCCCACAGTGTCTTCATGTGCAAAATATGATGATAATAATAGAACCTCCTAAGATTTTGATAATTCACTGACTCAGTATATAAAAGTATATATCAGTCTTTGACACACAGAGACACATAAGCGATAGCTGATATCAGATATCCTTTCCCTGAAAAATTTCCCAGTTCCTAATATGGTGAGGAATACTTTTGCATTCTTTCATAGCATTCAATTTGCTTATTTCCCATTAGAATGTATTCATGGAAGAACCATGGAAATTAACATTTATAACAAAATCCAAGCATAGGTCTAATTGCCTTAATAAGCATTAACAATATTTTTGAATGAATGAGTAAATAAGAAAAATCATAAACAACAGAGATCCTGAAGGCCATCTTCTCTACATTTGTCAACTTCTTCTTTACATTGTTCTTTACACTCAAACTTACAGAAAGTAATTCAAGTTTACCCTCTGCTGACTGGGGACTCATTGACTACCGGGTGAATTCTGGGATAGCTCTAACTTCAAAGGAGATTTCTTCATAGTAAAGTTATTTTGTGTGTCAGTCTAGCTTTTCATGATTTGTATTATTTATATTGTATTCAGCCATACAAATTATCTTTAATATATTTCTTCAAATTATAAATAAATACATTTTAGCATAGCCTTCTGTTTGGCAGACTAGCCATTCCAATTTTTTTTTTCTGCCCTATCTCAGTCACTATAACTTTAAACTCAAGAATATTGTATAGTCTTTCCATAAGTGGCTCATTTTTAATTTCAGCAGTGTACACAACAATATACCATACATTTCCCAAAGTATATTCTAGGGAATATCTCCACAGATGTTAGAAGATACAACTGTGAAATTAAAAATTTACAGTAAGTTTGGGAAATGTTATGATAGGTAATATTAAATTGATATATTTTTTGTAAGATTCTTAGAATTTTTAATATTCTAATGTGCTTTGTGAATCTCTGAAAACTCTTGCAATATGCAGCCTGTCTCAAAATTATTATTTGACCAAAGAAATGATTGGATTTTTTTCCTAGGACATCTTAAGGACTTACTGTTCCATAGAAAACTCATTTAGAGATGCTGAATCAATATTGGTTTGAACTTCTGAGTTTATACCATATATCTTGTTTTTCAAAATTTTATCCCTTTATTTTTTTACATAAACATTATATTTTAGGTTTACAGAATCATTGTGAGGATATTCAGAGATCTCTAGCATATTTCCCACCCTGTTTTCCCTATTGTTATCTTACTCTAATATATGTCACAAATAATGAACCAATGTTGACATGTTATAAATTAAAAAGTTCATGGTTAATTCAGATTTCCTCTGTTCTCCCTTAATGTCCTTTTCTTTTTTTTTTGGTACTGGAGATTGAACTCAGGGGTACCTGACCACTGAGCCACACCCCCAGCCCTGTTTTGTGTTTTACGTAGAGACAGGGTCTCACTGAGTTGCTTAGCGCCTCGCCATTGCTGAGGCTGGCTTTGAACTCGCGATCCTCCTGTCTCAGCCTCCCTAAGTGCTGGGATTACAGGCTTGCGCCACCGTGCCCGGCTTTAATGTCCTTTTCTGTTCCAGGATTCCATCCAGGATGCACTATTACATTTAATAGTCTCTAGTATATAAGCTGTCTTAGTTGTGATGGTACCTCCATTTTTTTTTCTTTTTTGATGAACTTGACACTTTTATGGCGTACTATCCAGGTATAATGTAGAATACTTCTCAGGTGGAATAGATCTGATAATTTCTCTCATGGCTAGACTGACACAATCTATTTTTTAAGTACAGATCACAAAGGTGAAATATCATTCTCATTACACCATATCAAAGGTATATATTATAAGTATGCCTTTTCACCTTCATTACTTGGTTTGAGCAATGTTTGTCAGGGTGCCACTCTAGAGTTACCCTTCCTCCTAACTTTCTGCACTTAATTCATGATGAGTTAGGTTCCATTGCTTAAAAGTCAGTTTTTCATATGAACTATTTATAATTTTTTCTGATTGAAAACTTTATTATCTTCCACATATTTATTTGTTCAATTATTTATTTATATCTATATGGATTCATGCAAATATATTTTATACTTTAGATTATAATACTGCTGAACTTTTTGATCAAATGCTTCAGCTTTGATCAATGGAAGCTTGTCTGTCCCTTTGATATAACACCAACATTGTGTGTGTGTGTGTGTGTGTGTGTGTGTGTGTGTGTGTGTGTTGAGGTGAATTTCTGCACTTTCTTACTTTTCAACATATTACAAAATGCTGCAGGTTCATGTTGTATATTTCCTGCCCCTGGAGGTATATTCTTTCATATATGTTTTGCACATCTAGTGTATTGCCTGTTCCAGTCCCAGAATCAGCTATTTCTTCAATGTGTCCTGGTTTCTTTTATTGAAGAATAGAATTATAAAACATGACCGGGGATATTATTGCTTTTAGGCCCTCTCAGTTTAAAGATTAAAGATCTATATATGAGCAGACACACTAAACTTTGTATATATACATTTCTACAAGTATTTCTGTATTTAATCTGTATATGAATTAAAAGTTAAATCCGAGGTCATACTGCTGATTCCAGCTGTAGCCTCTGACGTGAAAAATTATTCCAGCCTTTTGTATCTGTTACCTTCAGCCCTAATAAGGGGCAGCCTAGCTCCCAGTATTTGCCATCCACACATGTAATACTTGGTTCTAGTATACATATGTAGTAGTCTTCAAAATCATTACCTCACACCTCTCTAAGAAATGTTATCAACTACAGTACCATGTGGAGGCTGGAGTGTGGCTCAGTGTTAGAGTACTTGCCTTAGCACATGGTGCTAAGGTTCAATCATCAGCACCATGTAAAAATAAATAAATAAAATAAAGGTATTGTGTCTTTCTACAACTTAAAAAAAGAGAAGGAAATAAGAGTACAGTGTGAGGTACTGTTCATTTTGCCTATAGTCCTATACATTGCATTCATTTCTAAAGTTAGGTCAGCAAATTTTCTCATCACAGTGAGATAGACACGTGGTCATTGTTATTTATGCTAAACCCAAATTATAATACTTAATTTATATATTTTAATTTATTGATTAAAGCAATACTTTCTCTTCACAAATAATGATTTAAATTTTCTTCAAACTACTATCATTAAGGTTTTCCTTATTTTATATTTTCCTCAGATTCCAACTACTAGGAAAAATCTGGTTCTGAAGAGATGATTTTGTGATTATAGTCAGTAACATTTCCAGGTTTATCTTCATACATATCAGTGTTATCAGGACTCACAACTGAATGTATTGAAGAATGAAGTATGGATTCCAAAAAAGTAGTTGTCTGAGGCACACAGCGTAGGTCCCTTTCTCTGAAGAACCTTATTTACTCATTTGAATTTAATCTGAATATTTCCTTACTTCCAATCTGAAGTGTTCACCTTCATAATTACTCCACTGGCCCAAACTGTTTTGGAATCAATGTCTCCAAATATATATGGAGTACCTTGTGAAAAAGAACTCTTGTTTAGTAAGTGCATGTTCACTGCCAACACTGTGCTAGGTAGTTTACTTCAATTAACCTAAGTGATATTTAATCCAGTTTATGAGAAATGTAACTTTACCATGATGATTTATAAATGAAAAGTTGGAGGTTTAGGAGCATGAAGTAAATTGCTCAAACTTACACTGCTGTGGAATAGTGGAGGAAAGATACACATCAGAAAGTTGCCAGCCTTTGAATGAAAAAGACTGCATGTCTATATCATAGTATGGTCACATTTGGTCTTTCTTTAGAGTTTTGGAGGCATGCAAAGTGTCTTATTCACAATTTTTATACTCAGAGTAACAGTGTGATCTAACAAGTATTAGAAACTCAGTAGATATTTACTAAATATATATGTATATATAAAATATAAATAGCAAGCTCATGGAATTGTTTAAACATAACTTTGAAAATAAAATTCAATTTTTTCTTATTTTAGTCTTCTTGATCTTTAAAAAATCCAGCTTGAAACTTATTCAAAGCCAATGCATTTTTGTTTGTTTGTTTGTTCTTGGGTAAGAATATTCTTCCCCAGTCTTCTTCCCCACATTGCTCACTTCTTCACTCAAAGTTACCCCTTAAGAGAGCCTTTTTGCTACAGTGCAATCTAAATAGCACCACTTCTATTTCACATTTCAATTTTATAGTGGTTGTCACTATCTGTTGTGAACAGAATTGCATCATCCTCAGTTTCATATGTTGAAGTGGCAACAGGCAATGCAACTTTTTTTTTTTTTGAGATAAGGCCTACAAAGAGGAAGCTAAGGTAAATGCAGCCATCAGGGTGGTGCCCTAATCAGGACTTGTGTCCTCACTAAGGAAAAAAAGAGTCACCAGATATTTCTCTTTTGTACCCTTTATCTCGATGTCAGTTCATTTTTTATTGCTGTTACCAAAATTCTTGACATCTTGGATGAAAATTTTATTTTGGGTTCATAATTTCAGAGTTTCAGTCCATGGTCTACTGGCTCCATTACTCTGGGCCTGAAATGAGGCAGAACATCATGATAGAAGGACTTGGTAGAAAATTAGCTCATAGCAGCCTGGAACCAGAGAGAAGTTTATGGATGGATATAATACAGACCATATCTCCAGTGATCTACTTCCTACAGCTATAGCCCTCATAATAATCCCTCATAATTCAAAGTATTATCCTATCAAGTAGATTAATCCAGTGATGAGGTTATAGCTCTCATAATCTAATCATTTCACTTCTTAACATTCCTGCATCATATAACACATGAGCTTTTTTGGGGGGTAGCATTAAAGATTCAAACCAAAACATAATGTCTCAGTGTCTCTCTCTCTCTGTCTCTCTCTCTCTCTCTCTCTCTCTCTCTCTCATGAGAGAGACAGAAAAGGACATGGAAGGATAGATAGTTGTCATCTACAATCTAAGGAGAGACCTCACAGTAAATTAACCCTCCTTTCCCATTCATTCTAGAATTATAGCTTCCAGAACTGTCAGAAAAACAAATTTCTATAATTTAAACTATAAATCTAAATTTTGTTAAGGCAACTCAAGCAGAATAATACCTCCCATTACATCTTATATTTATGTGTTTTCTGAGTATTCCTGAAGAACAAGAGAGAGTGTTTTATATCATTTTTATATCTCCAAATTATAAAGTTACCCAGCATATAGGTGATGATCAATAAAGTTTTGTTGAAAGAATAAATGAATAAATATTAATTGAAACCAATTAACAATGATTAATAATATATACATATATATATATAGAGAGAGAGAGAGAGAAAGAGAGAGAGTTCAATCAAGGGGGGCAATTGTCATGGTTAACTTGACATAATAAAAATATAGACATAGTTTTGAAGTTTCTTATAATCCATTGGTCCAATCTGCCTTCCCCAAAGAAATATATCCATTCTCTTCTTAAATATTTCTAATAAAAATGTTAGGACTGGAGGTATATCTCAGTGGTACAGCACTTGCCTGGCATGCATAAGGCCCTGGGTTTGATCCCTAGCAAATAAATAAATAAATAAAAATAAGAATCTTCACTTATGAGATAGGACATTTCATGCCTGAAATTTATTTGGAAGAATAAGTTCTTTTTTAGTTGTATCAAGTACTATCTCAAGGTAATACCTTCTTTAACCCCTCATTAGTCCACTTCAAATATTAGTTACAAATATTGGTCATATATGAAAACATGAACCCCAGTAACTTCCATCAGAAATTTCAGACATCTTATAAGATTGGACTGCTTTGGGGCTGGGGTTGTGGCTCAGTGGTAGAGCTCTTGCCTAGCATGTGTGAAGCACTGGGTTCGATTCTCAGCACCATATATGAATAAATAAATAGAAAGGTCCACCAATATCTAAAAAAATATTAATAAAAAAAGATTGGACTGCCTTGTATTCATTAGTATACCCTA
>CM053399.1:169930197-170016345 GCA_028644305.1 Xerus rutilus
GGGCTATACCAATTTACATTCCCACTATCCATGTGCAAGGACTCTCCCTTCTTTCCATCCTCACCAACCCTTGTTAACTTGTCTTTTTTGATAAATAATAATCTTGGCAGGTGTAAGGTGGTATTCATGGTGCTTTGATTTGCATTTCCCTGATGATTAGTGATGTTGAACATCTCTTCATGTACTTGTTAACCATTTTTTATATCTTCTGAGAAATGTCCATTCTGGTGCTTTGCCCATTTTTCAAATGGATTATTTTGCCATTGAGTTAAATTAGTTCTTCTTTTCCATTGGATATTGACTAATTAGATTTATGGTTAGCAAGTATTTTCTACTATTGTATGAGTTACCTTTTCACCTTGTTTGCTATTTCTTTTAGTGTGCAGAAGCTTCATAATTTGGTGAAATTCGACTTATATATCTTTGTTTTTGTTGTCTGTACTTGTGTTGTCATGTTGAAAAGTTATAACCAAGTTTTAGTTTTTCTTAATTTGTAGAATATTTACATGATTCCAAATTAAGTGAAGTATTTTTTGATATTTTAAAAAATTCTTCAGAGATATGTGTGATAGTGGAATGTATTTTGATATATTATATATACATGGAGTATAACTTCCCATTCTTGTGGTTGTGCATGATAGGAGTCATGCTGGTCATGTATTCATATATGAACATAGTAAAGTTATGTATGATTCATTCTACTGTCTTTTCTATTGTCATCCCCTCCACCTTCCTTCCTTTTCCTTTGTCTAATCCAAAATGAACTTCTATATTTTCCTCCCTATTCCTTATTAAGTGTTAGCCTCCACATATCAGAAAGAACATTTGGCTTATTTCACTGAGCATGATAGTCTCTAGATATATTCTTTTACTGAAAAATGTCATAAAGTCATTCTTTTTATGGCTGAGTACTACTCCATTAGATGTATAAAGCACATTTCCTTTATCCATTCATCTGTTGAAGGGCTCCTAGATTGGTTCCATAGCTTAGCTATTGTGAATTCAGCTGCTATAAACATTGATGTGGCTGCATCACTGTAGTATGCTGATTTTAAGTCATTTGGGTATATACTGATGAGTGGAATAACTGGGTCAAATTATGGTTCCATTCCAAGTGTTCTGAAGAATCTCCATATTGTTGAGCAAATAATTTTATTATTTATATAGTATTATTTTCTTCTCTGTCACTCTGTCCAATCTGTTTTCTTACTGATCCTACAGTTAATCATTTTTATTAGAGTTGATTTATACTTCATCCTTTCTATGCTGATGTGCAAGCACCTGTCCACATGAGCAGACATGTATGTTTCCCTAATAGACATATAGAAAGTTGCATACTCGAAATACTGATTAGAATCTCCCTTCTATCAATATACTTAACAATATATCTTGGAACTATGACACAGTCTCTATTAAAAGATCATATCTATTCTTTGTGTACACTTTAAATGTATCCCATTGTAGTAATATATCATAGTGTATTTAGGCAGACCATTGTTAAGGAATGTGTGGTTTCTTTTCACACTCTTATAATTACCTGAAGAATAAAATAAGGTGCAATAAAAAACAGAAGCATGTGTCATTTCTTACTTCAACAGTTTCACTAATTTTTGAGAAGTTACTATGAATTGTTGTGGAACTCGCTGAGTTTTCTCTCCTCCTAACTTTTCAAATGTGCTTTTCTCCCTAGGGAGGGATGTTTTCCTGAGATTCTGTGTGAGCTTAATGGAAGTCCTACTTCAGAATCTTTAATACAGACAGAAATTATTTTATTTCACACATCTGTCTAGCCATCTTTTATTCATCATTCAGGTCACATATTGAACTCCAGCTTTTCCATATAGTGCTCCATGACCAATTCATCTACTATTGCATTCTCTCTGCTTTGAAATTGCATAACAGGATTACTCCTCTTGGAACATAATCAGTAACCATCCTAAAGTTTTATTGAGATGTGGCATATGTCAGCATCACATTATTACCATGAAATATTACATTCTTGTAAGGCAGAATCTGTCACATTTTTTTCTGTATCTCTCATAACTCTATCATTGAATTGATTACAAGATAAGCATGCAATAAAAGTACTTATTGAATTGAATTAAATCAAATTAGATTGATTCTCCTGGACCATCAGCATTTTCTGAGGCATGCAATGGAGTTATTTTACTCTGAGAAAACATATTTTTCTGATGCACACAGTGGAATTTTTTAAAAAAATAGTTTCAAGGTATATCATCCCCAATGAAGAAAAACAATGAGCATATAAACAGAAATGGGTTACAACACAGCCGGAGGTGGATGTTACTGTGTGTTTTATTTAAAATCCCAGGCGCTGCTTTGTATTGATGACATAATAAAATTTAAAAACAAATTTTAAAGTGGCTAGATAACATACCATGCATAAAGGAAATTCCTCATTGAGTAGAATCAATGTCTAATAATAGATGAGAAACACATGATTTTTGACCATTAAGTCCTACTCTAAATCACGTTTTTTTGTTTTGTTTTGTTTTTTACTTCTAGTTATGCTACACTGGAAAAATTAGCAAACCTCACTGATATGGAAAAGATACTGATGAGTCCTACACACCAGATAAAATAATTGGATGTCACAAAATATTAAGATGTATTGCTGACTATACATATGCTAATTAAATTATGCAAATAAAGAATTAAAACAAAGAATGATGTAAAGACTTCAATAAAATTACAAAAGAGTTGGTGATTCTTTAGGAACTTGAATGTGATGACCTTATTTTATACATAATTCTATTTTACCTTTCTCTAGGACCCAATATTGGTGAGGTACACTTGCATTAACTTCCTCCAAAAATTTAGGCAGACTCATACCAAATATCTAAACACTTTGGCTTATCTATTAGATTTTCATCTGAAATTAGCTTTGATTTTTGAGCTACTTGATATGGAAAATTTTTTTCCTATTAGAATCTGAGCTTTGGCCTATCACTTCATTGAATATGAACCCAAATGATCACTTTCAGAGTCCTGACTTGCAATCACTTCAGGCTGTCAGCCCAGAAGTGAAAAGCTCTTCACCTCATAACTTATTCTTGAACTGGAATGATCTTTCCAAATCTATTTTTTTTTATTATTTTTAAGAAACAGGTATAGAATTCCCAAGCCCCTTTGGCTCCTAAGGCTCCCATGTCAGTTACTGAAGTAAGTAGAAAACCTGCCAAATCTGACCTTCTTTAAACAACACATCTCTCTTTTTTCCAGAGGAAAACTGTAAAGATCAAGTCACAGCTGCACGTAGTACCTAATTAAACAAGTGTAAGAAAGCTGAGAAAGGTCAGGTTGTCAAAAATCATTGCTGTATCTTTACCAAATTGTATTTAAAGACTGATTGCAGCAAAGAAAATAACTCAATAAGGTGAATGAGACTGGAATAACAAATGAACTCAAGGGGCAGACTTCTGCCCAGCATATAACGAAAGATTTCAAGATAAAAACCTAGGAAACAAACCAAGGGAAATGAAAGGGAGAGAGTATGTGGTGAGTAAAATAAACAGCCAACATTAATATGGGTAAGAGGTTCCATAAGCCAAGTTCAAAGAGGAAACAAGACAAAATTACAGATGACAGATCATCAACTTATCTATCTTTTTGTTTTTAAATCAAGGAATAAAAAGAATAAGTGTGTGAGAGATGGAGCAATAAGAGGCCACTGTAATTACATGATCAAGGTGAAACAGAATAAAGAGAAAATTAAATATTTTAAGTCACTGACGCACATTTCATCAGGTATGTAGAATATTTTTAATCACCTGCTCATACTCAGAACTTTCTAAGTTGCATGTTGTTTATCCGAGGGGACAAATAGGCATCTAGTTTCTCTTCCACCTACCCTTTCAAAATGAAATGAAGTCAGAGAGACTTCTAAAGAGTTCACCCCAAGGAAACCAAGGCATACAAACATGTCTCCAAATAATCAGCTTCTGTGTTGAGAAAGAAGGAAGTGGAAATATTATTTTCTTCCTCAATACTACTTTAGTTTTGAAATTTTGTAGACATAGACCCACTGGGAAATTCTGTGGGGTGCTAGTTAGCATCTGAGTGTAATTTCCAGTTGAGTAAACTTTGGTCTGTTTTTCAGCTCTATCCTAAGCCTCTAAGGACATCGTGTAATCTGAAGGATAGGCTCTGTGGCCTCTGGGAATGAACTGCCTGTGTTATTCCAAGTGAGCCAGAATATACACTTTAGTAGTTAAGAAAGAAGACGTATTTATTCAGGGGAAAAAATATAAAAAAGGAAAACTATATAAAAATAGTTGTGTATGTAGATATGCATGTGTGTTTGTATGTGCCTGTGTATAATTAACATATTTCTTTGTGCAATCTATCAGAGGTCCTTTGGTCTCCTCTCTCCACACATCGTTTAAATATTTATGAACTAAACTATAATAGAATCTATAACTTGCAAGAACAAAAGAGTACATTTTTATTACTATGACAGATGAGAATTCAGCCTTTTCCCTCAACCCACAGAGTGGCATGGATGCCTTCTTGCCATGAGCAACTGACAATGCATTTAAATAGTGCACCATTGCAAGTATAATTGCAATTTGTTGTAATTTCTGCTTAAATTCGTCCCTGACACAGTTGATTTATTTTGCAAATCAGTGCATCTAGAGGGTGTACTGTGTCGTATTATGGGCCTTTGATATAGAACCTTTGTTTTATAACAGGGAAAATAATTAGCTTTTGGATAAGCTTGAGTTGTGATGTCAGGCGCTATCCGTGGTGCTGAAAGAAGTTATTAGCGCTGAGCTAATGAAGGCACTCAGCCAGGCTCTGCCACCTTACTAATTTGTCTCTCTGGGATTTTAGTAAAATTAAAAATGAGATAAGCACAAAATGGGATGAAGTTTGCAGAAAAAAAAACAGTCAAATTTTTGATAGAATCTATTGAGACGCTGGTAAGTCCAAATTTAATGGAAATTTTCATTTACCAAATAGTTCATTTGCCATTCAAACACTAGCTCTTAGAGAACTATTGATGATGAAATTGTTTGGGCATATTTTAATTAACATTTATAAAAAAACCTTTTATGTGTGGGATTACAAAGTTTCTTTGAAATTATCAGCAAGTTGCTATGTCAGCATGTATCCTGTTTTAAATAAGGGTCTAAAGTAAGGGTCTAAACTTATGTACCCTCTTTGAAACTACAAAGTGAATTTGTATTGAAGGCAAATATAAACATGAGAAATAAAGTTAACAAGTAATCATTGTTTTTTAAAGGTAATATTTCACTCAAGAGTAACCCATGGTTGCTTCTATCCACAGAAATCATTAAAATAAAATCTAATATTTGAAAACCCCATACTGCTTTTGACAGGATACATTGAAAATTGTTTGCATTGCAACTAGTAGCATGTTTAACTTGATGCTGGTTAGGGGGCATTTAAACTGAGTTCTAAACAAAATCATCACCAGCTGGTTATGTTATACATTTATTAGGTGATAAAATAGCACTAAGGTATACAACAGTAATCACAAAGCTGTGATGTTGGGAAAAAATAATCACGTTAAATTGACCTTCATGAATAACAAGTGAGGTTCCATTTCACTTCATTTCTGTTCATTTTAAAACCAGCATTAGCTTTTCTGGCACATAATTTTTCATTGTTTGCTGAACACAGCTCTATTAGAATGATTCACTGTCTTTAATATTAGTGATTATGGTCCATTTCAATTACACAGTGTGTTATATGGTTTGTTGTATTACTTTTCAGATCCCTGCTATTTAACTGTGCTGAAAAGGATTAAAAGTGGCTGTGGAAGTAAGAAATTGGGGTTCTGTGAGTAGGAAAGAACCCCACAAACATTTACAAGGTAATGTGGATAAAGGTTCATATGCTAGTAAGCTTTTTGGAATTGCAAGGGTTTCAAGATAAAATTAAGTCATTTTTTCATGTCATTTGATACTTACACTTTGGTTATTCTAGCATATGTGTGTATAATTTTGCATAAATTTCATAGAAATGCAACTTACATATAATAAAATCATCCATTTCAAATATATATTCTGAAGGATTTGACAAAAGCATACACCATAAAACCACCCTACCAATCAATAAAATACTTCCATAAACCCCAAAATATTCCTTCATGTGCACTTAGAGTCCATCTTCCCTACAAAACAATCTCAGGTAAAATGATATTATTCCTGTTGTAAATAATTTTGACAATTTTTTAACTTTAAATAAATGGAATATAGATAATTCATAACTTTATGTATGGCATACTTATAATGTTAATACAGGTAATCATAGTTTTAAATAATTTGTTGTATAGTTAGTTGTGTACCATTTTATAAATATATCATAATCTGACAATATATTATTGTGTGATAAACATTGAGTATTTCAACTTTGTGGCTATTTTTATGGTGAATATGAACATTTGTGTACTTTTTAGTGTATGGATATATCTTTATTTGTTGTAATTCATAGAATTTCTTTTCTATTCTTTCCTTTCTTTTAAAAATTTGGTACCAAGGATTTAACACAGGGGTGTTTAACCACTAAGCCATATCCTCGTACCTTATTATATTTTATTTAGACAGAGTCTCAATGAGTTTCTGAGGGCCTCACTAAGTTGCTGAGGCTGGCTTTGAACTCAGGAACCTCTTGTCTCAGCCTCCCAAGACACTAGGATTACAGGCCACCACACCCTGTGTAATGATTTACTTGAATTGACAACTTGATTAGAGTAAGAGATGCCAAAGATTAAGAGGATTAGGTTGGTCAGTGAGGGAATAGAATGATTGGCATGTGGGATAGCCAACTGAAATGGAAGACCCTCTGTAAGCATGGGCAGCACTGACTTTTGATGGCTTGTATGGAATAAAAGTAGGAAGAACAAGGAAGCAGCAGCAATATAAGCTTGATTCTTGAATGGGTTCTTGATTGCACCTGTGATCCTCTGAGGAACTCTTGCTTCTTCATTCTTCCAAAGTGGGCCCTGCCAGTTATTCCCCTATATTCTCAGACTGTGGTAGCACCACTGATCCCTCTTGTTCTAGGTCTCTAGCCTCTTGGACTGTGCGCCTACAGGTTCTTCCAGTTCTCCAGCCTGCAGAAGGCCATTGTGGACTATCCAGCTTCTGGTCACATGAGCCAAGCTAATAAATCTCCTTTTTATAATTATACTTCCTGTTGATTCTGTTACTCTAGAAAACCACAATACACCCTGCAATACATAGAATTTAAACTGTTGATTCATATATAAGTATGTTTATCTATTTGAGAAATTACAAAAACAACTATCCAAAATACAATTTTCAATCTTATCAGCTTTTATAGGCATTTCTATATATTGTGCATAATTAATAACACTTAGTATGGACAGACTTTTTAATTTTAGTTATTTCTGGAGAAGGATGGTATATTGCTGATTTAGAATTAATTTTCTTAATACTAATGATGTTTTTATTTCATGTACTTATTAGCAATTATGTTATCTTCTTTTTGTCAAATCTGTGCTTAAATTATTTTCCCATTTGTGTGGGGTTGTTTATTCATATTTTGGAGTTGCAAAAATGTTTGTAATATTTTCTGAGTAAAATTCATTATCAAACATATGTGATTACAATATTTTCCACAATTATCCAGCTATTTAAAATTTTATTAACAGTATCATATATGAAGTCCCATTTAAAGTTGCCATTTACTATTGGTTCTTTATATGTGCTAAGAAATTTTGTCTATCTCTGATGTATATTTTTCCAGTTGTGAATCATCACCACAATCAACAATGAACATACTCATTGCCTCCTTCTCAACTTTTTGCATTCTTTTGGTTTTCCCCTCCTCAAATCTATCCATCTGCTTTCAGAAAAGTAATGATCTGCATATTGTAGCTATGGATTGTAGAGAGTCATCCATGAGCTGTATGTGAACTATTAGCACCGCAGCAGGTGAGGGGAGGGGTCTGGCACTGGGAACTTCCATGGCACCCCCACAGGGATAGACTGCCTGAGGCAGGTGAACTTCCCCCTCAGCTCTGACAAAGATCCCACACAGCACCTGAGATTGGGTGACCTGCTGTAGCAGCACAGGTCCTCTCAGATGGGTGTGACCTGCCAAGATGCCAATCAACCTGCTGACTGCAAGACACCAAGAAGCAAGACCCCACTCTTGAAACCTTATCCCTGACTTGGATGTACACCCTTAAATAAACCACAGGAGCTGTTTTCTTGTTGTCTACCTCCAGCTCTCATGTGGACTAGACCTATCAGGGGCTCCAACTTTTGAAACTATCTTTCTGACTTTGTCTTTTATTCTTTACTAATTTTTCTAGATTTTAATTTTTTCAAGTGGCTTACATCCTCCTCGACAGGAAGAAGAATCCCTCAAAGGAGATTCTGGCTGTCTCCTCTGAATGGATTAATTTGCATTTTCTAAAAATCTACACAAATAGAATTATTCTTTTTTTTGTCTGATTTCATAGTTTATCTCTTTTGAGATTGATTTGTCTTTGTATGCATCAATAGTTTGCTCTTGCTGAGTGTTATATATATATTGATTGTATTATTGCATAGTACTCCAGTACATGAATGATCCACATCTTGTGTATCCAGTCCCCTGCTGGTGAACATAATTCTTGCCTATTACAAATGAAGTTGCTGTGGATATGTGCATATAAGTCTTTGACAAATGATTTGTGTTCTCTTGGGTAAATATCTAGGTATATGACATCTGGATCAGATGGTACATATATTTTAACCATTTTAAGAAATTGCCAAGCTACTTTTCAAAATGGTTGCACCATTTTATATTTTGCCTAATAATGTATAAGAATGCTATTTTATTTGCATCTTTACCATGATTGCTAATATTTATTATATTTAGTTATTCTAATTAATATGTAGTGGTATCAGATTGTGATTTTGTTTTGTAATTCCTCAACAACTTACAGCCTTAAAGGTCTTTCTGTTTTTGTGTGTGTGAACTTGCTATCCATATATCTTCTTTGAATTATTTCTTTTCCCAATCTTATGTCCAAAGTGTTGTGATAATTAGGTTTTCCTATTTGGTTGGCTTGGAACAAGTGCTATACTTGCTTCTGAATGAGCACTATATTTCTATAGTCCTTTAGTATGATTTCTGTCTTGGATTCAGGTAGTGCCCTCACGTAAATGCTCTAATAACATCTTTCTGAATCCTCAAGGGGAGCTCAGAAAATTTCCAGGACTCTATTTCAATACAGCTGTCTCCTCTATGCTACTATATCCTGCTGACTCTGGCCACTGTATTCTGTTTCTATTTTTCTAGTTTTATCTGCTAAACTCAGAGTCCACTGGGCTTTGCCTATGTTTCGTCTCTTTATGTTATATCCTGGAATCCCTCAAGTCAGTAAATTGGGATAACTAGAATCAAGACTGGCCACCCAGTCTTGAACTTAAATCTCCTGAACCATGAGCCAGAATAAACCTCTCTTTCTTTGTAAGTAGTCTGTGTCAGTGATGCAAATTCTACAATACAGATGTTTAGATGATTTAAATATTTCTTATTTTTAATATTTAAATGTACTTTAACATGTGCTTTCATAGTGATATAAAACTGATCAATACTTATGCCTCAATATTTATTTTAAATATGTCTTCTTTTCTAATAAAATTACTTAAATGAAAAACTTTCATTCTAAGAACTCCTTTATCAGCATTTTACAAATTTATATATGTTGTGTTTTAATTTTCATTAAGTTCAAAATATTTTTCAAATTCCCTTGTGATTTCTTTTTTGACTTTGTATTGTAGAGAACTGTTTGTTTAATTTGTATCTCTTTGGGGAATTTCCTGTATGTTTTCGTTATTGATTTCCAATTAATTTCATTATTATCACAGCATGTAGTTCAATTTTTTAAAATATATTGAGACTTGTTTCAGTTGTCAGTATGTATTTACTTGTTCATTTTTTAAAGAAATAAATCTCTATTATTATCAGGTAAAGTTGATATCAAGTAGGCCAAAATATCTTAATAATTTAATTATCCTATTTTTTTACTCATTTTAAGCCTAATATATCATAAATTCCTAAGTAAAGAGTGCTTAAATCTGAAAATATCACTGCAGATTTTTTCCCCTTTAGTTTTCAATATTTTAATTTTATATTTATAAAACATCCTTCACTGGGTGAATTTCCATGGTGTTTTGATGAATTGTAACACTACAAAATGCTGTTTTTGTCTGTGATAGATAACATTCCTCAATCTAAGTCTCTTTTGCCAGATTTACATATCCATTCCAGCATACTTACATTTAGTGTTTCTGTGAGATATTTTTTGTGAGTTAATCTTACTTTTAAATTGCCTGTACATTCATAGTTTAAATGCCTTCTTGTAGAAAGCATGCTGTTGAGACTTATCATTCCAGTATTTTCTGCTTTTAAATTAGTATTTTAGATCACTTTTATTTAATGTGATTATTGTGGTTATTATGTGTAAGTCTGTGATCTTGCTATTTTTCTAGATAAATGTCCTATCTAGTCTTCATTTACTCTCCGCATTTTGTCTTCTGCTGCTATGTTTTATTTATACTTTTGCACTTACACTATTAGTTTGATATAAAGTTATGTCAATATATAACTTGACATAACTTTATTTTCATTGATGTCTCTAGTATTTACAATGTGTATTTTTACTTTATCACAATATATTTTGAAATAGTATTAAATAAATTAATACATTAGAAACTTCAGCAAACTTTTATTTCTTCCTTCCTATACTTTGGGCTACAATTTTTAAACATATAATTTTTGAATGTGATAAATCACCAAATACTTTATTAGTTTATCCCTACATAGCAAATTAGCTTTTAAAGATATCAGAAGTGAGCAAATAATGTTATATCCACTATGATACTCATTATTTTTGCATTCTTCATTCCTTTGTTTAAATCTGTGTTTCTACTGGACATCTTTGTCTTTAACCCAGATTTTTTTTTTTTAATACGGGGGATTGAACTCAGGGGTGCTTAAACCTGGAGCCACATTCGTTTTTATTTTTTATGTAGAGACAGGGTCTCACTACGTTGCTCTGGGCCTCACTACTAATTTGCTATGAAACTCATAATCCTCCTGCCTCAGCCTCCTGAGCTGCTGAGATTACAGGCATGGGCCACCATGCCCAACTGAGAATTTTCTTTTACTTTTAAAAAATATTACTGTTCTGTTTGGAAACAAATATTTTTCACTTTTTATTTGTCTGAAAACATCTCCATTTAATCTTCAGTTTTGGTGAGGGATTTTAAAGGATCTTTTGGAAGGCAATATTTTAAGTTACATATATTTTTTAATTTTTTAATTTGTTCTAATTAGTCATACAGGGCAGTAGAATGTATTTTGACATATCATACATAAATGGTGTATAACTTCTCATTCTTCTGGTTGTACATGATGTAGAATCACACCAGTCGTATAGTCATACATGTACATAGGGTAATAATGTCAGATTCACTCTACTATCCTTTGTACCTACATATTCCTCCCCTTCATTTACTCTCCCCTACCTAATCCAAATTAACTCTATTCTTCCATAGTCTCCCACCCCTTATTATGAATTAGCATAGACATATCAGAGAAAACATTCAGCCTTTGGTTTGGGTGGATTGGCTTATTTTGCTTAGGATGATATTCTCCAGCTCCATCCACTTACCACTAAATGCCATAATTTTGTGAATAAATTTTTTGTCGCTTTAAATTTTAAAAGGTATTTATTCATTACCTATGGGCTTGCATTGATTCTAGTTGAAATTTTTCTCTTAACTTTACCTTTTTCTCCTTATATAATACATCCTTATTTTCTGAAATAATTCAATATCTAATTATTATTCATTTAATAAATTGATTATTGTAAACTGGTGTGTTTTGTTTTTTGCCCACGTGCATGTGTGTTTGTGCATCTTTCTTGATATAAATGTTTCCTTATTCTAGATATTGATATTTTTCATCAAATATGAGAAGTTTAATCCCTTGCTTCTTTAAATATTTTATGCAGATTTCCTCTTTCTAGGATTACAATTAAGTTGTCTAAGACTGCTTGATATTTATGTTATAAATACCTATGACATAACCATAATAATACAGAAAATAATGAATATAAATATTATCTCTACAGTTTTGTTTTCTTATTTTCAGACATTTTACCCTCTGGTACATTTAAATTCCATTTGTTATTGCATGGTAAATTTACTGATCATTTCTTTATTGGTTTGAAGTATTCCATAAAATCTATCCTTTGACATTTTCAATCCAGATTTTTTCTTTCCTTTTCTATTTTCTCTTTTATTCCTCTTGTTTGCAGGACTGCAAATTGAACTGAGGGCCTTACTTATGTGAAGTGTGTGCTCTACCACTGAGCAACATCTCTAGCCATATGATCTCATATTTTTCTCTTCTAAAATTCCCATCTGTATTTTTTTGATCTTTTCATTTTTCCACCAATATTTCTCATCTCTTTACTCATAATATATACCTTTTCCTTTAAGTCCTTATTTATCTGTACCTTATCTGTGTAATAGTACCTTAAAGTCCTCTCCAATTTTAACAACTCCAACACTTCTGTATTTGTTTTTATTGCATTTTTCTTTGCATTTGGTCATTGTTACTACTTCTTTACATATCCCGATAGTTTTGACTATATGAAGAACATCAGAGAAGTCCGTCATTTTTTGATATTCTAAATTTTTTTGTTGTCTTTCAAAGAATGTTAAATTTTCACCAAACAGTATATTTTCTCATGTCTGAGTTTTATCCTTTATTGATTGAATACAATAAAAATTCTAGGTCTAAAATATTCTTGATCCATAGTTAAATTTTCTTCATTTTTCCAATGTGGCCCTTGTGTTGTCTTACTTGAAAACTTGGACTATTTAGTGAAGTTTATGCACTCTGACCAGAATGCCTGTTTTCTAACTCTGTGTGACCTCGGAACCGCTGGTCAAATTATCAGCTTCCCAATATTTGTTCTCTGATCAGCTTCGTAAGGTCTGGATCCTCTGCACTAATAGCTTTGTATTTATAGTCTACTGTACACATTTCTGGGTCATCTCTGTATGTCTATTTTCCCTGCTGCCCTGTCCCACAAATTCCAGCCAACTCAGGAATCTGACACTCTGTCCTTTTTCTCCTAGCATCAGTGAGTCTGAATCGATCAACTTTTGTTCTGTTTCCTTTCACTATATCCTTTCTAGCCATACTTAAAGTTTTTTCTGGGCCACCTTTGCTCCTAGATCACAAGCTTATGTATTGTGTTGTACAATGTATAATAAAATTTATATATTATATAGTTTTATAGCTGCTTTTGGCAAGAGAACTAGTTTAGTACCAGTTATTTCACCAAGGTTCAAATTGCTGGAACATTTCACCAGTTGGATGTCTATAGTGTCTAAAGATATTTTCTCCTACTCTCTCATATTTTATTGCTTTAAGCATTATTATTTTGGATAGGACAATAATTTTCAATTAGCTTTAATCTGGCAAAGCAATAGTTGATCTTACATAAACTAAATATAGTGCATTAAAAGATGAATTAACCCCTGAGAACCAGAGCTGAAGATAGATGTTGAGAAAGAGCAAGAGACAGAAAATGGGACAGAAAAATATTTAAAGTGCATAAATAATTAACTTTAGTTAGATGCAGACAGATCAAGATTTCTTATTTAAGAAGTAGTTATATATACATAACTGACATAACCTATATTATCTTACTGATGGAGAAACTGAGTGTTGGACATCCAAGCTTCATAAAGCCAGTAACAGAAGTGAGTCTTTTCAAATTTCTCATGTATCCTACTTCAAGATTCGTTCTACTATCATTTGGTTCAATAAGACATATTAATTTGTGTACAGTTTAAATTCCATTTTTGATTTCTACAAATAGGTCACAGCAACTTAAATTTAGAAGGTTTTGGATCAGCTTTGTTCTTTGAACTAAGTAACCACTAAATGATTGATGAAACACATATTTAATGGATTTGAGCATGTGAGTCACTAAGAAGGTCAGAAACTTATGCAAACTTTACCCTGACCTTTCAGTCTATGAACCTTGACATTAAATCTTGTTAGAACAAATTGTCTTTTGAGCTTTGGACTCAATTCAATTCCTATCCATTTTATACAATAAAATAACAGTATTTCTTGGGATAACACAGTTATTCTTATCTCATCAGGAATGTGGAATTAATAGCCAGAGTTAAGATGAGAAGTAAAGTTACATGAAATTCAATAATTCCTTCTTTCTCTCTCTCTCTCTCTCACACACAAATATTTATACAGAAAAATAAAAAATCTAGTTTTTGTTACCTTTGATAGACCAAATATTACATGTGAGTTAATTCTATGGGAAAATGATAACATTGTTTTCATTTTTTAATATAACTGGTAACACTAGAATTGTCAACATGGAACCTATCAACCAGTTGTAGGCATATTGTAAATTTAACATTATATTGTTACTGTGCACACTAGGTTATAAAGAAACTTCTTTAGTATTTCATTTTACTTTCCCAACAATCTTATTAGTAATTATGACTATCTACATCTTATAGACCAGTTATATTAAGAAAATTGGCCTAAGTTGTATGACTAGTAAATGGTTAAAAATGAGGTTGGGAAATGAGTACTCAGATGTCTAGGTACTGATTTTTTAAAATATATCATAATTTGCTCTTTCACATTAAAATGTACAATGAAGCTATATCAGAGTTAATGAATGGCATTCTTCATGGATAATTCATAATTTCCTGGTCTTGATAAATTTTGCATTATATGGTAACATATTAAATTTGATTTTGAGTAAAGCATTGTACTTTCACTAATGATGTTTGGGGTCATCTAACATTGCTATTGAAAGATGTAATGGTTATATAATTAAGAAAAGGTTGCATTCTTACTTTATTTATCCCCTATTCCCTCAAAGTATACCCCAAAAGATAAACACATAAGAAAAAACAGTAAGATTATAAACTACTTTTAATTACTTGTTGATCTTTAACCTAAAATGCCAATGGAAATTATCATAGCAATCTTTGTAGACACATGCAATTTAAACTAAATGCCTAAGATTTGACATGTAGCAGAAATGAGGAAATATTTTTCCCTTCCATGAAAATCCAAATGTACACCTCTGAAACTCCACTGGGTACTCATACAAGACAAAAGGGTACCTGCTGTCTTATGAATGTTTTTGTCCCCTCAAAATTTATGTTGAGGGGCTGGGATTGTAGCTCAGTGGTAGAGCGCTTGCCTCGCATGCGTGAGGCCCTGGGTTCGATCCTCAGCACCACATACAAAGCAATAAAATAAAGACATTGTGTCCATCAACAACTAAAAAAATATTTAAAAAAAAAAAATTTATGTTGAAATCCAACCCTCAAGGTGATGATATTAGAAACCCTAGAAAGCTCATCCACTCCATCCACCACATGAGGACAACAGTGCGAAGGTGCTGTCTATGAGACATAGGTCCTATCTCTCAGTCAAGGTGCTAGGAGAATGCCCATATACTGAATGTGCTGGGTCCTTGATCTTGGACTTTCTAGCCTAAAGAACAGAGAACAGATTCAAATGGTTTACAAGTCACCAAGTGTATGGCATTTTTTAATAATAGCCCAAATGTCCTAATATAGTGTTTGAATACATACTCACTAAGAAAAATAATATAGGACTAGTGAGTAACTGAAAGAAAGATCCATGGGATTTTTACATACCTTGCTAGATACATGGAAAAGACTAGTCTCTTGTGAATGACAGCTAAATAGTGACATTTTTCTTCATTGACATGGCTGAATACCTTTCTTAGAATATGATACAATATATTAACCATCCCCTTTTCCCAAGTTAGGAAAGTAGGATAACTTACAGATTTTATGTATGATTGGAAAACTTGAATCTATTTTCCCTTCTATGGCATTCAGTATTTGATGTGAAAACAACAGTTAATGAAAATATTGATGTTTCCAAATGGAGCTCACAGAATTCACAAACTAAGTCAGTTTCATTAAATAATCAAAGAAAATATACACTAACAAAATATTGCATTTAAATATGGTGGAAAAGTCAATCCAAATGTGAACAGATTAGCTAATATCAAGCATATATTACATAAATGTAATCAATGACCACTTTTACTTAAATATTTCTAGGGATACTTATTTTAACAAGCCATATACATGTATTGTTATGCTCTGAATATATTTCCCAAAATTCATACGTTAAAACTTAATTGTCAGTGTGATACTATTAAGAGGTAGGACAATTAGAAGATGGTTATGTTATAAGGAAAAAGTTGAAAAAGTCCTTATGAATGAAATTATTAGCCTTATAAAGGAGGTATTTGTGTCTTCAATCATGTGAGGATATTCTAACTTAGAAGCAGAAAGTAGGCCTTCACCAGACACCAAATTTTTTGACCTCTGAATCTTGGATTTCCCAGATTTCAGAATCGTAAGGTATTACTTAGATATGACCAACTCTAAGGTTATATATATATATATATCAAACACACACACACACACACATATGCAAACACATACCATTTTGGAATTGTACCATTTTGAAGATATTTTTTATATATATATAAAATACATATATACACATACACCATTTTCATGGACAGTAGAATTTTTTTGAGTTAGCAGCAATGTATAATTTAACATCAAATGAAGAAGGTGCTACTTTTATTTAGATTATATTAAAATAACTTAATAGATGAAAGTGAATGATGTGACTGTGCAGGTTGGATTAAGAAAGAGAGAGAATGCCATGGAGTCATTGTGAGAAAACACACTTGAAATCTCCCTAAACTACTTTTTTAATGTAAGATTCTGATTCTTATATTCCAAATCTCCCCTGAAAAGACTAAAAATTTTATATTGGTTATCAAAACAGAAAATAAGTATGGAAGAACTTTAAAAGCTAAAGATATTACATCTATGTTGACAGCAAGATGATGTTCAAATGACAATGAAGAAGCTGATATTGAACAGCAAAAAGGGTAAAGTGTACTATATGAGTATTATTTAAAATTTGTCACAATTACCTAGGATCCTTCATGCAGGTTCTATGGGCTCTGTATGGTTTTTTTCTAGCAGATTGTTCCTGTGGCTCTCGAGTTACAGTAGTGCTTGACCAGGAAATGCCCATTCTCAAAAGTGCTAGGAAATCTCCAACATGCATCTCAACCAATGACTGACCTTTGCAAGAGTTTCAAAGCCTAGCTTCCTGGACACAAATGCACAAATCCTGATAATAACTTACACTGGAGTTTTCTCAGTGGGCTACTCTTTTGGATTCTTACCTGAAATTTTCCCATTGTTTTGCATCCTATCCAGCTTCATTGAATCTCCTAACACCTTTTCTAGATATTTTTGGAAGTATTTCCTTAGAATATCACTGGTGACGAGATGGTTTTCTCAGTATCTACTTCTGAGAAACCTTACTTGACAAAGATGATGATCCCTTCTATCATATATAACTTGAAGGTTATCTTTATTACATCATTTTATCTTCAATTCATCCTGCAAAGTTTTCACTTCAAAATAGGAAAACAAACAACAACAACAAAAAAGTGAACTTTTAGAGATTAAGTAGTTAAACTAGAATCATGCAGTTATTCAAGTGCAAAGTCAAAACTTAACTCTGAGTCTTACTCAGAATGTTAGTAGATATTTTATTGAATCACTTCCATTCAAGTGTATATTATTAAGGAACACTTTGTAAGATAGTTCCTCTTGTTTGATGGGAGAAATGCTGACTTAATACCAAACATCATGAAGCTATAAAGATGAAAGCAATAATTTTTGACAAAGAAGTTTACTTTACTTCTCTATAATATTTGAAGACACAGACCTTGTGAAATAAATTTTTAAAATTTTTACCTTAGTGTCTACTGACATTAAGCATCACTTTGAATGACAGTAAAATTTAAAAATTGATGTATTGATGGTCATAGCCAAAGAAAGAAAGTACATCTCTCCTCTCAGGGAGACAATGGAGAAAGCTATCCATCCATTTTAAATATCTACTACTCTATCCAATCTAATGAGTGTTTGAAATATCACCCCTGGCAATTTTATCTGAAATTAAAATAATTTGAATTCTAATATTTTATGAACTTGCAAATCAGAAACTAAAAACCTGAAGTTGTTGGTTAATAAATGGACTACATTACTGAAAAAGGAAAGGTTAACTTAGATGCTTTCTCCTAATATTCTGAATATGATAATGGTAAATGGAATGTTTACCACTAAAAACTTACCAATTGTGTTTCCCTAGCTGGTTTCCTGAAGCGGGAGGCAGATCTAAGTATTTGAAAAATTTGTTTTACTAAGGAGTCTTGAACTCCACAGAATATTGAAAGGAAAAAGAACCTAGCCCCATGGCTCTTGTTTAAGCCCTATGATAATAAAATATAAAAATGCTAAAAATGACAAAATGCTTTTGAAAAATGAAAATCTCAGCTGCTCAAGAGATTGAAGAAGGAAAATCACATGTTTAAGGCCAGCCTCAGCAAAGTAGAAAGAACCTGTCTCAAAATTTAAAAAGTAACCAAAAAGTGTAGGGATGTAGCTCAGTGGTGAAGTACCCTAGGTTCAATACCCAGTACCAAAATGAAACAAAACACACAAAATACCCCTGACCAATGAATCAAACAGATCAAACAATGCAGCAGCTTTGCTTCTAGGTATGACAAAACAACTGATACTGGATTAGCCTTTCTAAAGCAAAACTAGAGAATTTGACACAAAGTATAAAATAAATGTTTTCAGAAAATAGAGAAGTGAAGAATTCTGATCTGTGAAAGAAGAGAAGATCAACATGAGCTAAATGCTCTTTTACCAAATGTTCTTTTTTTTCATTTTTATTTGTTCTTTTTTTGTTATGCATGACAGTAGAATCTATTTTGATATATTTATACAAACATGGAACATATCTTATTCAAAGTATGTCCTATTCTTGTGGATATATATGGTGGTGAGGTTCACTATGGTATATTCATATATATACGTAGGAAAGTTATGTCAGATTCATTCCATTGTCTTCTCTATTCCAATCCTCCCTCCCTTTTCTTCATTGCCTTTTGTCTGATCCACTGAACTTCTATTTTCCCCTCCCACTGCACCAAAATTTATCTACCCAAATGTAGCATAAGAAGGACAAATCCAGCATGAGTGTGGCAGTCTCACTAAGATGGAAAAGTAGGAGTGAATTTGGAGAAATGAGGCAGCCAGAATTTGTGATGCAAAGTATCAAAGTGAAAATCACACAAACATTTGCATCAGAATTAGTTAAGTTTATGGCTAAACATCAAGCCCTATATGTCTTGTGTTAAAATCAAGGATGTCATGGGAGAAGAAATCTTTCTGAAGAAGGGTCTGAGGAGTTCCCAGAGAGAAGAGGAATTGTATGGTTTAGATGTGTATTGTCTCCCAAAAGCTCATGTGTGAGACAATGCAAGTTTAGAAGTAAAATGATTAGATTATGAGAGCCTTAACCTAATTGGTGTGTTAATACACTTGAATAGATTAACTGGGTGGTAACTGTAGGCAGGTGGGGTGTGACTTGAGGAGGTGGGTTACTGGGGGTGTGCCTTTGGGGCTTATATTTTGTCCTTGTTGAGCAAAGCGCTCTCTCTCTCTCCCTCTCTCTCTCTCTCTCTCCCCTTCTTGATCACCATGTCCTGAGCTACTCTCCTCCTCTACACTCTTCCACATGATATTCTGTCCTACTTTAGGCCCAGAGCTGTTTATTGACTGAGACCTCAGAAACAATGAGCCCCAAATTAACATTTCCTCTTCTACTTTGTTCTTGGCAGGCCTTCTGGTGTCACAGTTATGAAAAAAAAACTGACTAAAAACAAAGGACCGGGCTGGGATTGTGTCTCAGCGGTAGAGCGCTTGCCTCGCATGTGTGAGGCCCTGGGTTCGATCCTCAGCGCCACATACAAAGCAATAAAATAAAGACATTGTGTCCATCTACAACTAAGAAAAAAAATTAAAAAAAAAAAAAAAAAAACAAACAAAAAAAAAAAACAAAGGACCTTGATGCAGTGCAAGCAAGATTGTTGGTATATGTGATGGAAAATAATTTCAGTATGCACCAGTCTGAGAGACACAGAAAATGGTTTATTTAGGAAAGTAGACATACATTCAAGGGGAGAATGTGGACCATCTTGAGATTGAGAGGCTTAATAAGTTCCTGGCTTTTCTTTTAAAGGAAGCTTGGAGTGTGAGTATGGGAAAGTATGTAGGAATGATATCAGTCTAATGATCTCAAATTTCTGATGGCCTGGTCAATTTCAGGATCCTCAGACTGACATGATCTTCATTATTTTGTTAATTGATAGCAATAAAAAGTCCCCTAAATTAGAGGTTCCTCAAAATATTGCATCTTTCTTTGCTTAAGCAATCTCTTGGCAATGATGGCAATGGTGGGGTTAACAGTACTCATGTAGATATACAGATTTTCCAAGAGTTTGGGAGTAACAGATTGTGAAAAAAGACTGTTTTGAGAAGCAATATGCTTGGAAAAATATGTGGAACTTCTGAATTAAAACCTTCCTTTGTCTTCCCTTTATTTCTTTTTTATGCCCATTTCTTATTTCTTCTATCCTACTTTAAGAAGATAGAACAAAGAACAAATATTGGTGATAGAACAAGTACCTATGTGTTGAACCAATTCAGTAGCTCACAAACATTTAGGACAATAGCATTCTGACTATGCAAAAAGGAAGGACCTAATGTAAACCTGGAACATTCTGTAAAGAATTCAGAAAAGTAAGAATTAAAAATAAGGATAAATTATACTTGAGTAAAGGTTACCTTACACATGCTAACAAAACTGAACATCAAGCATGAGAGATCAAGGGCAAATAAAATAAATTGACTTCCTAGTTGTAAAACCAACATTTGTTAAAGAGCAAAACAAACCACAGCAAAATCAGTCAACTCAGAAAGAAATATTAGCAACGATGGGATTAGTAGACAAGGTCTTGAAAATAGGCATCATGCAAGTCGCATATCCTTCATCTAAAATAGTTAGGGCCAGGAATGTTTTGGATTTCAGATTTTTCTGCATTCTAAAATATTTGTATATACATAAAAAGATATATTAAAATGGACTCAAGTCTAACACTAAAGTCAATTCTGTTTCATATGCATCTAATGCACATCATCTGAAGGTGATTTTATACAATGCTTTAAATAAATGCTGGCATGAAATAGCTAAATAATATAGAGTTTTCTCTTATGGTATCATGTTGGCCCTCAAAGAGTTTAGTGTTGCAAAAAACATGAGTAACTTGACAATATTGCAATTAAAACCATCCAAATTAAAGCACAAAAAGAATAATAACTGAATTAAATATAAAAACCTTCCATAACTGCTGGCACACATAAAAAATTTAACAAAGATGTAAATGGAATGTAAACAGAGATTGGAGAAAAGGAAAGGACATGAAACATGCCCAATGTTTTTCAATTGTAGAAAATATATAAGCTACCTGTGCAAGTAGAACAGTGAATGTGAAGGAGGAGAAACAAAGACATCACACCAGTGGATGCAATGACCAAATAGCTGAGCCCTATTTATAAATAAAATATTGTAAATAGTCAAGACAGAAAACTAAACCCTTAAAGACATATTTAGAATGCTAGGAGAGAGCAATGAACAAGATTTCCCAAAAGCAAGGGAAATGTAGATAGGGGCAGTGTCTTCAAATATAATATTTTTTTAAACAAAGCTTTTGGCCAACCAACAAATAATCCAGGCTCAAACGAAGATTGTAGAAGTTTGGGGGTTGGAGCAGCGGTAATACACATGCATAGAACAGAAATACCAGCAAATGCATGAGTGAGGAAGATAGGATTTAGAGTTTGAATTTTGAAATATTAACTACCCATTAAAACAAAATCAGCAACAAGAATCTTTAGAAGAATATAACGGAATCCAGATTCACCATAATTTATTTTGTACAATGTCCAATTTTCAACTTAAAATAGGAGACATGAAAAAATCTGGACCGTGTGACCCATTTTCAGAAAAACAAATTCAGTCAATAAAAAATTAGTCTGATTAGGACCATAGATTAGAATGATATAACAATAAATTTAAAAGATACGTGCTTAAGTAACAAATTTGTTACTTGATATAACAAATAAATTTAAAGGATATTTAAACATTTATGTTTTAAATTTATTTGTTGTATCATTTATTTAAACATGTAAAGTAAAATGTAATTTTGTACCAACTAGTGAATATATAAAACTTCTTAGCAAAGAAAAAAGTAAATTTTTTTTTTTTGGTACTGGAGATTGAACTCAGGGGCACTTGACCACTGAGCCACATCCCCAGCCCTATTTTGTGTTTTATGTAGAGACAGGGTCTCACTGAGTTGCTTAGCGCCTCGCCTTTGCTGAGGCTGGCTTTGAACTCACGATTCTCCTATCGCAGCCTCCCTAAATGCGGGGATTACAGGCTTGTGCCACATCGCCTGATTCAAAAAAAGTAAATTTAAACTATGAAAATTTTTGAACTAAAAGAAGTAGCCAAAATTAAATATTTACTGCATGAGTTCATATATATACATACATACACATATATACACATATATATACATACACATATAAATATTAGTATATTTGAGTAAAATTAATAAAAATGTAAAAATGAAAATAATGGAGAAAAATTATAGAAAAATTCTAAGAGCCCACAACTTCATGAAGAAATACAAGATATATAGAACTGCATTTCTGGAAGGAAAGAAGAGGGAAAGGGTTATGAGAACATGGCCAACATAAATAAGAGCTATATACTTTGCAATTGTCTTATAAAACCTTTATATGCATGTTCAAGGAGCTCAACAAATTCCAAGGAGGACACTCAAAGCAAATACTTTTGCAACAAAAATCAAAATAAAAATCACAAGATTAAAAAAAGATAAATAAAGTAAAATAAAAGCCAAAGAGAAAGTCTAGAATATTTCTGAAAAAACACATTATGTACAAAGAACAAATATGATTAATAGATGATACTAGTAATTATACTAGTGATTATGTACATCAGAGAACATTTCCAACAACAAATTTGAAACAATGAAAGAAAGAGATGAAGAAATGTACTTATATAAACCTATCCAAAAAGGAAGGTAAAACAAAATATTTTCAGGCAAACAAAATTGATATGGTTGGTTGTCAGTAGATACTCAAGTAGATCTTGTGTTTGAAAAGAAATGTTTCCATATGGAAACTCTGCTCTGCAGGAAAGAATCAAGTTGATCATGATGGTGTTCCTATGGTCCCAGTTACTCAGGGAGTGGGGAGAATGCTTGAGTCTGAGAGCTTGAGACCAGACTGGGCAACAGAGCAAGACTTTATCAAAAGGAAGGAAGGAAGGAAGGAAGGAAGGAAGGAAGGAAGGAAGGAAGGAAGGAAGGAAGGAAGGAAGGAAGGAAGGAGGGAGGGAGGGAGGGAGGGAGGGAGAGAAGGAAGGAAGGAAGGAGGGAGGGAAAGAGAGAGAGAAAGAAAGAAAGAAAAGAAAGAAAGAAAGAAAGAAAAAGAAAGAGAGAAAGAAAGTAAGTTAGTTGGAAAGAGCAAATATCAGAGTAAATAGAACACATGCATGCACACACACACAAACACACACATGCACACAAAAGTATACACTCTTTTGTATAAATTAAGGGAAGAAAAATGTATGTCTGTTTAAAGCAAAGCCCACAGCTTTTTAAATAATGTTTTAAAATTTAATATATATGATAATAGTGCTAAGCATCAGGTGGGTTAAGGAGGTTTACTGTATCAAGGCTACTTAATTTTATTTGCAGTAATTCAACATTAATTCTAAATATGCTGGGGTAACTTAAAGATACAAATTGCAATCCTTAGAACAATCACTGAAACATGATGTGAAGAGATATAGCTCCATGAACAACTGTAATTTTAAAACATTAAAATTACTAATTAAAATAAAGTTAAAAACTCATAAACACTTAGAAATAAATGTAATTAAAAGCCTTTACATTGCAATTTATTTTTATTTATTTATTTATTTATTTATTTGAACCTGGAGAACCCAGGGGCAATTAACCACTGAGTCACATCCCCAGGTCTCTTTTTAAATTTTATTTAGAAACTGGACCTTGCTAAATTGCCGAGGCGGGCTTTGAATTTGAAATTCTCCTACCTCACTCTCCTAAGCCACTGGGATTACAGTTGTGCACCACCCCACCCAGCTGAAATTTAAGAAAAAAAATACTAAAATAAGTCCTAAATAAATGGAGAGATATAAAAATATGTTACATAAAATACTTGATATTTTTAATTTTAGAGTTCTTTCCCTAACTTGTCAACAGACAATTATCAAAATTCCAGTATAACCAGTTTGGAAGACTCATTCTATGTGGTTTTATATCTTATTAAAAAGCTTCATTAATCAATGCAGCATGGTGTTCTAAACAGTATACTCCAAAAATGTATCCATGCATGTATGGTCAATGAATTTTTGGCAAAGTTACCAAAAATAGAATGGGAAAAATTATTTTTAACAAATTACATTAGAGAAAGTGAACTTCCATGAGATAAAAATGAATTTTGATAGGTTCCTCACATGGCATTCAAATAACTTGCCAGGTCGTCAACTTTGTTCTCATTGAGAATGGATTGGATCAAATGATGCCCTTAAAATAAATACAATAAAAATGATTGGTTGTCACACAACCAAGCTTACAAAGGTCTGGAAGATTGTATGTTTGTCCTTTATTATTATTATTTTTTGGATTGCTATGTTTTCAAAACAAACTGCTATTATGTTATTATGTTTGGGGCTACTGAAGCAGAGGACCATGAGGCAAGGACCTGGAACTCACCTTAATACTTAGCACTATTATCTGTCCAACAGCCCATGAAGTGCTGAGTCCTGCCAATATCAACAACAGTGACCCTGGACATGAATCTTGCCTTAGCTGAGACTTGAAATGATTGCAACCCCATCAGAAACTCTGAATGAGAACCTTGTTTAAAAACAAAAACCCTGAGTAGTGTGAAGGATCGCCTACTCTAGGAAATTGTCTATAATAAACATGTTTTTAATAATGATACATTTATTTTAATAAATATTAATTGCAAGATAATGGGGATAATACATATTTGATATTTTAAAATGTTAGATTTTAGTGTAGTCATGTAGTATAATTAATCTAAATACTAAAAATAAGCAAGTTAGACATAATACAGACACATAAACTATTAAAGAAAAATAAAAGTATAGACGTCATTGAAATTTAGAACTCTGCTCCTCAGTCTACTATTGAAAAAAATGAATAGACAAACCACAAAGTGCAAGAAATTAAAATTTCCAGGAGAAGCCACTGCAACTTGCCAGTATGATTTTTAAAAAATTAAACAACAATGTCAGGGGTGAGGTAGTAGCTCAGTGAGAGAGCTCATTCTTGCCATGCCTGACATGCAGCCTTAAGTTCCATCTCCAACATGTAAAAACAAAGAAAGAAAGAAATGAAAATGGAGAAGAAAATGTAAATCATCATCATCATCACCAAAAAAATCAAATATCAAAGATAAGAGTTGGAGTAACTGAGCTCTCATATGTTGCTTTGGGAATGATGTCATATGTTACAAGTACATTAAAAAGTGGTTTGGCAACTCATGAAAAGGTAAACAGATACCTAACTTACCCTTACCAATTCAACTCTGTAATAGACTGAGTCATATGAATGTTCACCTGTAATTTCAGAAAGTAAGCTTATTTATAAAAGAGTCTTTGCAAATATAATTAGTTAATTATCTTGAGATAAAATCATACTTTATTTAAGGTGGGTCCTCAGCCAATGACTTTTCTTGATAAGGAAGAGGAAGGACTTAGAAGCAAATGTATAGGAAAGAAGGTCATGTGAATAGGGAAAGAGAGCAGAGTAACATGCTTACATGCCAAGAGATGTCAAGAATTGTTGAGATACACCTGTAGCTAGGAAGGGGTCAGGAAGGATTCTTCCTTAGAATCTTCCAAAGGAGCATGACTCTATTGACACCAAGATTAGACTTTTGGTCTTCAACACTATGAGAATAAGTTTCTAATGATGTAAACCATCCTAGAAAACTAGCATGAATTCCCAGGCATTTGCCCAAGAGAAAGGAAAATATATGTCTAACACAGACTGAAACATCAATGTTCATAATAGTTTTATTCATTTCTCCCCAAACTGTAAACAATCTGAATGTTCTTTGACAGGAGAAATGATCACCAAATTGTAGCATATATATGTGATGGAATACTACTCAACATTTTTTTAAAAACTCAGTGTAGGGGCTGGGGCTGTAGCTCAGTGGTAGAGTGGTTGCCTAGCATGCGTGAGTCACTGGGATCGATCCTCACCACCACATAAAAATAAGTAAATAAAATAAAGATATTTTAAAAATAAAAAATAAAAAACATAAAAATAAAAACGCAGTGTGGACACATGCAATTACATGAAAGAACCTCTAAATATACACTGAGTGTAAACTGGAGACATGTACCTACATCATACATAGCAGAACATAATGTATTAAATAAAACAACATATGTAAAGTGCTCAATAAATCGAGAAGAATTATACGGCAAATAATTTTCACTGATTCTCTGATTTCCCGTGAGCAATGAAGTACTGCTAGTGGATATCAAAGTTAATTTTCAGCTATAGTACCACAATGAAAATACAGAGTGAATGGTTTTGAGAAGGAGCAAAGGAAGGAAATGGACAATCCAGGCATCAAAACAAAAAGATGATCACCAAACAATACTGGCAGAATATTCCCTCACATGAACAGTACCAAACTCATGATTTCATTTGGGCATGTACCTGGGATAGAGAGAAAGAGAATTATAAGTAATTCCGATCTCAAAAAATTCTTGTTGGATTCATTGTGTGTTTCATAAATTATCCTAAGCACCTATGGCTATGGCAGTAACTACATTGGACAAGGTTCCAGCAAACATAGAGATAACGAGCTTAGCGGTGGTAGAAAAAAACTAAACATAAATATACAAACCAAGATAAAACCAAAAAAACAAAACTCAGGTAGTAAAAAGTTCTAAGATACTAATAAAAAAGTACTGAGCTAGAATGGAAGTTTGAAATTAATGGAATATTCTAATGATGGCTTCTATAAAAAAAAGGTGATATTTATGCAGAGATGTTTACAAAAAGAGCCAACCATTTGAAAATTACATATTGGAGTACTCAGGAGCTATCACAAACACAATTTAAAATTCCAATGGCTTAACAGAGTAGAAATTCATTTCTGTGTTAAGTAATAGTCTAATTTGCTTAATTTCGGGTAGCTTTTCTCTATGTGTTAATTCAGGAATATAAGCTCCTTTTATCATAGTGCCCAGAACCCACTAAGTCTGAAAGGTTAAAAGAAAATAAAGCAATGATAACAATAACAATGCAATTACTTCTTAAATTCCATGCTCAAAATGGTATATTTACCACTTCTGCTCACATTTTATTGACAATAACTGGTCAATTATCTGTCTAACTTAGGTACACTGGGAACTGGAACTTTTATTCTCTAATTGAATAGCCACATCCTGTAGGAATATCATGCAATGGATAGAGCATGGAATTTGGATTGGCAGTGAGCCATCTGCTGAGATTCTATTATTTTGGGCAACAATTTTCTACATGACCCTTTTTTCTCACTTTGACACTATATTCTCACATATTCCTCAAGGGAAGAACCCAATGTTTTATGCAGCTAGATTATCTAATTTAATGTCAAAGATCTCTGGTTGATATGTGCTTCTCTCTGAATGATCAAGATATTAAGCATTCATTGACCACTGATCCATAAACTAAAAGCCAAATGATCACCCTTACCCCCTCCCCCCACATACATGCATATACTGGTGATACAAGGACCAAAGAGTGACAATAAAATTCTCTTTTTAGGAAAGAAGAAGATAAAACATTCAGTAATCAGTCATAGAAAAACAGAAACAAAAACAATATCTGGCCAGTCCAGTACTTGAAGACCTGCACTTTCAAAGAGGGGAATTTCTTGACTAACTCCTGACACTGCTGTCTGGTAGTAGCTCTTTATATTGTTCCTATTATTTCACTTCCACCCTCTTTGGTTTCTTTGGGTGTTGTTCTCCATGTTCACCTCTTAATGGGCATTAAGAATGATGTATTCCTAGCATGCTAGGCACAACTTCCACAGAAAGCTTCTCTTTAAGAAAGTTTGGGAGCTGTTTTAGTCAGCTCAGCTTTTCTGCTGCTATGACCAAGCCTGAACAATTGTAGAGTAGGATATGTTTATTTGGGGGCTCATGGTTTCATTGGTCTCAGTCCATAGACCGAAGGCTCCATTCTTCGGGGCTCAAGGTAAGGCAGAACATCATGGTGGAAGAGTGTGACAGAGGGAAGCGACTCACCTGATGATCAGAAAGTAGAGAGAAAGACGCTACTCACCAGGAACAAAATATATACCCTAAAGGCACACCCCCAATGACCTACCTCCTTCAGCCACACCTATCTGCCTCAGTCACCACTTAGTTATTCCCATCAAGGGACTAATTTCCTGACTGGGTTAAGGACTTCATAACCCAATTATTGATCTTGCATTGTCTCACACGTTGAGTTTTTTGGGGACACCTACTATCTAATCTGTAACAGGGGCTTTAGGATTTAGAAGTACAAGCTTTTAAAACCAGAATTACAGTTGTTGCAAGGATCAAATTTCCTGAAAAACAGTGAGCTACTAATCCATTGGCTTGTAGAGAAAAGGCAAGGTGGTATATTGGTAAAGGGCACAGGTCCTTCAGCTGAATTACTGGAATTAAATACAGATTCTGGAACTTAATAACTCTATTAGTTCAAGTTTCCACAAAAGGAGACACTGGGTTAACTACCTGAGTACAAGTAACCCATACAGGAAATAATCATAAGAAAGACTAAGAGAGTAATAGGGAAATGAGACAGGAATGTGAAGATAGCTGGTAGTTGGTGGGCTGTCCATTAAGTTACTAATGTGAGGAAACAAAACAAACCTATTTGGGAACTCCAACAATGCATAAAGGATATCCATCTTAGTTATCTGTCCCATCGGAGGAAACAGGTAATCTGGACAATGACTTGATATATTGTGGTGAATATAGTTCTGAAGTTCATTCCCAAATATTTTGATCAGCTGCATGCTTAGGTGAAGATCCTATAACTAGGAGAAGCTCCCAGACAAGAAGATTTCAATGATGGTAGCTGGAATTGTGGCTACCAGAGGGACTATGGGTGGAATATCAATAATGTCACTTAATTGTGTCACATTGGGCAAGTTAAGGAAGACACAATTTCATCACCTGTACAATGAAGATGATAATACTTATCAAATTGCTTGGTTATGAAGATGAGTAAATCAATATTTACAGTGTTTATTGGCAGTTTCTGGTACAAAGGAATGGATATGTTAAAGGTTTTCAATAACTAAATATTTCTTAAATGAGACCAAATTGTGCAAAGCACTAAGGTGGGAGAGAGATGGCATGCCTGAGGAACAGAGACAAGGCTGTGTGAGTTGAAACTGTGGCTAAAGGAGAGCATGGACAAACAGGAGTTCAGAAAGGTAGGCCAGAGATGAATCACACAAGAGCCCTCAGACCAGAGGCTTGTCTCTAGTCCAAGATTCAGTAGGCTCCTGTGATTTTCTGTGCTTGGAGGGTCACATTTCCATGGCAGAGGCACATGTAAGATGTTAAGTACCCCTGAGTTCAATTCCAAGTACCAAAAAAAAAAAAAAAACTAGGGAGCATTTTTAGAATTTTAAGAAGCATTAAGTGGGGTAAATGATTAATTCCATCCACAGTAATGGCAATTCTGTGGGGTGGAGTAAGCATGAACAGGAGTTGGAATCAAGTGCAGTTATTTCCATCTCTAACACAAGACGGAAATTTTTGAAACCAATACAATATTCCAGAGTTGAAAACTTCTTCTCTAGAGATGGGTCTTTACTATGAACATTCATGAGGTTAAGAATATACAGTACTGCTTTTCTCTAATCTTACCATCAATTCTCCATAAGAAAGTAAATTTATTTACAGAATAACAGAGGCTATTATGGCTATTGCCAAAATTATCCATTTGGTTGAAAACAATGAAAACTAGACAGATCTGAAAGTAAGTTGACTCTGGGTTTGTGGTGGATGTTCTTTGGAATGTATTCAGTATGTCATTAAAAGTAACACCTAATACATATTAGGGAGACTATTGAAATCTATCTTCATTGATAAACTAGATCTCTATCTTTCACCATGCACAAATATAAACTAAAAGTGAATCAAAGATCTAGCAATTAGACCAGAAACACTACAACTGCAGAAAGAAAACAGAGTCAACACTCCAACATATTGGCACAGGCACTAATGTCCTTAATAAGATAACTAAAGCTCAAGAAATTAAACCAAGAATCAATATGTGGAATGGTATCAAATTAAAAAGCATCTTCATAGCAATGAAAACAATTAAGAACATGAAGAAAGAGACAACAGAATGGGAGAAAATCTTTGCCAGTTAGTCCTCTAACAAGAGATTAATATGTAGATTATTTAAAGAATTAAAAAAAAACAGTTAGCCCAATCAATAAATGGGCTAATTCATTTATCAAAAGAAGAAATCCAGATGACCAAAAATATATGAAAAAGAAGTTCAATATCTTTAGCAATCAGGGAAATACAAATCAAAACTGCAATGAGATTTCATCTCACTCCAATTAGAATGACAATCATCAAGAATACAAATAACAATAATTGCAGGTGAGGTTGCAGAGAAAAAAGTATACTCACACATTGTTGGTGAGACTGCAAATGGACATTCTTCAAAGGGCTAGGAATGGAACCACCACATGACCCTGCTATCCCACTCTTTTCCATTTATCCAAAAGAATTAAATTCACCATACTCTAGTGATACATGCAAACCAATGTTTACAGAAGTACAATTTACAATAGCCAAGTTATGGAACCAGCCCTGTGTCCATCAATAAATGAAGTATAAAGAAAACATGGTGTACATACATAATAGTTTTACTCATTCATAAATAAGAATAAAATTATGTCATTTGCTGGTAAATGGATGAAATGGAGAACATCATGCTAAGTAAAACCAGTTTCAGAAAGACAAAGACTGAATATTTTCTCTCACTTGTGGAAGGTAGAGAGAAGTAAGGGGAAAATAATTGATTTTGAGATATTATGAAAACAAAAAGACAGTAGAGGAAAAGGATTAATAAGAAAGGAGAAGACTGCAGATAAGGAGAGAAATATGGAATGAAACTGACTGACTTATGCTGTATGCATGTATAAATGCATTAGTGTGAATTTTATTTTCATATATAATGCACCAAAGAACAAAACAATAAATAAAAAGAAGCCGGGCGCGGTGGCGCACGCCTGTAAACCCAGCACTTTGGGAAGCTGAGGCAGGAGAATCACGAGTTCAAAGCCAGCCTCAGCAACAGCAAGTTGCTAAGCAACTCAGTGAGACCTGTCTCTAAATAAAACACAAAATAGGGCTGGGGATGTGGCTCAGTGGTCGAGTGCCCCTGAGTTCAATCCCCGGCACCCCCCGCAAAACAAAAAGGAAGACCAGTAGAGTAGAGGAAATGTATGAGAAGAGGAGGGAAGAAAGGAAAAGGGAAATACTGAGGATATTGAATATGTGTATATATGTATATATGTATACATATAATACATGCTGTATATATGTATAATTATGCCAAAATGAACCCCATTATTATGTAAAACTACAATTCACTAATAAAATTATTTTAAAAAATTACATTGATATGCAACATACTCTCCTAGAATTGTAAAAAATACCTCCTACAATTCCATACTTTGCCTTTGTCCTAAAACCTCCAATACCTTCTGTTCCATCCTCATTCTTGGTGATGATCTCATTTTCTACTTCACAGAGAGAATGAATCAGAAGACATTTTCACCAAATCACACGCTTCACCTGTACACCCATGTCATTACCCATATAAGTAGTCTTCCTTCCTGTTACCTCAGAGGAAGACTCTTCCCATCTCAGCTTGCTCCATCCACAACCTTCCTTGAGTAAGAGGTGAATTCGACCTTTTGTTTCTCAGAGCAAAATATTTAGAGTCAAGTTGAATCGTCCATCATATTACACATCCTGTTCACCATCAGCCTTCAAAATCAGTTGGCTATACTTTCAAAATATCTAGAATGCTACCATTGTGATTCAAGTGATTATTTCTAGCCAGAATTACTACAATGACTTGCAAGATGATCTTTTCATTTTTCCTCTGTGTAAACTACAATGGTGGTTCTCAGCTGAAAATAATTTATCCTCCTATAGGAGATGGGGCAATATTGAGAGAAAGATTTGGTTGTTACAACTAGTAGGCAGGGAGAAATAGGCATCCAGTGGGTAGATGGTAGAGATGCTATTAGACTGCCTACAAGCACAGGGCAGGCTCCTACAACAAATAATTTTCTGATCCACAATATCAATAATGCCTAGGCTGAGAAACACAGTCTATTCTCAGGAAGTAGGCTGAGTAAGAATTTGGCGGGGGGTCATTCTGATCAGATCATTCCTCTGGCTGTCAGTTCCCTTCAAGTAAAAATTAATTCCTTTTATCCACAAGCCCCACATATATATATATAATATCATGTCTATATCCCTGGCCACGTCAGCACTGCCTTACAGTCACAATGCTTGCCCACTGACCCTTGGGCATCCCAGGTCCCTCCTTCTTCAGCACACTTATATTGACTGTTCCTCTAGTGGATTATACTCTTAACAGATGGCCACAGTACCCACTCCCTCTGCTTCCTCATAGTTTATGCCAATGTCACCATCTCAGTCAAGCCTGTATCCAATGTTGCTATTAATGTTGAACCACTCCCCAGCACTCCCTATCTACTTATGGACCTTTTTTCATGATAGTTACCAAGGATCAAATAGTATTCTCCCAAAATTTACATGTTAAAGTGCTAATCCCAGGCACCTCAGAAAGTAACTATATTTGGAGACAAAGTATTTAAAGAAATAATTATGATAAAATGACATTATTAGATTGGGTCTTAATCCAGTATGACTGGTTCTTATGAGCAACACGTGTTAGGACCCAAAGAGCTACAAAGGGAAGATAATGTGAGGACACTGGACAATGGCTATCTAAATAAAAGTCAAGGCCATAGAAAAAAATCAACTCTGCTGACTATTTGATATCTGATTTCTACCCTCTACAATTGTGAGAAAATGAATTTATGCTGTTTAAGCCACCCAATGTGTAGGACTTTGCTGCAGGAGTTTGGAAAAATTGATCTAATAATCATTACTTTCTAACATACAGTACAATTTTGAGTTATATTTCTTGCTTAGCTGTTGTCCTCCTGCTCTTGACTATAGTCTCCACAAAAGTAAGAATTTTGTTTGCTTCGTTTGTTTCAGCTAGGTAAACATGTTCTTTCCAAAGTCTTCTACTTTGAATTTGAGGAAAGTGTGATGCAGGGAATTGAAATGGTTTCCTGAGGCTGTAGCAGCAGTGAACAAATGGCAGAGGTATTACAAACTCCAGAATTCCTAACTCAGACCACACAGTTACCTGGACACAGAGGAGGGAGTCATACTAGAGGAGTGTTATTATTGTAGCAAAAAACTTAGGTTCACCATCAACTTTTATACACCTACACCTCTACATAACATGAGGTGGGCCACCAAACTGTCCAATGGCTTTAGAAATACACTTACATTACTTATGAAGAATGACTTACAGAGACCTGTTCAGATTACAGTACTTTTCAGCAAATGATTTGTGACAGAAAAAATAAAATCCTTGAAGAACAACTGCAATGTGGAAAAACAGAAGCCATGAGCAAAAGGCATTAAGAATTGGAGAGCATAGATCAGTATCAGAGTAGTTTATGCACATATTTGCACAGAAGTCAAGATTTTAGTTACAAATAAAAATATTCACTCCTTGTCTCTACCCAGTACAACATTCTAATTTGTCACATTTGCCCCTTTTTCTGCCACCCTGTCTATGAGCTTGGCAAATCAACCAGTTTATGTACAATTAACAGAGAGGCTGCCATTACAAGGAAAGCTTTGTTCTCGTGGAAGAACACTCTGAGTGCTCATTGCTCATAGTGATTTCCTTTTGCCAGAATCAACTGCCAAAAAATAAATAAATAAATAATAAATGAAATAAAATAAAATAAGTAAATAAGAAGAGGTGGGGAGGAAAACATGCTCTCTGATTGAATCTATTTTCAACTCATGAAAAATATCTTAATTTTCACTTATATTCCATGCCTGTAGCTGAGGGCCATTAAAACTAATAAAAGTAAATCATTTGTGACAGATCTTAGAAAACAGTTTCTGCAATCCACTGCGCTCTCAAATGCTCATTAGAAATAGTGGTTTTCTTTTCAGGAGAATGCCTGCTGAATGCTTAAAATGTGTTCTCTCCAACTTTCGACAAGTCAAACTGGCAATGGAGTGTTTGAAGCAAAGCCTTGACAGAAAAAAGATGTTGCACAGCTATATCAAATATGACCAGGAACGCTGCATCAAAGCAGAAAGTGTTAGAATGCAAGGCATTTGGAGGAGAGCGAGAATCAACACATTTGTTTCTGTTTTTGACATCTTTTGGCATCAAAATAAACAAGGAATTTGCATTTAGTGCAGGCAGAATATTCCCCATGAGTTTGAGTTCTCAGACTCAAGGCCAGTATATTGGGTCACTTCATTCCTTGGAAGTCAAAACAGATTTCATTTTATTTTATTCATTTATTTTTGAGGCAAGTTCTCACTGTGCTGCCCTGGGCAACCTCAAAGTCGTGATCTTCCTGTCTCCGCCTCCCAACCAGCTGGGCTTATAGGTACAGGCTACTGTGTGCTCTGTGGATATTTTAATATGTGTTTTTAAAATGAGAACAGCATCCAGGCATGATGGTGCTCACCTATAAACCTCAGGGATGCTGAGTCAGGGTGATTGCAAGTTCCAAGCCAGCCTCAGCAACTCAGAAAGGCTCTAAGCAACTTAGCAAGACCTTGTCTCAAAATAAAATATAAAAAGTACTAGGAATGTTGCTCAGCGGTTAAGCATCCCTGAGTTCCATCCCTGGTACCAATGAATAAATACCTAAATAAATTAATTTAATTTAATGGGAACAACAATAATGTTAATGATAACATTCACCCATATCTAACAGTTTTTTGGAAATTCAAAAGTGAATTTCCAGGCCGAGTACTATGACACTCATCTGTAATGCCAGTGGCTCTGGAGGCTGAGACAGGAGGATTGTGAATTCAAAGCCAGCCTCAGCAAAAGCAAGTTACTAAGCAACTTAGTGAGACCCTATCTCTAAATAAGATACAAGATAGGGCTGGGGCTATTCTATACAAAATAGGATGTGGCTCAGTGGTTGAATGCCCCTGAGTTCAATCCCCGGTATGCTAAGAACCTTTTAGAAATTTTAATTATTAAACAAACACTAATGTTTGTTATTTGTCTTAATGATCCCTATCACTACTGAGCACTTACTCAGTGTAATACATTTTATATTTATGATTTGTATTTTCACAATGAGTCCTTAAGTAGCTAAAAGTATGTCCATGTTATAAAAGTAGGTTCTAAGAGTCAGAGTAATTAGTAAATGTTAATTTTATATTAATAAAATATGCTAATACTATTACCAAAGAGGCATGGCACATAAAACACAGAAAATAAAAGCATGGTTAAAACTTCATCAGAAGGGCTTTATCAATCTTCTATGTGGACTATAAAAGCACCTGCCCAACCTTCTGATTATTTTATATATATATATATACATATTACATACTTTAGTGATATGTATATTTTTGTTAAATATATGTAATATATATATAGCATATATATGCAACATATATATGTGTGTGTGTATATATATAATATATATATATATATATATATATATATATATATATATGTATATGCTACATCACTTTTGCCCTTCAAATTGTGTTCAAAAATCTATTTTGGCTACCTTAACTGTAAACAGCCAAAAAACAAAGTTCTGGGAAACTGTTCTGCCTATTATGATGTACTTACATCATAATGTCACCACGTTCACCCTCGTCACATTAGCAAATTCACATTTATAGTGCTGCCTAACATCGGAGGACTGCCCTCTATAGTTCACCTATGCTGATTCTTTCTCCACGTGAGGATACAAAGTCCCTCTTGGTTTTTGGATAACAGTAATTGTTCTTCAAGCTGATTCACACTCTCCCTTTGATGTACTGCCACTTAAATAATAATGAGATATATTTTACTGCATGGAAGGGGAGTAGGAAAGATATGAAAATGTTATGCATATCCATATACACATAATGTAAATATACATATTCATACCATAGTAAGGAAGGGCTATTTTCTTTTTTATTTTTATTTTTGGTACTGGGGATTGAACTCAGGGGCACTGGACCACTGAGCCACATCCCCGGCCCTATTTTTTTTGTGTTTTATGTGGAGACAGGGTCTCACTGAGTTGCTTAGCACCTCGCCGTTGCTGAGGCTGGCTTTGAACTCGCGATTGTCCTGTCTCAGCCTCCCTAAGTGCTGAGATTACAGGCTTGAGCCACCATGCCAGGCTAGGAAGGGCTATTCTTAATCCTCATCTTTATAACTGGTTATATGGTAACTTCTGATGTTTACATAGCAACTTTTACCCACTACTTGTTCCATATTTTATTTGTCTTTAGGAAACATGTGACTTCATTGTGGTTCCCTGGATATGTGAGTGATCCAAATTCTGAAGGGTTGGAGCCCCGAGAAGTCCTATCTGAATTGGGTTATTGTAGCTTTTTTTTTTAAATTTAGCTACAGACATTGGAATTCTAAGAGTTGACCCCAGGGTTCTTCTGCACTCCAAACATATTCCTTCTTAATCCTTTTTTATAACAATAACCCAATCTCTCATGGTAGGCAGGATCAATCACCCCAGCCACTACACTTCCCCTCTTTTTGCTCACTTGTGTGAGGAACCCTGATTGGCCAGATGAGAGTCTCTGTTTGCAGGCCAATGATGTCATTGTTGGCAAAGTCAGTGATCTGCTATGCAGCCTGTGTGCTTCTGGGTCATTCTTTGCTTCATTTTCTGGGACTTGTGGACAGACCTGGATACCTTCAGAGATTGACAAGCAGAGAGAAGTGGCAGAGGAAGTTCCTAAGTGGCCTTAGCAATCTCTTACAAATCATTACACAGTTTCTTCAAGAAGGAGTGGCAGAGTTCCTTCTACTGTTAAATGAGACTCTATATAATTTAGAGGTTCAAATCCAAAGCTTTATTGAAATCTGCTGATATGGCCCCTTGCAAATTTCAAATTTCAGGCTCTATACCTTCCCAGTTATTTCCTAAACTTTAATCATAGAGACCTCCTGTGGTTTGGGAATTCAATTTGCATTGTAATTCAGCCCCTGAATGATTCGATTTGGGGTTTGAATTTTAGAAACTGGCACCTTGTGGTCACAAGAAATAAATTTGCTTTTTTTTTTCCTTAGAGCAGACACAGACGAGTTCAGAACTGTAACAGTGACCTTGGCTGGCATGCTAGAGTCCCATGATTATCATTTTCCCTCCTAAGTTTCTAGTACACATACAGGGAGTCAACCAACAGTATTATGTGCCTTATTTGGGCAAACATATTCTATGGCAACACATACTTAGTCATTTGGAGGCTTGTTTTCTGTGGAGACTTGATTATGGGTATCTGCAGATAATAATTTGCATAATACTTTTGCCATTACATGACATGGATTACTAGTTTCTTTTTTAACCACTATAAAGCAGAGTGGTTAGGCTCTTTAGATGCAATCAGATCAGAACAAAACAGAGAATCCAGAACCAGTTCAGAAAGCATGCTTTTAAGATATCGTACCTCTGGAATTTTGGTGCTAGTTTGTGTATCAGGAAGAGCTCAATCAGAGAGGCAGAACTATAGGAATGCATTTGTCACAGAGATTTGAGTTTTCCCAGTTGTGGGACTGGTTAGTCATGTTCTGTTCAGGATATTGTCTCAGGAAGATGAAATAGATGTAAAGTACAAAGGACAAAGACAAGCTGTAGCCTTTGAACAGGAGATGGAATCCATGAGAAGGATCACTTCTCATTGCCTCTGGTGGGGAGGAGTAGTGTCCTGTGGGAGAAGTTTGTGCCCTTTAACATGGAACTAAACCCATGTACACCTGGCTCAGAAGTGAGAGAAACTGAAGGAGGATCCAGGAAAAGTTAGAACAATGGCAGTCATGGTTGTGACCTCATGCCAAGAAGGTAAACAGCAGGTGAGTATCAGCTTGCATGAGCCACAGAAGTACTTTCTCATTACTGTTGTTGAAGCATTAAGACCAAAATGTTTTCTGCTTCAGTTCTACTCTCCAAATCTCAAGTGATAATGCCTTTGTGTGCACATCCTAATCTAAAACACAGAAGGGGAGATATTTCTAACAAATGCAGTTCAACCTGGCCAAGTTTGCATGTTACAAAACAACAGCAAATCCCATTTTTTAGACGAACCTCTTATTTATATTTGGAAAAACTTTAATTTAAAAAAAAATGTTTGCAAGGCTTTGATATTAATAATCTATGGTAAGGAATAATTGTAGTATTGAAATTTGATAGGCATTGATATAGCATGAAGAGGTATGATATTTTCAGTTGGAGTGGCTCCTGAATAGATTAAGTGGAGAAATATGAGTTTGAATTATAAGGTTTAAATGAGATAGCATATATTATATATTCATCCACAGTTATTTGGTATTAAATATATTCTGATCAAATAGTAGTTATTTTCTACACTGTGAAATATGTGCTTTGACACTTTCACTTCTAACTTTTTGAGTTGCATCAATACATTCTTCTTTCTATCTTGGTATATTTACCCATATTATGGGTCTCTGTAGGCCTCACTGGATTTGTCTACAAAACCAAAACAAAATGATCTATTTGAAAGGGTATTATAGAATAAATGATACTACATAAATGGGAAAGTGCTATCATTTTGTAAATATTTCAATGTTGATTCGACAATCATTTGAAAACTATCTTCATCTCATCAATGGACAGTAGTTTCTCTTTGTGATTTTCTGGAATGGCACTGAACATATGCAGAAATATGGTTCTTATTCTTACCTCTTTAAAGGAAATGGGAACACATGAAATGCAAACCATAAACTCCTGTGGGAGGTGGCTTACGAAAATGGTTGATGAAATGTTTCCTTAATCTTTGAAACAACTGGGAGGTCATGAAAACTAACAATTGCATTCTTTCTGCAAAACTAGTTTTTATTTATTTTTTCAGAATAAATATCAATTCATGTAAAGTTCCTATCTAATAGAAACACTGAGAGCAATTTTTTTCTTTGTTCACCAAGAGAAAAATATTTAAATGTGCAAAGACGTGGCCTGAAATACCTTTCCCACTAGTCTAATATCAATGTGATTTAGATGGGTTCTAAATAGTGACTTTAATTATTTCCTCTCTCTATGCTGTAAAAACTGATCTTTGCAGAGGGACAGGTATCTGTCTGCATATCTGGTAGGCTATGTAGCTTAGGCAGGTAAACATGACTTTGAGGGAGTCTGGGAGTGGAATTTTTATCTAACATACATTGAAGAAGAAAACTAGAACAGATTATTGAAGAATAATGCCTTTTTCAGTACCAGGCTAGCACTAGAAGTGACAGAAATCGAAACATCTTTTCCTTTCTAGAAGTTTACAATCAATATGGAAAATGAGTCCTACTTTCTAGAAAAAACAAAAACCAGACAAATCAAAAGTTCATACTCTGACTTGAGATTTTTATATAAGGGGTATAGAAAATGCTAAATATCTTGTGCAAGACTAGTACTAATTATAAATCTATGTTCAGCAAAGTATGGTTTTTACACTAGCTCTTCTGTTTCTTATAATATAATCTCAAATTTCTTAACTTCAAAATGGCAGTAGAGTTTTACTTTATAACTTATTTGTGATTATAAAAAATAATATATTTAAAAGTTTATATGTCTAGACCATTTATTATTATAAAAAATTTTTTCAAAACCTTTAGATCTGTTTTTCTTAAGAAACACTGGCATACCAAAATCTCCAAAGATAGTTACACACACACACACACACACACACACACACACACAAATAAACACATACACATTCATCATTTAAGTCTTAATATTTAATATCTTTAAAACTTGAAATTGCATGTACATAAAGTATATGAATCTCATGTTCTACCACTAAGAGAAGTGGTTTAACAAAGGCTGTTATGGTTTGGATATAAAGTGTTCCCCCAAAGCTCATGTGTGAGACAATGCAAGAAGGTTTAGAGGAGAAATGATTGGGTTATGAGAGCCTTTAGCCAACCAGTGGATTAATCACCTAATGTAATTAATTGAGTGGTACTTGAAGGCAAGTAGGCTGTGGCTGGAGAAGGTAGGGTCTTGGGGGCATATCTTTGTGGTATATATTTGTATTTGGCAAGTGGAGATCTCTCCTTTTTTCTGATCACCATGTCAACTGCTTCCCTCCACCATATTCTTTCACCATGATGTTATGCCTCACCTCAAGCTCTGAGGAATGGAGCTGACTGTCTATGGTCTGAGACCTCTGAAACTATGAGCCCCCAAATAAACTTTTCCTCCCCTACAATTGTTCTGGTCAGTTCTTTTAATGATGGCAGAAATAAAGCTGAGTAAATAACAAAAACAGCATGATATTGGGACCAAAATAGACATGTAGACCAATGGTATAGAATAGAAGACACAGAGAAAAACTCACATAAATACAGTTATCTCATACTAAACAAAGATGCCAAAAACATACACTGGAATAAAGATAGCCTCTTCAACAACTGGTGCTGGGAAAACTGGAAATACATATGCAGCAAAATGAAACTAAACCCCTCTCTCTCATCATGAATAAAATTCAACTCAAAGTATATCAAGGACCTAGGAATTAGACCAGAGACTGTGCCTAATTGAGGAGAAAGTAGGCCCAAATCTTCATAATGTCAGATTAGGCTCCAACTTCTTTAACAAGTTTCTTAAAGCACAAGAATAAAATCAAGAATCAATAAATGGAATGGATTCAAACTAAAAAGCTTCTTCTCAGCAAAAGAAACAATCAATGAGGTAAACAGAGAGCCTACATTCTGGGAACAAATTTTGCCACACACACATCAGATAGAGCACTGATCTCAGGATATATAAAGAACTCAAAAACATTAACACCAAAAAACCAAACAACCCAATGGATAAATGGGCTAAGGAGCTGAACAGATACTTCTCAGAAGAAGATATACAGTTGATAAACAAATATATGAAAAAAAGTTCGACATCTCTAACCATTAGAGAAATGCAAATTAAAACTACTGTAAGATTTCATCTCACTCCAGTCAGAATGGTAGTTATCAAGAATACAAACAACAAGTGTTGGTGAGGATGTAGGGGGAAAAAAGCACACTCCTACGTTGCTGGTAGGACTGCAAATTGGTACAACCCATCTGGAAAGCAGTATGGACATTCCTTAGAAAACTTGGAATGAAACCACCATTTGACACAGCTATCCCACTCCTCTGTCTATACCTAAAGGACTTAAAAACAGCATACTACAGTAATACTACTGCAGCATACTACTGCATATCAATGTTTATAGTAGCACAATTCACAATAGGTAAACTGTGGAACCAACCTAGATGCCTTTCAATAGATAAATGGATACAGAAACTGTGGTATGTATACACAATGGAATATTATGCAGCATTAAAAGAGAATAAATTATGGCATTTGTAGGCAAGTGAATGGAGTTGGAGAACATCATGCTAAGCGAAGTAAGCCAATCCCAAAAAGCCAAAGGCTGAATGTTCTCTCTGATAAGTGGATGCTGATCCATAATGTGGGAGGGGGCATGGGAAAAATGGAGAATCCTTGGTCAAAGGGGAGGGAAAGGTGGGGATAGGACATGGGGGCAAGAAAGATGGTGGAATGCAAAGTACAACAATGCTCTAGGTTCATGTATGGCTGCACATATGGTGTAACTCAATATTGTGTACAACCAGAGAAGTGAAAAGTTGTGCTCCATTTGTGTACAATGAATCAAAATGCATTCTGCTGTCATGTAAACCTACTTAGAATAAATAAATGAAAAAAATAATTCTACCAAGTCCGGCTGGGCCTCTGTCCAGCTGTGTGACTTTGAGGACACTAAAATAAAGAGGCAGAGCACATGACCTTTAAAAAAAAAAAACAAAGGCTAAGAACTCTTTTATGGTTTCATTAAATGTAGCTGTATAAGATGGGCTTGAAGAGATTATTTTCCTCATTTCACTGATGAAAAAATTAATGTTCAGATGTATTAAATGGCATGTATGCATTTACTCAAAGTCAAGGCTCAGGACTCCAAGACAAATCTCCCATACCTGTTCCACAGGCATCCTGAACTAAGGATTCACAAATTGTTAAGGTAAGATTGTAGCAGGATATTGGTACCTCAGCAGCACCTTCAAGCACAGAGAGCAATAGATGAGGACTTCTGTAGAGTAACTATAGGTGGAAAAGTAGCAAAGGCGGAAGTGATTCACTGTATTAATTTTGTGCAAAAAGAGAGAGAGAGATTGATGCTTAAAGCAATGCATTTAATTTGTGGTTTTGTTGTTTCCTTGTTTTATCTGTGTACTGAATGCAAATTCTTGGAAATCTCTGGAAATATATGCAAAGCCAGACACTAGCAGAGCAGGGAAGTTTCAAATGGGAAAGAAATCCAATCACTATATTCTCAATTGTTCATAGAAATTCATGGTTCAGCAAAGAAATACAACAAACAGAAAGAATCAGTAAAGCTTCTAGTTCCTCAATGATCACAGAGCCATGAGCCATAAGCAGGCTGGCTATATAGAGAATAAATCATTCAAGGAAACCTGATTACTTTTGTGATAGAATTAGAAGATTAGTTGTCAGAGGAATAGTGCTGATGCAATATATCCCAAATTTTAAGAAACTATGTCCACTGGGGATTTTTACATGAAAAATTAATTTTAGTTGTGTTGAATATAAGCCTTGTCAAAAAAGTGAAAACCACACTGGTACACTTCAAATTACATGTGATAAAAATGAGGGAGAGAGGGGGAAGGGAGAGGAGGAAAGAGAAGTTAGTTGAATTGAAGAATGTGTCAAGAAATGACAGGATTTTTTAAGCGAAGATGGTACATCCTGGTGCTGAAATCTTTTTATGACTTCCATCAAAAATGCAATTCCCAAAGATTCTAGTATTTAGAAACATACACTAAACATTTATATCAAGAGAGATAGGAACTTTAAGAGATCAATTGGACTAGAACTCTAACTTCATTTAGCAAGTGTTGAGTGGACAAGTGTTTTTAAGACAATCTTCAGAGTAACTCATGAAAGACTAGCCAGCAGGGCTAAGCATGGAGTCAGGAAGACCTGGGTTCAAAATGAAGGTTTAGTGCTGACTTGGTTGATTCTTTTCTCATCAAGAAGTCAAGTCTAATTTGCTTCCCTTGAGAATGCCTGATCTTAACGACTGCCTTCCTCAGAATAGAATGTGATGGAAGCTGACACTGTGTGACCTCTGAGGATAGGTCCTAGGGGATATAAGCTCCAGCCAACTCCCTTCAGGTGGGCAACTCTAAGTCCCAGAGTCCCAGGTAGGAGGTATGTGTACTCCAAAGCTAGAAAGACCATAAGGAGAGATCAGATAAAACCAGAGAGAAAGAGAGGCCCTAGGAATTCCTTTCATTCCAGTTCTCAGTTGATTGAGTCTTCCCAGCTCAAGGAGCTGACATGTAAGTGAAAAGCCTTAGGGATGATTATAGCCTGAGCCAATATCTGGTTTAAACTGCAGGCAAAATCCAAGGGAAAACCATCTAAAAGCTGAGTCAAGACAACTGTCAATGCCAAGAGAGATAAAACAACAAGTGTTCCTGTTAAATGCCACTGGATCTGGGATGATTGGCTATGTAACAGCGACAGATAATTAATACAGTGTCTTGGTGACCATGGACAGTCTTCCTAAGCTTCAAATTAACATTTCAATAGTACCCACTTAGTGGGTGGCTACAAGTATTCATTTGGATAATCCTAGCACAGTACCTATCTAGTAGTGCTAGTAGAATATTTGTAGCTAGCAATCTATTAGTATGAATCCTATTATTAATAGTAGCATTAAAGTAAACATAGAAGGAAAGCAATGAAAATTACAATAAGGAAATTAGAAAATGCTTTTAGGGGATATTCGACAAAGTAAAGAGATTTCATTAATAGAAAAACTCAAACCAACATGCCTAAAGACTATTGTATTCCTGATGCTTCCAATGTAAATCAATGTATCCTCCTATTTTCCCATAGAAATTTTTACACTCTTATGAGCCATCACAATGGGACAACTTTGTTCACTGAGGACAAACACATAGGTAAAGTCACGTAAAGATGATGACGTTAGGATCAGAGATTCAGAAATCTCAAGTCATTAATAATCACCATTATATAATTCTCAAAGATTATATTTTTCTCAGAGAATAAAACTGGCATATTATGATAAGAGAAAACCTCTTATATCACTAGCTCCAGGCCTTGAAAGGGAAAGATGTTAAGAGCAACAATCTGCCCCAGGGGCAGAACATACTAAAGGCTGAAAAAGAAATGTAATAATAGGAAAGTGGGATTCTTCATTTAAAGAGGAGTAAACCTGCCTTCTAAGGCACATCACAGTGTATATCCTGGGCTCATTCTAAGCTGAAAAGCAATAGCTCTTCCCTAAGGGGAGGGGTGGGAAGATCTGGGCCCGGTATAGGAAATGGAAGAAAATATTTCACTCCTCAAGAATGGAACCTGGTAATTCTCTCTGAATTAGATTGAAGAAGCCTGTGCAGTTTGTGTTAGATGAAATCAACTCTGTTTTCCTGCTCACAACTTAATTGTCCAAGGGATCAATATAGCCTATCCAGGCTGCACATAAAAGACGACAAATACATCTGCAGAGACTTGCTATGAAACTGATCCAAATGGTGGAACTACCAGTTCAATGTGGCAAAGTGATCTAATGAGGTTTTCTCTGCAGGCACAAAGATGCTAAGTAGAAGGGGGACTCAATTTAAGTCCAGATCTTTCCCCTACCAGTAAGTTCTTCTGCTCCCCGCAAAATTATTTGTAGTTCCTAGTCTTAGACTGAACACAGTGCCAAAACGTGGTATCTATGGCATCATTATTTTTGTGTTTTTAAAAAAATTTGCAACACTCTAAATAAAGATCCCTTTAGTCTACTCTGTCATAGGAGCTTAAAGTCATAGCAAATATATTTATGAGCTTATATCTTTCTCTAAAGAATGAGAGACAGGAAGTTAGGTGTCATGTATTTTTTGTTGCCATATTTCCATGACCTGTAGTATAAAATTTATTACCTTGCTTAGATGTATGTTCTGTAAATTGCTTTGAATTTTTGTTCATTCCCCAAAAAGCTGAAGGTCATTGCCCTCATTCATATATATTTTCTCTCACAGGAAGTGAAATTTCTGACTTATTTCCTGTCTTTCAGGTTACCCACATTCTTGGCCTTCTCTAGCTAATTCCCATCCTTCTAAAAATAGAGTGAAAAAAAATAAAATAATATAAGAAATTATTTAATAACAATCTGACAGAACTAAAACAAATGACAAGTGTCATTTTATTACACTTGAATGCTATTTTGTTTGTATAATTTTATATTGTTTTAGATATTTTTACCAAAAAAGCATTACATTGTAATATCCTGTAAGTTTTGTTGTAATTTAACTATCTAGAAAATAATAGACCTTTCAATCACAGATCAATCAATATAGTTCTTTCTGAATAAGTAGGCAAACATAGTTACTCGTGTAGAAGATAAGTTTGAATAAGATTCTCAAGTGTGCACACCTAGTGCCATAAATTACTTCTTTTGACGAAGTGTATTAAAGCTGATCACTTTTTGAGTGATCTTTTCAGGCCATGCTGTCCTAACTTTTGAAAATTTGTGAATAAAACAATATAAATGCCTTAAATGAATCCTGTACCAATTTCACATCCTAACTTTGAAAATAGATACCTTCTACTTGCAAAAGAGAGTTGTACAAGTCTAAATTTATAAAATGGAAATTAGCTTTTTTTCCCTCTTATAATGAAGACTGCACCTGGGTGCATTGTCAGTGAACTTTATTCCTGGATTTGTGATTTTTACTTTGAAACAGGGTCTTGTTACATTGCCCAGGTTAACCCCAAACTTGGCAATCCTCCTGCCTTAGCTTCCTGCATTATGGGTATTACAGGTATGTACACCAGTCCTGGTTCAAAGTTTTCATTTTAAAGTGTAATTCATGTATCCAATAGAAAACAGAAAAATACAGAAGTGGAGTTGTATGGAGATAATTGATAAGACTTGTGACACTGCTGACAGATAAGACATAGGAAAACTATCAATTTAATGACTTTATTTAGGAGATGAAGAAACACAATTGCAAAGAAATCAATTCACATTAGAAATAGGTAGTAGTGTGGTGGCTAAAACTAATTGTATTGTCTTGATTCTAGTGCTTCTTTTTCCATGACCCTTAAGAAGTATTCCTATATGGCCATAGTGTGATCCAGACAAGTGTTGAAAGGAGTCTGGCTACTTTTCCTGTTCGTGGTTACCAGTTCTATGGCTTTGTTTTTATTTGCTCTTTTTTCCCCCCCTGATTCAATGGTGGCCAGTCGTATTAGAATCCTAGAGACAATCAGGACATTTCATTCCTTTTCTACCTTGGCTGGTGAAAATGAGGTCTGCCTCTCCAGATGCTGAGAGTGATGCTTTTTGGAACTATCCTTTAACTCTGGTTTCTATTTTCTAGATAAATTACCTTGAACAAATATTGCTTCAAAGTGCCTCCTTTCCATTAGCCTTCTTTGGTCCTTTTCTCCTTTATTTTTTGTCTTCTGGATTCTTTCTCTTTGATTTTAAAGAACATGGACATTATTGTTTATTTAATCTGCATAAAAAAGTAGGGACTGACTATCACTTATGCAAGCATATTCCTCTGATGCAGCCTATAATATAGCAGGGATCCCAGGATAACACATTTCCATTTCTGCCACTCTGCATATTTCCCTTGGGGCCAAGCAGAAAGCTATGCTGTCTTTCAGTATATGATAGACCTGGATTCTATTTCGGGTGCATAAAAATAAGAAATACTCTCCTGGGATTTATTTATGCCATTACTGTGCCAAACTCTAAAAGGGAAATGGCACTTGATATCCATCCCTTATAGACATCAGGGGAATTTATTTTTCAGGGGCAAACACCCTAGCTATGGGAAGTGATTATATTCAGATACAAATGCTATTAAAGGAAAATTTATCCAGTAGATTACATACCAAAACCCTTTCCCAGGCTTCCTATTCCTTCTCTAGAAGGAACGTTTTAACAGAGAGCATGGTCTGTGAGTAACAATTCCTTTTTCTGCTGCCATCTACACACTCCTCTTTCCTACGTTGGCCCATAGACTAGCCTCATGCCTGATTGGTTTTCATGGTCATTCCATTCAGTGGGGTGATTTGTTCAGATAAAATAGAAAATTGAAATGGAACTGGTGCTAGATACAACATTGCCACTTTTTCTACTTTGTCAAAGCGCCATGGCTGCTCATTTTTTCATGGTCATGAGTTGAAATAAATTAAACTTCCCAGAGGCAAAACTTCTCTGAGATCAGATTGGAATATATTGATTAGCTCTTTGAGGGCTGATGGATTGGAGGGTCTTGCTTTATAAATACATTTACAAACATGCCTTAAGAACACTTGCTTAGCCCTGGGTAGACGGATTGTGTTTATTTGGAACTGCAGGGAAGGGGGCATACCTGAAACCCCTGACTTTAACCTATCAATGTTTTCATCCTTGATCAATGGTGACAAGTGAAGTGTTGCTCCCTTTCGTCACTTCTAAGACTAGCTCAAGGCCAGCATACCCAATGGCATGTCAAGTAATATATCAAAATCTCAGGAACAACTTAGCTTGTCAAAGAATGCTAGAATATAAGAGCTCAAGATGGATTAAGACATCATCTCTTACAGCACATGAACCAGTCCTTCTAATGGTTTAACATATCCAGCTTACAACATAAAGGTCTTCAGAGTCAATTTTAGAGTTAGAAAGGATCTTAATAATTTTTGATTTCAAGATTTAAAAATTCAAATAACTATGTGGCCAAATACATAGCCTATGCAATTGAAGTGGGTCTAGCAAGCAGGATGGTGAGTGACATATATGGGCTAGATCTAAATGGAGCAGCAGAACCTCTCCTCTGCATGACAGTGTCTTGGAAGAATGTGGGCTCAGTATTGCCCAAAAGATTGATTTTTCAAAATAGAACCTAGACATGAGATAGGAATTTGGGATAAACAGAGAGATATAATGAGCCTCAAAGGTAAAACCCATGAGCTATTGAGATGCAAAAAGTGTTCAGGAACAATTGCAATTCTTGAGCAACATGCTCTTGGCCTGTGACCTTATAAAATGAGGAAAACACCCAAGCACAGGGAAAACTGGTGAGAAATTGCCCAGCTCCACCTTGCTTCCACCTCCTGTCCAGCCCTTAACTATTGCTTTTCAATAAATATTGGAGCCCCAACTCAAGGAGGGGCATCTCACTCTGCAAATAGCCCACATTCTCCCTTGATATCTACTTCCTAAATAAACCTCTGTCTATGCCTTTGTCTGGCAAGTACTGAAATTCATTTCCATCACTGTATGCAAGAGCCTCACTTGTCTTGAGTTGAATTCCCCCTCCCTTCTGGGAACCCTTTTTTGGAGCCAACTCTTCTCTCATGACAGATAGATGGATATTATGAGACTAATTCCATTTCTTTTACATAAAATAAAACAAACAAAATGGTAACACAGCAACAAAACTGTCTCCAAAAAAAAAAAAAAGATTGCAGAATTTGTCTAAAAGCCGCAGAAATATGATCTCTGATTTATTTAATCACGAACTCATGCTGTTGAAAAGAATTAGCCGGAGAAAAATAAATACCACAAATGAAAAGCATTAACAACACTAATATGAACTGGTAGATACCAGTGGACTGCTTTGCATTCTCACTTACTGTTAGGTGGAAGGTCAAGGACACTAAGATAGGGCAGGCAGGGTACAAGAAAATGCCCCTGGAGAGCAAGACAAGGAGATAAGTCATCATGTCTCTGTTTATGAGAAGTCCTGTTACCGTGACAACTCCCTCCTCTGAGGACTTAATAATAACTCCCACTACAGAATTGATATTCTAAAATGACCAACAGAGGTGAAATGGACGGTGTTTCTAATTAGGTTTTCTAAAGTAACCAATGAGGGACAATAGGACAGTTATTATCAGGTATTGTAAGTAACCAATGGGAAAAAATGGGATAAGGTCTTCAATCCAGTCTGCATAGGGAAGAGAATACATCACAGCTCAGCATATGACACTAATTTCTAGACACTGGGTCCTTGAGCCTCTCTCTCTTGCTTGTCCCACTCCGCTCTAGCTTAAGGAAGGCTACTGCCACCTTCTCCTTCAATAAATCTGTATTTTGCCTGTTACTTTTGTGTGTCCTGCTCAATTCTTTGTTCAAGACACCAAGCACCAGGACCCCACTTAGACACCCTGACGATAACATTACCATGAGGAATATCTGATAATTATAATCTTCTAGTGAACTCTAGGTGCTGAGATGAAATTGTCAAACTTCAGTACTAAGAGGTTATGTAACTCAAATTCAAAATTAACTTTAAATTTCTTTTTTGTTTTCTCTCTATTTTTTTCCTGAGGAGCAGGCTTGAGTCTGTTGAAGAGTTTGGAAGAAGGAAAAGGAATCAGTATCAAGGGAGAGAGTGGGTCTTCTCAGAGAGAAGAACAGTGCATAACGTCTGCCCTCCAGTTTCACTGGGAGTCCAGGGATGTTTCCAGAGAGCCCTGCCCAGGTCCATCTCTTGAATGACAGCAGGGTGACATCAGAATTTGAAGTCTGCTCATGAGTACTCTAAGTCATTTTGGCCTGTGGTGACTGGTTCTAATTGGAACCTGTTCTTACAGAGTTTATGATTACCCTTCCTGAGATCTGGAGTCTGATCTATGTAAGTAAGAGTCACAAAATCTCCCCCCACTCCCACTCGAGTGCTAACTTTAAAATTTCTGAGATCCTAGTGTCTGAATTAGTTCTCCAATTCACAGCAAATGAAGAGAGCAGAGACTACACTGGTCTAAAGCTATTTATACTGAATTCCTTCGCAAGACATGGGGTCTTATGATTTGCTGAGGCTTCTCAGGTCTTGTAACAAGCCAGGGTGTTTGGAGTAATGAATGTAAAGGCCATGAAGGTCCTCAGATTCTACTTAGAAAGGCATGATAGTTGTAACAAATACTTTTCATTGCAGTTAATAAAATGAGTCAAACAAAATGGTACACCTGGCTTAACAAAATCGAATTTTTATTTGTTTATTTTTCTTTATATAACAGAACATTGGGAGGTAGGCATTTGTCATTGTTTGTTTTTCATTTCAACAATATCAGGGCTGGAGTCAACAATATCTTGGTCTTCCTTTTAAGATCAGTAAGAGCACTGAAACATCCTCGGCTTCAGACATTTCAGAAAGATTTTCACTGTTAAAGAGTGGTATCTTTCTATGTTTTTTTTCCCTTCTTTTTATCAGGGAATCAAAAACTTGTCCAACATATTTTCATAACAGACCACCTCTAGTTGCAAAAGAAGTTGATGAAAAAAGTTTACCTCTACTGAAGTTTAAGAGACATGGTATTCTAGAATGCATGTAAATCAAACTGCAGATCCTTCTAGGAAGGAATTCAATTTGACCAGGCTTGAAATGAGACAGTGCACCCTATATTATGACCAAAATACTCCACACTGCAAGAATTTGTAGTCAAAATCTTGCTTGTGCAGCTTCCTAATCCTTTGGATAGTGCCTCTTATGCTATCATGCAACTACTTGCTAGATTATCTCTGGCTTTGCCCTAGTGAGCTACTTCCACCCTTCATTGAAAAGTATCTTTTCTAATGGCTTGGAGATGGTTATTGGATTCACAGAAGAGAGAGTTATGAAGCACATCAGGAACACTGGGGGAAAGGAGATGTGATTCTGCTCAGATTCTATTAGAGTAGAAAACATACTGGATATCAAAGGGAAATTTATGTAATGTATTCCAGCATTGTTCGAGGGAGAGCATCATGTTTTATGCAAGCAGAAGCAGTCGGGGCATGCAATGTGAGAACTCTCCTACATGCACTGAAACAAACAATAAAACAGTGAACAGGCAATGGGCAGAAAATAAACCCTGGTTTTTATAGGGAGGGTTCACCATCCCCATTCTATACCAAGACTTCTGAGTCTATCTCAGTAAGTCTTTTTAAGAAGTTTCTTCTTTTGTTTACTTAGATGGATTCTAAGTGAATAAGTCCCTTACCCTGTGGAGAATCATGGCCATCCGATTTAAACAAACAAGGTAGCTTTGAATAAATGAATGAGAAGCAGTGTCCTAGAGAGATAAAGCTGTATTATATTCATCCCCTTTAGAAAAAAGTTCAGTGTATTCAGAAGCAACAGAATAAGAGAGAAGCCTCAGAAGACTAGGATTTTCAACTGAAAGTCTATGGGATTGAAATGGGGAAATAAAAAGCAGGCAGGGAAATGTAATTCTTAGAAGGATCAAGCCAGTCATAAACCAGTATTAACACCTGTAGCTGACAGAGGGATCTCTCATCTTAGGGAACACGGGCAAAGGCAAGACTTCTTCAGAGAGCCTTTCCAGAAGGTGGTGAATAAGCTGCTGGACTGACAGGAAGTTACAGAAATTTGATCTGAGCTTATCAATGTGCTCTCTTCCTTCCTGCAAGTGTGGTTTGTATGAACCCCTTAAAGTAAATGTACCTGGATTCTTTGTCAGATTGAAGAGAGTGTGCTGAGCAACACTAGCATCTCTTGAAGAGGACGTACTCAGATCTTACACATAGCTCATGCAGTATTACACTTTGCGATAGTGACAATAACAACTTGCCCTCACAAAAGGATCTATCACTGAATTCCAGGTCAATTAGTCTATACACTAATTCAATCAATTAGAAATCAAAGATGGCCTGATCCTATCTGGGTCTTACAAAGAAACTTATATTTTTATCCCTGATCATAAATGCCTGACACACTAGTAATGGCACTTAACTTAATGTGGCATATAGGGAACAACATGGACTAATGTAAAAATTGAATTGACTAATATAAAAATATAATTTTATATACTATACTTATTAACTACTACCTACAAAGGGAAGGAAATGAAAAGAAATATGAGTGCATAATATTTGAGAGTAGCTTACCATGTGCTTATCATGTTTCTAACTAGTTAAATATATAATGCATTTTATCTTTACAACAAAGTATTATAAAATGGATAACTTTATCCATATATTATAAATAAACAGTATGAGGCATGGAGATTATATATCTTGCTCAAGTTTACATAGATTATAAAGTCTAGACTTGGGTTTTTTATGACTCTAGACCATAAGTTTCTATGCTCTGCTATACATAACCAACATATATTTTAAAGTATTGTACTGGCATATTCCAAAAGATAAATGTGATTGGCTTTAAAGCTATTAAATTTTCTTTCTGTATAAGTTTTACATATAGTCTTCCCTGTTTTAAACCAAACTCTGATAACATACAGTAGAAAACACAAGGAACCTGCATACATAAAATGGGTTTCAAGTAGTGTTAATAATAACAGGAGGCACTGGGTTCGATCCTTAGCACCACATAAACATAAATAAATAAATCTATAAAAAATAATAATAGTAACTACTAGTTGAGTGACTAGTGTGTACTCTGTGTTAAACTTCTCTTTTATATCTCCTTGAATCTTCAATATAGCCTTACCTATCTATCTGCAAGGTACACATGAGAAGACTAAGAAACAGAAAAACTAAATGATTTAGTCATGTGGCTCATAATTGGTGGACTAGGAATTTAACTCTCATCGACTTGATTCAAAAGCCACCAGGTCTTTACCATAAACTATGTGCCAGACACTGTGTTGAATCCTTTGAATTCATTATTAAATTTGTCACTCTGAATTTCCGTATGCAGTAAGTATAATCATTCCTCATTCCACAGATAAACATCTTGAGATATTAGGTGGAAAAAAGGAAAAATAAGTTTCAGAGAAGTCCTCTAAATCTTTTAAGCTAATAGGAAAGTATGGATTTTGTACTTTGCAAAGTTACCTCCACTTTCTAATGGGAAAGTATTCTGAATTTATAAGTCATGTCCTAAGAACGAAAACAAAAAATAAAATGCCAATGTGCTTTCATTTGGCTTACTTATTAGGAAAACATAATCTATATTTTTTGACCCTTATCCTATGATCCTTCCCTAGTTTTTACCAAGGCAGGAAGTGTTACCAATTTTATTAAAATATCCAAGATTTTAATGGCCAGCATTTAATAGTAAAGATTTATGCTCTCTTCTGTTTAACATGCTTTTTTGTTTCTTGTTTTCTAGGCCTAGAGCAGATTCCTCCTCTTTGGGCTTGTCCTGGGCAGGTCTGATCTTGCCATATCTGCAGCTGAGTTCTGATGGAACTAAGGTTGTTATATTTAGTGAGGTAGATGCAGAAAGCCTCACGCTTAGGCCTTGAGTCTGGGCTGTGAGTTTTAAAACCCCTTTAGCCAGAGAACTTCAATAGGGCTGAAGAGAACTTATGGAGTCACCAAGAAAAGAGGGCATTTTCATCATTGTTCTGTTTTGTTGCTTTTCTCTTTCTCTCACTTCAGAATCCCTCTGTCGGGGTTTCCTCTAATGGTAATGAGATCAAATCTCCACCAGGAACTCTCATGGAGCACTGTTGTGTTATCCATATGTGCAGTGAATCAACAGTATGTAGTTTTGCATCACAGACTCCCCTTGAGACAGCTGCAGAGAGGAAATCAGGGTGCTCTGAAAGGATGGGAGCCTTCTATATGCCTGTATCCATCAAACTTATTAAGGTAGGCTATGTGAGAGAATTGAAATCTTTCCTAAGCTTTCTGTTTTTCTGTTTACTTGTTTTTTTTTTTTTTTTTTTTTGTAAACTGCAATTGGTTTAAGTGTCAGAATTTTACAGTGGGACATGAACCATCCATGAAAGGATAAATGAAGATTCTAGAATCCTGCAAGGGAGCTCTAAGTCCAAGGGAGGTGTTTGAATCCTGGATGTCACAAACCTTCCCTGACTGTGTTAATGATCTGAAAATGGGATGAACATCTGCTGGGGAGGAGCGACTGAGCAGGTGTAGCAATCTTTCCTGGGGTGAATGGTAACCAGGAATTCCCTTTTTTGGACCAAGGATGCCTCACCATCATCTGTCATGAGGGGTTAGCTGATTCTGCCTTTCTCTTGCTAGCCTCAAATGCCAATCCCCTTTATTTTCTCCATTTTTTTTCCCAAATAACACAGTTTGAGCAGCTCTTAAACCCCTTTGGCCAAAATATTTCTTCTTTCTTCATCTGTCTGAAAATAGTTTTAGAAAGCTCCACATTTCACACTTCATTGGAGAAGTGTTTGTGGCCCTCCTTAAAGTGCAGACTCCCAGGTGGAAAACTTATGAAACCATCATTATTCATTCACCCTTTGGTGTGAATTAACTCATCAGAGCCAATACCTAGCAACACTAAGATAGCCTGGTGATTTATGATCTGAGATGAAGGAGAATTTGTTATTGATTAATGGTAATGGCCTAGAGAATGGAAGAATGTTGAGAAGGTCATTGGACCCCTCAAAGATCAAGGGCAAAGCCAAAGGAAAGTTTCATAGCAGAGCCCAGGAGTAGGTGCTCTGGAAGTGAGTCCACCTGGATATGGATTTAATTTCACTCCTTACCTTACCTGCTTATTTATTGTATGCAATGAAGTTACTGTTGTTTCTGTTGTTATATGGCCATTCATATTGTTGTGTTAGTATTATGTGAGTGAACTTCAAAATAGAAAGATGAAATTCATATAGTTCAAGAAAGGTGAGTAAGGTTTTGAAATAGAGGATATTCATTCATTCATTCATTCATTCATTCGCTCATTCATTTGGTTCTGGGGATTGAACCCAGGACTTTGTGCAAGCTAAACATATGCTCTATTGATGAACAATAGTCACAACCCCAAAATAGAGAATTATTAGATATTCAGGTCTAGATCTAGGAAAAATGGCAACTTAGATTTAGAGATTATACTCAAGTTATCAGATTTCTGAATCTCAGTGTTTCAGATTTAATGTGCAAATGATATATGTCCCCAAAGTGTAGAAGTAAAGATTTAATATAATAGATTTTGTGAAAATCTTTATGAAACCAACAAGATCACATTATTAAATGATTGCATAGAGAAAAGAAACCTAAAATGGAAGCTGTTGCTAGATAATGATGTTTTTGAGTCTTGGTTGTTAATCAGACCTGAGTAAAATGATGTAAATGGCAACACTTTACAAATGCTCCTTCATTCTCCTCTACATTCGTTTTCAAGGAATTGGCAGGTCCTATGACTGGCTGCCAAGTCAGAGAATCTGTGTGGGTCCTGGCTGGCTGGATTAACTAATCAGCCCACATGAGAAATAAGCAAATAATGTAAAAAGAAAAATAAGTTTTGAGGTTTGATCAACTGCAGAGAAACAGGACTTTTCCTTTTGATCTCCAATCGGTCCAGCTAACTATTTTAGCATGAGTGAATTATCTCTCATGTTATTTGTAGCTAAGTTCTTGTCATAGGCTAAATTTCCATTAAGCCTGTAGAAATATTTAAGATTCTCAAATTGGACTCTAGGCAGTCTGAGATTGTTGGAAAAATCCCCAAGCCATAGCTTCTTCTGAATGCTGTTATATGTTGCACAAGGCTTCAGGAGAAATTAAGGCTAATTTCTCTGGAGTTGATCAAACTGCAAACTTGTAATTAATGCAGTTTCATCAACTGGAGAGAAACAGCTACATTGTTTCTCCACCCAGTTTATAGCAGTGCTTACAATTTATAGAATCAAAAGCCAGGAGATATACATATGCAGATTTAGCAAGACCATGTTAGCCAGAGAATATGTCACAGTTTAGTTCTTTGGACCCGCCCTGAGCCAGGGTATAGCTTTTTAGTTTCCATTCCTAGCATGAGGAAGTTCAAGAGCTAAAACAATTTGCAAGTTTTAGTTTCGAAGGGGCTCTGCTTGAATTCCATGAGTTGGAACAGCTTGAATGTCCATGTAAGGACTTTTCCTTTTAATCTCTGATTGGTCCAGCTATTTTAGGATGAGTGATTTATCTCTCATGTACTTTGTGGCTAATTTCATGTTATACGCTAAACTTCCTTTGAACCTGTACAAATATTTAAGATTCTCAAATTGGACTCCAGGAGGTCTGAAATTGTTGGAAAAATTCCCAAGCCATAGCTTCTTCTGAATGCTGTTATAAATTGCATGAGGCTTCAGGAGAAATTAAGGCTAAAGACTTTCTTCCCATTAACTCTAGAAAGATAAAGGATGCTGTGATATATACAAACTGGAGTCATAAATGTATACCGGGGGATGTACTTGAAAAGTCAAATTACCATCTTCTAAGGAAGGACTGATTTCAGAAGAATAAAATTATTCACTTAATACCATATGCTTTGAAAGTTTTTCAAGGTTATCTTGAAATCCTCAAGAAACTATCACACATGTTTTGCTTAGCCTGTTTAGGCGGCTATAAGTAATGAAAGTATCATCCACTGGGTGGCTGATAAAATGCAGAACTTTATTTCTTACAGTGCTGGAGGCTAGAAAGTCCAAGATTAAGATACTAGTGAACTCTTTTTCCAGTTCTTAAGCTGTCTGCTTCCTGTTCCTTACAACAAAGGAGTTAGTAAGAAGCCTCTCTCATGCCTCTTTTAGAAAAAAAGATACCAATTCCATTTCTGAAGGCCTTCTCCTCATGACCTAATCACTTCTCAAAGGTCCACATCCTAATCCCATAACTTTGGAGTTAGGATTTCAACATACGAATTTGGGGTCAGGGACACAAACATTCAGACTAGAGAAGGTTCTAAATGAGAAGGCCACTTATCAGAATGTGGAAAAAGTCACCGTCTATCCTTACACCATAGTTAGAACGTGAAATCTCATACTATGACTCTAGAGTCATTGCTCTAATCATTGTGTCATTGGCTGTAACAGTAATATGGAAGATGGAAGAGTAAGAGAGAGACTGAAGGGTAGGGAATATGGCTTAAGGCCCATATAGCACAAGGAATGGTGTGAGTTTAGGGGGAAGAGGGTGAGGAAGGTGTTCCCTTAGAGGTTAAATGGGTAGATTTCAATGTCATAAAATGTAAGATGCAAGCTTCCAGATGTGGGAGGCTGGTTTGTGGCAGGTGAGTCCTTCTGAATTTTGATACTTGAATATAATGCAGATACAACAATAACACAAACATCCACTAGACCACACCATTGGGTAGGCGATGCAGGAGGCAGGGTTTTGGAGCTAAGATCTCAAGGAGAAGGGAGACACTGATATTTGAAGCTGCTTCATCCACCAAGGTATGTTCAGATTAAGGTGAAAAGAAAGCAGTTCTACTAGGCAGAGAAAATGAGTCTAAGTTTTGCCATTGCTACAGAGCAAAGGAATTGCAAATCTGTGTTAAGAGCTACTGAGAAGGTAGGACTTAAGGGAACAAAATTCTAAAGAACATGGATTACAGAGAAGTAAGTCTAAATGATGATTAGGGAAAAGAAAACATGGTTATGAGATAAATGAAGCCATTGGACACAGATAGAAAGAGGACAAAAACACAGAACTTTTAGTGATTATATTGAATATAAGTGTGGTAATATTCAATATTCTGAGAACAAGTTTCAGAAGGGACTAAAATATGCATGCTTCCGGTAATAAAAAATGTTAACCAAAGAGCACAAAACATTGAAAATAGTGAAATAAAATCATATACAATGCAACTATGAACTATAGAAAATCATGTAACTTCAAATATCTGGAAAGTAGATTAAAGGAGAACAGACAAGTTCATATTCTTAATGAACATTTTTAACATATCTCTCAGAAAACGACAGAACAAGTATGCAATTTGAAAATCAATAAGGATGCAAGAGATTTAAAGAACAAAATGAACAAACACATTAAATTTATAAAGAAGAATATTAGACTGAACAATTGAAAAATGAATACTTTTTAAGAGCAGAAGAAACATTTAGAAATATCAACCACATGCTAGACAATAAAGTTCCAAAAAGTTTCAATGGATTCAAATAATATGTATTTATTTGTTTTCCCACAATCAACTTAAACTTAATAATAATGTTTTAGTCAGTTTTTTTGCTAGTGCACCTTAAAGACCCAAACAGAACAACTGTGGAGGAGGAAAGTTTATTTGAAGGCTCACAGTTTCAGATGTCTTAGTCCATAGAAGGCAGGCTCCATTCCTCGGGGCTTGAGGTGAGGCTGAACATCATGGAGGGAGAGTATGGCAGAGGAAACAGCTCACGTCATGATCAGAAAGCAGAGAGAGTTTAAGTCTCCACTCGCCAGATATAAATATATACCTCAAAACCACATTCCAATTCCCACCTCTTCCAGCCATACCCTACCACTTTAGTTACCACTCAGTTAATCCCTATCAGGGCATTTATTCACTGATGGGGTTAAGACTCTCACAACCCAATTGCTTTTTCTCTGAACCTTCTTGCTTTGTCTCACACATGAGCTTTTGGGGATACCTCCCATCCAAACCATAACATATAAAAAGTAACTAAAAATACTTATATATTTGGAAATTCAATAAGGAACTTTTAAAAAAGAAACTACTTATAATAGAAAAACGTTCAATGGAAATTAAAACCCACAAAGTCCCACTTCCAAAACATGCTGGAATATATCTCATTATATTGAAAGAGATAAATATTGTAACAATATCAGTTTTCCACAAAGTAATCTATACCTTAAATACTCTTTTAATCAAAATACCAGTAAAGTTTGTTGGATAATGAATCAATACATTTTAAAATTTATGTGAAATCCAAAGGACAAAAAACATTTGAAGAATAAGAACAAAATTAAAGAACTTGGGTTATCTACCTATTATGTGTCAAGACTGAGCATGGCATTAAACATCATGTTTAATATAGCATAATGATGGAACAAAAATAGAGCAACGAGAAACAAAAGAATGAATCCAATAGTGGCCCGGCATAAGTGTTTAGGACAAATAAATAATAACAGTTCCGCTGTGAAAAGTGTTCCTTCCATAACATTGGGTTGATTCAGTGGACAGCATTACTGTAGAACAGGGAAGGATTCTTAGTCTCACTTCAAAATGTGAAAAAGTAATCATTTCCAGGTGGATTATGGATAGGAATATGAAAAAGAAATCAAAAAGCTTCTAAAACATGACCTGGAAACATCTCTTCATGAATTTGGAATAGGTAGAGATGTTTTCATGGTATACAAAAGACATTAACCTTAAATTAAAAAGTAAATTATTCTATGGAAATTGAAAACACACTTTCATTAAAATACATTATTATAAAAGTCAAAAGGTAAACCACTACGTGGAAAAAAGAGTGCAGCACATCTATTTTGAAATACGTAAATATACACATACTTAAATAAATAAATAATTTGTAACCAAAATAAAATTAAAGATATTAAACACAGAAAACCAAATATCAGAGTGGTACATAGACTTATGAAGCATTCTACTAGACAAGATATTGAAATGGATTACATACATATGTGATAAATATTATTAGTCATGAAAAAATGCAAAAAAAACAATGAAATTTTACTTGATACCAAATGTTATGGTTTGAATGTGAGGTGACCCCCAAAAGCTCTTGTGTTAATTCAGGAATGTTCAAAGGTGAAACAGTCGAATCTTGGAGCTATAACTAATGAGCCCTTCCTACCTCGAATGGACTGAGTGGTACTTACAGGCAGGTGAGCATTGCTGAAGTGGTGAGTCCCCAAAATGTTCATCCTTCTTGTGCCCCTTAGACTCCTCTGCTTCTTGACTCTGCCATGAGCTGCACCCTTCTCTCATGATGTGCTGCTTTACCCTGGGCCCATAGCAATGGAGTCAGCCATCTGTGGACCGAGACCTCTGAAACCATGAGCCCCAGATAAACGTTTCCTCTTCTAAGCTGTTTTTGTCAGGTATTTTGGTCACAGCAATGTAAACCTGTCTAACACACCAACTGTGTTCATTCAGTAATAAGGTTAAAATGTAGGTGAGGATGTGGAACAAGTAGAACTCTTATATGCTACTATTAGAAGTATTCATTTGGCAGGTCAATAAAACTAGTTATAAGCAAAGTGTATGAGGTACTATTCTACTCTTGGCTGTGTTCCTAACAGAAATGGGTAAACACATATACTCACAGATTTGTACAGAAATGCTCTTGGCAATATTAGTTATAGGAGCCCAAAACTGTAAACAACCCTCCCCAAAAACATAAAAGAATGGATAAAATGTAATATAATTATGCAAAAGGATAACTATTTCATGCAAAAAGCGTGAGTGACTCTCACTGCATAACTTTGGGTAAGAAAAGACAGACACAGATAAAAATACTGCATATCCCATTAAAGATTATTTCAGAAGCAACTGACCTAATTGACTGTGATACAAACAAAATCATTGTAGGCAATGTTGACAGGGAAGAGCCACAAAGGTGATTGCTGGAATATTGGTAGTATTTTGCCCAATCTGACAAACTTATTTAAGTGCATTTGTGAATATTTACTGGAATCATATCCATGATTTGTATATTTTTCTGTGTGCATGCCTGCAATGCAAAAAATATGTAAATATCTATGAAATAGCATGCAAAATACTTACAGACATGCAAAAAGCATGATTGCAAGAAGCAATAGGACTGGTACTATCTAGAGGAATATTTCAACTGTTTCCTTAAATCCTAGATCCCTGTTTCTATACAGAGTCCATAAAACAAAGATAACCAACCAGTGTCTTGATTTGGGATCCTATAACTTATAAGGACCTCCACTGAATCTTAGTTCATCTCAAATCTTATTTTAAATTGACGGTTTAAGCCATTTCCTTGGATTGAGGGTTAAACTTGGTATTTATTGGAATCATGGGTGATTCATAAACTTGAGATATAACTAGACAGTTGAGGGTATCAGTTTATTTTCTCAAATTGTCCCAGCCTTGTTTCAATAATTATTCTGCCTGCTATTTGTTATCAACATTTTATTTTCCTTCTGTGGATTGTTTAAACATATTAACTAAAATAAATAAATAAATAAATAAAAATAAAGGAAAAGGTATTCTAGATGCAGGCTCTTAACAGGCCTCTTCATTGTGGCCTGAACTTGACTTTACGATTTCTATATCAGTTGGAGTCCTAGAAATATAGACATATTTCCAAGATCCATAATTAGCATTTTTAACTCATCTATCAGATCTCAATATTAAAGTTATTTTTCTCTTGGAAGTTTTTTGGCTAGGGTGTTTCCCATTTATATTAAAGAGCAGAAACAAAAATAAGAACAAAAAGCTTACTTTTCCTACATGGAAAAAGTGCTTACTATAACAGTTATTTAATTATATATTTGCTTATTATATTTATTTCCTGCTAGACTAGGAAACTGATGAGGGCAGAACCCATTTGCTTCATTTACTATTTGATTTTCAGACTCAGATAATTGGCCATGATTTATTGAAAAAAAGTATTAAATGAATAGCTGAGCATTGTGGTGCACACCTATAATCCTAGCGGTTTGAGAGGCTGAGGCAGGAGGATGGCAAGTTCAAAGCCAGTCTTAGCAACTTGGGGAGACCCTAAGCAACTCAAAGTTTTAAAAAATAGCTGGATTGTGGTTCAGTGCCCCTAGATTGTGGTTAAGTGCCCCTAGGTTCCATCTCTTATAGGGAAAAAAAAGTATTCAATGAATGAATGAATATACTCACCTGGTTTGTGGATTTCTGAATGTTTACCCCTATATGTCTATTTGGAGACCTAATGATATTTTCAGAATTTGGAATAATTTTTTTAAAATTTTTTAAATCGTAGATGGACACAATACCTTTATTTTATTTATTTATTTTTATGTGGTGCTGAGGATCAAACCCTGTGCCTCACACATGCCAGGCAAGCGCTCTACCACTGAGCCACAACTCAAGTCTCTTTGGATAAATTTTTGAAGTTCTTCAATTCCAATGAACCTACCCACTTAGTTACAAAATCCTAGTTTAATCCTTGAAGACAAATCTGTTCCCCAATGATTGATCCACAGTCCCTATGTCTCCAGCATCTCATCTAAGGCAGGATTTCTCAGACTCAGCACTACTGTAGTACTATTTTGGTCCACATTATTCTCTGTTGTGAGGAGCTGACCTAAGATCCATAGGATGTTTGAGCAGCATCCACGCTACCTACCTACTGGGTATCAATTGTGAAGCATCAGCCTCTCTTCTCCTTCCTCTAGTTATATCAATCCAAAGTGTCCATGTGGGTCAACATAGATCATTCAAGGGACATAAAGTTGCCATGTTTGAGAATCACTGCTACAATGATAGTTCTAGTTTTAAATAATGACATAAAATTACACTTTTATCCCAATACTCAAAGGCTTGGTTTATATGTGCAGATGGAGCTGAGCAGCTCTGGTCAAGCATCAATTTCTTTTGGGTTGGAAGATGGCTGGTTAAACTGCCCATCTCTATCTTCATAACAGTTTTTTTTTTTTTTATTTGAGGACAAACTGCTCTTTGAGGGGATGGGTATGGGTTCCAAAAAATCTGGGGTTATTGGGTATTATACAGTGTTCTGATTTCCTGAAATGCCTGTGCGTGTATGTGTGTGTGTGTGTGTGTGTGTGTGTGTGTGTGTGTATTTAAGTCTAAATACTAGGATTATCCTTTCTCCAGCTCCCATATTGACGCTCTGTTTGATGCATCCGTTAAAAGGCTCAACAGTCTCCCCAGGCTAGTAAGCTGTATGAAGTGGGAAAATAACCGAGAGACCGAAGTCTTTTATGTTACTTTATCTTTATTTTTTTGACCCAAACTGCCTCTCTGTGAGTGTGAATACCTACACACAACAAAGGGAAGCAATATTAAGAGACAAAAGGAAATTTCCATTTTCAGAAATTATCACAATGTTAAAAAGCTTGAATTGCCATGGAAACAGTCTAGTCGCATCATATTGAATGGTTATTTTTCCAAAGGAGTCCTTGAGACACCTTTTGTTTCTCTGAAACTGGGTGGGGATGGGTCATTTGTGTCACAGAAGTAGGGGATGAGGGATTTTTCAGTCTCTCACATCCAGAAAGCTGGCGTCTGCTGAGGGCTATGAATTTATTGGCTTCTTTCTCAGGAACTCTTTTACCCCAGAAAGATTTGAATAGATGTTTTCCAGGGGAGAATGGTGAAAGGTGGAAAAGAACAGAATGCCTTTGAAAGTAAGGGTGTTTTGTTTAAAGTACATCATCGCTCTCATTTGTGCAAGGAAAGCACAGATTCAGAGAGAATCTGAACACTTGATGATCCTAACCTCGGCTGTGCTTTTAGTTCAGCCCCAGCACCTGCACACTGTGAATCTAGAGCCCATTTTCATGGCCAAAGCTTGGGCCTGGGTCAACATCAACTCCCTATGGATTACTGAAAAGAAACTTCCAATTTAGGGGAAGCATATTCAGATTCATAACTACCCAATTATTTCTCTAACAGGCAAGAAAGGGCTTTTAAAAATGTAACTGATCATATTGTTGCTCAGGTTAAGATTGTTCATAGACGGTCTATTTCCTGAATGATATAGACTGTGATTCCTCATCTCTCTCACAATATGGTCCCCACTCAAGCTTGTCATTCTAGCTTCATCTCTGACCCTCAGTTCTCTAAATTCCAGCAAGTCCAAACTGCCTTAAAAATGCAAACAAACAAACAAAAACTTCATCACTTTGTCCCACATTTATGCTATCTTCATTTCTCTTCTCCTGCAGACTAAAAGACCATGTGTATTTCCTGCTCCTCTCCCTTACAACCTTACTTCTCCCTCGATGCCCATTCTGAGCTGCCACCTATACCTGGTGTGCCCTTTTCCAAACACACTGCTGTCCATGTACTAGCATAAAATTAAATGAGGACTTCCTGTGTTTTCACATCATATTGAATGATTATTTTCCCAAGAGTCCTTGAGACATCCTTTGCTTCTTTGAAATTGGCTTGGAGATGGGTCATGTGTTTCAGAGAAGTGGGGGGTGAGGGATTTTCCATCACCACCACTCAGACAGCTGAGGGGCATTTATTTATCTCCTTCTTCCTGAATAGCTATTTTACCGTGTACTTGTCTTACACTGTATTGAATTTGTAATGTTTACTTTTCCATAGGATATCGAGAGGTCCTTGAAGGTAGTTCAAAATGTATCCATCTCTTTGTCTTTAGTTTCTAGTGTCAAGGTATGAAACTGATGCTCAGTAATTGATTGTTGAATGAATAAATATATAAATAAGTGAATGAATTTATGAATCACTAAATAAGTTTGTATTCCAATCACAGATGAAGTTCTATATTTTTTTGTCCCACTTGTGCAGTGCTACTTATAACTGTATTCCTGAATTTAAATATTTCTTGATTATTAGGCTGGCTTCCTTACTTATTTTTCTGTTTGCTACCTTCCTCCTTCTCTGCCTTCTTTCTTTCCTCCTTTTCTTCCTTCTTCCTTTACACTCTTTTCTCCCTCCCTTTCAGTCTTTCTTTTTGTTTTCCTTCAATTTTTTTAACACATGTTTACTGAAGATCTCTTTTATGCTGGGCTTTCTAATGGACCCTAAAGAAATGTGGATACAGCTTAAATTAAGTAGGTAAACAGAATTAAATACACAATTGAACAACAATGATAAATGAACTCCCCCCCAAAAAAGAAAATTCACCCTGTGTCAGAGAATAATGAGATGGGAGTCTTTTTTTTTTTTTTTTCATATAATCAAGGAAGACTTTTCTGAGCAATGAGTGGACATTTAAATTGTTTGAAAGATGAGAACTTTCTGAATATGTGGAAGAAGGAAACCCACAGAACAGTGCATGCAAATCATTACTTGGGAAAGAGAGAAGAACAGAGTACTGAATCATAAGGAGGAATTGCAAGAATGGCTAGAGAGGAATTTGCAGAGACTCATAGAGACCTGAAAATTCAGTCTGTTATGTCTTTTGTTAAGAAGTGTAGCATTGTTAGATCATATGTAAAGAGTTGTTTTTAGTAAATACTTTCAATTATCTAAGTGGCACCTCTCCTTTTCCTTTTTATTACAATCCTGCTTTTGTCAGAATTCTAACCCTAAGGAAGGCTTTCAGTAGTTTTGGAGAAAACCCGATTAGACTTGTGGTGTGCAAAAAAAAAAAAAAAAAAATGTTTTACAACTAACGTTTCAGAGGTTATGAAGCTGGATCTATAGCATCTGCAACTTTTTCTGGTGTAAATACTGCATCACAGCCATGTTCAGGCAAGTGAGAAGACATCAGCTAATTAGCAAAATTTCTGAAAAATTAGCTATGGGTTTTCATGAACCAGTACAACTGGACTCTGTTATATCATAATAATCCCATTCTTTTCCAAAGTGATTCATGTAGCATGGTCATTAGTATCCTCCAGCCAGTTGTTGGTGGGATGTCAGACATGAGGATGGCTAGGAGATGCTTCTTTATTTGTAGAAAGCACCTCCTAGGAAGGGAAGCTCTTTCTCTGCCCTAGGGAAAGCTCATGACTTTACATGAATTTTTACATGATGTAAGCAATCATATCAGCCTTAACCTTTACCCCAACCTTCTTCCTCTGGCACAAGGCTGGATTTGGGGACTCAATTTAGGTATAAACAGTTTTGGTTTATCTTTCCTGATGAGTGAGCATCAGAACATTCCAGAGATTGCAGGAGACCCTTGCCTATATGATCTTTTTCTGTTTTATAAGGGGAAAATGAGATTTGGTAAAACAACATGCTATGTCAAGCATCACAATTTTTTTCTGTATTTTTGTTGGCACATTATAGTTGTACACAGTGGTGATATTTGTTGTTATATACTGTGTAAGCACATGATATAACAATATAATTTGGTCAATATCATTTCTCAATATTTTCCCTTATCCTCTCTTCTCTCATGCCCTGGTTCTTTGCCTCTAATCTCTACTGATCTTGCTTGAATTTTTATAAGATGCCTCATCTTTCTTCTTTCTTTTCCTTTTTCTTCACTAGCTTCCAAATATGAGAGAAAACACAACCTTTGATCGTCTATGTTTGGCTTATTTAACATAATGTTCTTAAGTTCCATCCATATTCCTGCAAATGATATGATTTCATTCTTCTTTATAACTGGATATAACTCCATCAGATATACACACCACATTTCTTTACCCATTCATCCATTGACAGACATCTAGGCTGGTTCCGCAGTTAGATCATTGTTAATTGTGCTACTATAAACATGAGTATGCAAATATCTCTATAGTATCCTGATTTTAATTCTTTAGGGTAAATACTAAGGTGATCACACAGGGTTTTAATGACAGAGCTCACTCTAGAAACTATTTCTTTTATTTTTCTCTTTTTCATTAACCACTCATTATTCATCATCAACATTTATTATTACTGTTTTGCTTATTATATTAAAATGAAAAACATTTATGTTAAGGAATACTAGGTGGGACAAATTTTGAACCCATATTGAGAATTATTAGTGTTTTTTACTGGCCAGAGTTTCAATTTAACTGAAATAACAGAAAATCTAAATATTGCAGGGCACTCATCATATTAATAAAAGTAGTATAGAATGTTTCATTTTATTAGTCCATTATGACATTAATTTTTATATTCACATTTTTATTTTTATTGAGAACTGTAATTATAAGAGTCAGTGAATTTTCACCAACTGTATACTTCCTCACATAACAAGAACAAGAAACAGTATATTACCAGCATCTTCAAATTCTCTTTGTGTCCTTATCCTGTTTTATAACCCCCACCAAAAAATAGCTAATTTACTGATTTATAACTCTGTAGATTAGTTTTCCTGTTTCCAAACTGTTTATACATTTTATCATATGAAGTGTATTCTTTTGTGCCCAGATGTTCTTGCTCAATATTTTATTTGTGACTTCACTGCATATAGCAATAGTTCCGTTGCCCCATGAATATATCCCCTGAATGTATATAATAAATAATCTATTTGAATTTATTTTTGTTATTGTTGTTATTGGAGATCAAACCCAGAGCCTAATGCATGCTAGGCAAGTGGTCTTACCACTGAACCGCATCTTCCATCCAAAATTTCGTTCCAAAATTTTATTTTGAGACACAGTCTTACTAAGTTAACCAAGTTGGCCTTCAACTTGCGTTTCTCCTGCCTCAGCCTCCTAGGTAGCTGGGATTACAGGTCTGTTCCACTTTTGATGGATATTTGAATTGATTTCAACTTGTGGTTATTAAAAAAATATTACTGTCATGAATATTTTTGTACTTACCTTTCTTTGAATACGTACTGATTTCATTTTGATATACATTTTGAAAACACTGCTAAATCACATTATCAGTGCATTCTCAGCTTGAATAAATAACTTACAATTTTCCAAAGTGATTGTACCATCCAAGAAATGCCTTGTACTTCATCTGTTCATTCTTTCTCCCTCCCCCACCAACTCCTTTTCAGCCATTGATGTTTTTCTCCGTCTTCATAGTGTTGCTTTTCCCAAATGCAATACCATTGGAATCACACAGCCTCTTCAGACAGGCTTCTTTAACTTAGAAATATGCATTAAAATTTTATCTGTGTCTTTTTGTGGATTGGTAGATCATTGCTTTTGTTGCTGAGCAATATTCCAATATTCCATCAAAATTATCACTCCAGTGTTCTTGCAAGTTTATGGTTCAGAAGTGTATGCTAAACGTAAGCAGATTTCATCTGTGTCTTTCTGAATCTGTGTGTCTCTGCAGAGCTCTGTTTTCAATTTGCCCTGAGATCTCAGATCTCTCATGGGTCCAAGAAAAGTTGCTGATTTTCATGTTGTTCAGCTTTTCCTTGTTGTAAGAACAAGAATGATGACTTCTAAAGTCTTTTCATGTCAGAGCTTAAATCAAGTGTGTCACATATTTTTTTTGTTCCTATATATTTTTCATTTAATTTCTTCTCCTTTCCTTAGTTTCACTTATTTTTTCCCTCTAACTTCTTTATGTCGTAGTTTCTTCTTTCTTTCTTTCTTTCTTTCTTTCTTTCTTTCTTTCTTTCTTTCTTTCTTTCTTTCTTTCTTTCTTTCTTTCTTTCTTTCTTTCTTTCTTTCCCCTTCCTTCCTTCCTTCTTTCCTTCCTTCCTTCCTTTCTTTCTTTCTTCCTTTCTTCCTTTCTTTCTTTCTTTCCTTTCTTTCCTTTCTTTCTCTTTCAGTGTAGGAGATGCCAGGGGAAATTCCAGCAGACCTGGATTACTTTTCTGTTTCCTTTCTCTATGGAAACATGGCTCCTACTGTCCTGGTTGCTTTGACAGATCCAATCTTTAATTACTGTCCTTCTGAAGTTGCTAAAATGTTTCATTGTTTTCTTGCCACTTAGTTTTGACTTGAAAATCACTTTTGTCATATTGTTACTTTATTATGGTAGACCTTTAAGTTATGGTAAAATTGATTCATTTACACAATTTGGTTTACTCTAGAATTATAAGTGTTTACAAATAAGCCAAAAACTTACACTAATTCTGCTCCTGTCCTTAGTTTTATGGTGTTGGTTAAATTCAGATGTGTCCTATTTTCAATATTGAATTCTGTGAAGCTTGTTATTTGGCAAGTCCATGGATATTCTCATAGTCTCACTAACAAAACAACAAAATGTATTTTAAATAAAATTCTTTGTTAACAACTGATTGCTTCAATGCATCTGTTTAGTTAAATTTAAACTAATTTGAGTCAAATAATCTCTCTTGGTTTCAATATCAAAGATTGAAAATCTGATAGTTTCTAGCTTTAAAGATTGTGATAATTTATATTAGGACTTTAAGTGGTGGGCTGGGAGATGAGTCCATGGTAGCTGAGACTTTGAACTTGAGCTGTTGTCTACAGCAGTCCTGGGATTGGTGGAATTTACTTTTAAGATTTAGACCTTAGATGTTGCTCTAAAACTCATGTATTGAAGATTTGATCCCCAGTTAATAGCACCATCCAGAAGTGGTGAAAACTTTGGGATGTGGGGCCTCATTGGAGAAAGCTGGGTCACTTGGGGGTTGCCATTGAAGGCTATGTTGGCACCCTTGTCCCCCACTATCACCCTCTCTCTTTCTGCTTCCTGGTCACAATGAGAGTTGCTTTGCTCTACCATGAGCTTCCTTTCCTCCATGATGTTCCGCCTCCCCACAAGATTAGAATGGTAGGGCCAAGTGACCATGGACTCAAATCCCTGAAACCATGAGCCAAAAGGCATATTCCCTCCTTTGTAGATGTCTATGTGAGGTATTTTTCACAGTGACAGAAGGCTGACTGGCACCTTACCTCACATAGTAATTGGAGTGTTGGGCAAGGCAGAGTCTGGGAAATTTCTAGGACAGAATTCTTTGATTTGAATGTCTAAAGAGCTACAAAAATGAGAGGATTAGACTGGTGCATAGTCTGGTGAATGAATAATACATCTTACCTAAGAGAGTGCAGGTAGTGCCAGTTGACTCTCGCCAAGGAAGATGTGACCCCTTGCCATTGTCTCTGAGCCAAAAGTCCTCCGCCTGTCAGGCCACATCCATTCATGCATAGAAACAGGGAAGCAGGTGCTATTAAAATTTGGGGGATTTTAGCCAATGTTCAAGGCAAAATTATGTTGAGTCCTAAAATACTAATTGTTGATTAGAAAGTTGGCAATGAAAAATTTAGACCAAAATAAAATATGAAACAAAACAAAACAAAACAAAAAACTCCTGAACCTAAAAAGGAAGATAAACAAAACAAATATAATCAGAGCTCTGGAGAGAAGCATACAACTTAGGAAGCATAATACTTTATTCTAAAGGTTAAAGACAAATGTAACATCAGCAAAGTACAGAAATAGATGGAGGAGGTAGACAAAGCAAGAAGTAATTGTGGACTTTCAACCAACAGCTGTTTGTTGAGTATGCACTTTGGACTACATCTTCTGCTCAAACTACTTACAACAAAAATTGTCTCCTGCATCTTATAATTTTACTTGTGTCTTATTTGATAATTTCTACCAATGCAGTTATTTACATAGTAACAGTAATAGTAGCAATTATAGAAACACCTCTTATTTGTACATATCATTATTCTTTGTACAATATTTTTACTTTCAGTCTTAATGTAGTTCTCATCAGCACTTTAAGAAAATCAAGGAAGATAATGTAACCCCAGTTACACATGAGGAAATAGATTTTCAGTTTCGTACTGAGTGACTTACTCACAACCACATAGCTGTTAATTAGGTGGAGGAATTTGTAGCAGAGCAGGGATATTTTGGATCCAGTCTGTTCATTCATCCTGCAAGATGCCAGTTAATTTCCCACTCTAATTTTTGTTGTTCTGGATATAGCCATCCTGTATTCTCTCTGCTCCAAACCCTTAATTAAGACATTTTTTCCTGATTCTCTGGTGGAATGCAGCATCCTGCCCCATTCCATTTCTACTTCTTCCTGACTTCCAGTTTTGGTTCAAGATGACACCTTAGTTTCTGATTTCCTAAGAACAAGCCAAAATAGTGGAAATAAAGTGAGGAATCAAAGAGCCTGAATTCTTCTTCTCATTAGCTGTTTGACTGGTGCAAGCTCTGTGATCCACACATATTCACCCAAAGAAGACAAAAAACTTCCTCACAGAGTTCTTGAGAGGATGGAGATAATCTGTGTGAGGATACTTTTTAAACTGTAGAGTTACTTAAAGTTAGGAGTTCTCTTAAATAACAGTTATCATGTTTTCCCAAGACTCCCCCCACCACCCCGCTTGTCTTTATGGATAAACCACAGTTGTTGCCAAGTTGGGAGGGGGTGTTCCCTGGGCCCTATGGTCTTGTCCCTTCTACTATTTCTACTTTCCCAGACCTGTGCCAGTACCTGGCAGAAGAGATCTGTGAACACAGCCCACGGTAGGTTCACCCAGAATGCTTTCTCTTGCCAGGAAAAACCCAGCATGTCTATGTTGCACCACTTTGCAGATCTTTCATGCATCAATAAAGAGCACACCAGATAAATTGTGAAAGACCAGGAAGGGAGCATCATTGATATCTTCCTGAACAGCCCTGTAGCCTATACTATGCAGAACCCAATGACTTATTTATCTATTCTTGAGTTGGTCCATTCTTTCCTTATGAGAAGAAAGCCACGTCTGTTTAATCATGCTTGGCCATCCACAGAGAAGACAAGAGTTCCTCTCTCCCCCACACTTCATTTCCTTTGCCCTAATGAAAGCATAAAAATCCTCACTGATAAAAAATGCTGCAAATGGGAATAAAACTGGTGCTTTAGCACATAATTTTCCCCCTTGTTAGACCAAACTTAAAAAAAAAGTACATGGGGCTGGGTGTGCAGCTCAGTGGTAGAGCACTTGCCTCGTATGTGCAAAACACTGGATTCCATCCCCCGAACTGCAAACAACAAAAATAAAAACAAGGATGCTAAGGAGACCTGAATTTTTGTGTTTGTCCTTTTCAGTTATGGGACCTGTCTACCTTCATAGAGTGACTTAGCAATCATGCTATCGATATAGTAATAGTGGTTGCATAGGTTGCCTTCAGAGTTAAATAGGCCTGGATTTGCAAACCAGGTGTGTGATTGCAAACAATATAAATGGCCTTTCTTAGCACAGTCTTCATATTTATAAAATAGGAACAATAATACATCACAGGATTTTTATGAAGATTAAATAGGATACCTCATGAGAAAAAGTTACCTTAGCAAAATTAGATATTTGGCAAGCTGGCAATAAATACATGATATTTTTAAAGGGACTTCATATTTCAAATACATCATTTAATTGAACCCAGCTGTAATGGTTAGTTTGAACTTAATTGTATTAAGAGATGCAGAAGATTAAGAGGCTTCTGGGTATGTCAACGAGGCCATGTCTGGGAATAATTGGCATGTGGGATAGCAAAGTGAAGTGGAGACCCTCCCTAAGTGTGGGCAGCACCATCCAATAGGTTGGTGGTTTGGATGGGATAAAAATTGGAAGATCAAAGAAGCAGCAGTAGATTCAAGCTCAGTTCTTCTTGAACAGCTTCTTCATGGGTGCTGTGATCACCTGAGGACATCACACTCCAGTTTCTTTATTCTTCCAAAGCAGAATCTGCCAGTGATTCTCCAGGGAGTTTCCAAGCCTTCGGTCCCAGATGGGGGGTAGCAAAATTGAATCCTTGTGTTCTGAGTGGTCATCATCTTGGACTCAGATGATCATCATCTTGGTCATCATCCAGCTCTCCAGAGTGCAGATGGCCATTGTGAACTAGCAAGCTTCTGGTGGTGTAAGCCAATTTAAAAAAATCCCCTTTTTCTAATCATACCTCCTGTTGACTTTGTTCACTTAGAGAACCCTGACTAATACACCAGCCATAATTCTTTGAGGTAGAGGTGTGTTGAATAGTATTAATATTGTTTGTTTAGGGAAACAATTAAGGAGTAATGTTGTTGAGTAACTGGTTCAAGGCTATAAAATCAGGATCTGCCAGAGCTGTTTCTCCAAACAAGGTCTGTTAACTCCGAAGTTTATGTTATTGTTTCCATTTCATACCGCCTCCTAGGGCTTGCATCTCTGCTGTACTTTTATACTATAAATTTTGTTGAATAAGTACTGTTTGAATGACTTGAATTCCTCCTCATGTATTATTTGATTAGAAAGGAAGTACACTCTGTTAAAACAGAAATAAAATTTATATAGAATGGGAACTCTTGTCTCAAAGGCTGGCATTGTATACAAATAAATGTTCCCATTGGCGTACCAATTTTTAAGGTGGAGTGACATTTTGGGCAGAAGAGCAAGACTTAGACTGCAGAAAGCATTTACAAATGCTTTAATAACATTTTTAAAGGCAATATTATCAATAATGGCACAAATAATGACATAATTTTACAGTATTTAGAAATTTATAAATCTGTTTCAAAACACATTTGTCATGGCTGTGTGGTACAACATGTGCTAGATAGCACTGAAGCAGCTGCCGAGTAAAGAGAAGAACATAGCTTTGCGCTCCCTGGAGACCTGAAGGCTGATGAAGCCTTGGTACGAAAGGTCATAGCAGGGGCAGGGCCACTGCTGCATCCACCACCCATCACACATGTGCACCTTTAATGACTTCACCAGTCTGCAGAGCTACACGCCATGGCTGCCAATACTGCATTTTCAGTATTATAGATTTTCTTTAAAAATGTTATTAAAGCATTTGTAAATGTTTTCTGCGGTCTAAGTCTTACCCTGTGCCCTATCATCTGTATAGCCATCCTGTCTGGTATTGCCTTGGAGCCCCACCACAGGCCAGCAAGGACAGTAACAGAGGTCCTTCAAAACATCCTGGGGCTTCCGAGCCTCTGAGAAGTTCCTCTAGTATGTCATCAAAATCTTACTAAGCTAGCAACTAACTCGTGTATGAGCAGATGCAGGAACAGTAGGAACTCCTACTTCTGCAGCAGAGAGTGCCTCGAGCCAAATACCAACCATAACTGTCAGCGGCCCGCCACCCTTCCCTCCACCATTCAGGTGCCCATGAAAGTCCTTAAGGTTCAGGCCACTGTTGTGGGATTTCTGGCTGTGATAACTAACCCACTCCTGGAAGCTGTTTCTAGGGAGGGGTAGAACTTGACCAAAGTGGTGTCATTTGGTACAAGAAACATTATCATTACCTTTCCTGAGGCCATTAAAACTATGCAGATAGTATGCATGGTGATTGGTGCTCCAAAGCTGGGGATCAGCCCAGATAACTTCACCAGGCCTATCAGTCAGCCTGAGAAACCTCATCAATTGTCCATCCTGGCTTTGGTTAGCAACTTCTATAGATATGAAGGACCTAGCAACTAAGTACCACATTAGAAGGAGAATGTCAGCCTTCTGCACACTGAATTAAGCTCATGTCACCTTGGCCTCAGACTTCCCAACTTCCAGAACTATGAGATGTCAATTTCTGTTTTCAGTAAATTACCAAGTCTAAGATACTTTGTTATAGCAGCACAAAGAGACTGAGACATCTGGTATGCTTCCATTTCTCCCTCCTATGGGAAGAACACTTTTGCTGGTCACCACTTAGTGACTGACAGGTTTTGTCCTTCATCACTTTGAATATATCAACCCAATGCCTTCTGGCTGCCAGGGTTTCTGTTGAGAAATTCTGTGAGGACCTTGTGGGGAAATTATGATGGAATCCCTTCGTCTGAGTTCCATAGGTGTGAATAATGTGCATTATGGTGTCTTAGGGATATAGGGTGTCTTAGAGTGTCACAATTTGAGTGAAGCAAAAGCATTCTTTGGACACCAATCATTCTGAGTTTAAAGGGAAAGGAATTGAGTGACTTTAGTGTAGAGATGATGACGTCTTCAAAAACCAAACAGTACTATAGATTTTCAGATTTGAAATGAAAAAGCCATTGAAGCATCCCACCAATTTTAATTTCTAAATAAGGTAATATCAGTCTCCTTAACATACTGAACCAAACACATTTTTGAAGTTCTTTTTTAATCATTATTAAATTAGAAAAAGGTCTTGTAGACCAAAGAGTGAGATATCCACTGTGGGTTATGCCCAACTGTGAATGAGCTATTTCTTGTCCTGTCTCAATGTGAGGGAATTTCAAACACCATCTACTTAAGGTCCTGGATACATTTGGGTTTTTTGTCCATATACCAATGTGTGCAGTGGGGTCTTGGTTGGTGACCTATTGGATTTAAAAAGAGCTCATTTTGTGATTTGGTGGTTTTGGTCTTTTGAGTTTGGATTTTTGATTTTTTGATTTTATACTTTTGGTTTTGATTTCATTTTGTTTTGCATTATTATTATTATTATTATTATTATTATTATTATTATTAGCACCCTTAGGTCGGGTTGCTGCTTAGAATATGGAATAAGAGTTGTCAGATTAATTGAGTTTGGGAATATATGGTAGGGCTTCTCAGCCGCTCCTCCCATGAAGAAACCCTCACTAACCATTATAGTGTCCTGAGGGACATCAGCCAAGGAGGTTTTACCTAGGTGTAACTGGCTCACTATCTCCTTATAGGAAAAAGGTGGCTATGATAGTCCTGCCAAAGGTAAAGCAGAACTTCCCTATGTTGTATTCAAACTGGATGTAATGGAGACAGTGGAACATCCAAATGTGGTCCAATTGTTTCATCTTGTTGAAACCTTTGAATATGTCTATCTCAGGATGGAGCACACAGGTGGGGGACATCTACTGCCTACATAACATAGGCTGGTGGCATGCAGGAGGAGCAGGCCTAGAGATTATTCAGGCAGATCACATGTGCCATACATTACTGCCACAAGATGGGCATTAAGCACAGAGAGCTGAAGCTGTCAAATATCCCAGAGGATACAGAGGAAGCATCAAAACTCTGGGACTTCAGCCACAGTGGAAGATTTACAGCTGGACAGAAGTTGGATGCAGTCCGTGTCACTCTCCCATACTGTGTCCCCAAAATCTTCCTGCAGGAAAAATATAACTTCCCTGCAGTGGAGGTCTATAGCCAGGGTATCATCTCGTACTTCATTGTCACAGGGTGCCACTCTTTTAAAAGGACCATTTCTTTGCAGTTAAAGGAGCAGGTCCTCCATGCAAGGTATAACATTTCCTTTCATATTTCCACTGAAGTACAAAGTGTCACTGGGAATTACTGACAATCCCATGTAGAGGCCCATGGTAGACCAAATCATGGGGTGCCCATGACTGAACTAGGGGGAGTGATATTTACCAACTCATTCTAGCAAGTTACTCCCTAATCACAATAATGAAAATCATGTTGAGCACATCGTAAGATAATACCTGAATATCTTTAGTCAACAGAAAATTTGATGATGCAATAGCTACATATTTGATGCTCCAGCACCAGAATCGTAGGAGGCAGGCTGCATGTTCCTGTGCATGAAGAGTTTCAGCTGTCCACTTTCTGAGGCTCTTTCCACCTTCCCTCTCCCACCAGAGTGCCAGTAAAATCTGCCCCTTTGCACATTCCCCTTGCACCCTTTGAGCATCAGCTGCCTGAGAAGACCAAGCAGTCAGGGCACAAGGACAACAGAACAATCTGCCTTACATTGCTTTCTGCAACCTGCATGTGAGGACTCTTCTCCCAGCATAGCCATCCAGCAAGTCCCTGAGGTCCCCACAGCCAGTTCCCAGATAACTATCAGCAGGAGAGATGTGGAGAGCAGCAAGTCCTCCCAGTGCATATCATCAGAAGATAACTCCCTTTCCACCAGGCAATTCCATGGTGGGACTGCAGCTTGTACCCATGACAGCACCAAGGGCTGGGAAGGAGTAACTAGGAGGATTGCCACCCTTATTCTACAAATATGTTGTTGTGTGCCATATTGAGGTGTGCTGGGGCAAAAGATAGGCCTTGGGTTAAGAAACAAAGTAACTCCAATGAATGGGGACAGTTGAGACACAGACAAAACCAAGTAGGTGGGGCGGTCTAACATCTTATTATATTTTGTTTCATGTATAATTTTATTAATGTGATTTTCAATTGACAAATCCAAACTGTATGCACTTGTGGGGTAAAAGGTGGTGTTTAAATTACTAATGAAGTCTATTTCACATGTCTTCATCCATTTTAAGTAGACAACAAGAGGACCCTGAGCTCTGAGGATCTCAACATCACGGAGTGAGCAAAGCCACACGTGGACTCAAACAGCTACGGGAGGGAGATATGCAAACTGCCTCAGGATTCTCTGCACAGATTCCAGTCCCAAGGGCATCTGGAGCTGAGTGGAAACCAGTAGACCCCTCTGTCCTTACCTGGGAGAGATGTCAGAGACTGTTTATCCTGGGATATTTTCTGCCTTCCTCTCTTCTTCCTCCCAAGTTTCTGAAATAGCAGAAATGGTTCTTAATAAATTTATTTTTCTCACAAATCTTTGTTTTGTTTTGTTTTGTTACTGGGGATTGAACTCAGGGGTAGTTGCCCTACTTTGTGTTTTATTTAGAGACGGGGTCTCGCTGAGTTGCTTAGCACCTCACTATTGCTGAGGCTGGCTTTGAACTCATGATTCTCCTGTCTCAGCCTCCCAAAGTGTTGGGATTACAGGCATGAGCCACTGCACCTGGCTTTTTCACACAAATCTTATAATGAAATTGATGCCCCTGAAACATGATCACAAAAAATTTGTCATGATGGAGTATTGGTCATAATGGGCTTATTCTCCATTATAAACACACATACACAAACACACACACACACACACACACGCACTCACACCTGGAAAATATCAAAACAACTCAAATAAAAATTCGGCCAGGTATTTAAATAGATACTTTACAAAACAGGGTATCTAAATGAATCATATACAAAACTTTCTCAACTTTATTACACATCAGATGAATGCAAATTAAAGCTTAAATGAGGTACCACTGCATAATCAACAGAGTGAATAATTGAAAAGACTGACATTATCATTTTTTGGTGACAATGTGGAACTCCACAATGTTTATGTGTTCACAGTGGAAGGGTAAATTACTTTAACCACTTTACCTGTATCTGCTGGAGTTATAGATACTCTGTGACCTAACAATTCCATTCCTGGTGAAAATGGCTCAAACCAGTGCAAATGCCCATTTAAATAATCCTAAATAAGCCTGGCCATAGCCACTGTATTAATGGTATTCCTTACCTGGTGATAAAATAAACCTATCAATAAGATAATTAATTAACAATCAGGCATACTCCAGAACAAATAATTTTTGCATAGAAACCTGGTTGAGTTTTAAGAACACTATGGAATAGAATAGAAGACACAGAGACAAACCCACATAAACACAGTTATCTCATATTTGACAAAGGAACCAAAAACATACATTAGAGAAAAAATAGCTTCTTTAACACATTGTTCTGGAAAAACTGGAAATCCCTATGTAGTAGACTGAAATTTAACCCCTCTTATCCTGCACAAAATTTGAAGTGGATAAAAGTCCTAGAAATCAGACTAGAAACTCTGCACTTGGTAGAGGAAAATATAGGCCCAACACTCCAACATATTGGCTCAAGAAATGACTTCCTTAACAAGACCCCTAAAGCACAAGAAGTTAAATCAAAAATCAATAAATGGGATGGACTCAAACTGAAAAAGCCTCTTTACAGCAAAGGAAAGAATGGGATAAAATCTTTGCACTTCTCCTCAGAAAGAGTGTAACTATCCAGGGTACACAAAGAATTCAAAAAAATTAACACACACACACAAAACTCTCAAATGACCCAATCAATAAATGGACAAAGGAAATAAACAGGCATTTCTCAAAAGAAGAAATACAAATGGCAAAGAAATATACGAAAACTGTTCAACATCTCTAGCAATTAGAGAAATGCAAATTAAAACTACACTGAGGTTTGATCTCACTCCAATAAGAATGGCAACAATCAAGAATACAAGTAACAATGAATATTGACAAAGTTGTGGGGAAGAGGGTACACTTGTGTATTGCTGGTGGGACTGCAAACAGGTGGAGCAACCACTCTGGAAAGCAATGTGGAGATTCTCAAAAATCTAGGAATGGAACCACCATTTGACCCAGTTATCCCTCTCTTTGTTATATATCCAAAAGATTTAGAATCAGCATACTACAATGATGCAGGCACATCAATGTTGCTAGTAGCTCCATTCACAATTGTTAAGCCACGGAGCAAAACTAGGTGTCCTTCAACAGATGAATGGATAAAGGAAATGTGCTTTATATAGTCAATGGAGTATTTTTCAGTCATAAACAATTACTTACAACATTGCCAGTAAAAAGAGGGACTTAGAGAAAATCATGCTAAGTGAAATAAGCCAATCCTAAAAACCAAAGGTTGAATGTTTTCTCTGATATGTGAATGCTATTCCTTATTAAGAGGGCGGGGAGAGAATACAAGTTAAGTGAATTAGACAAAGGGAAATGAGGAGAGATAGGTAAAGTAAAGACAGTGGAATGAATCTGACATAACTTTACTATGTACATAAAATCTGAATACACCACAGTGAATCTCACCATTATGTACATCCACGAGAAATTAATTTAAAAAAATAAGTCATAGGTAAATAGTAGAAAAACCAATAAAGGGAAAGAACCAGGGATTGTGGGGAGGGCAGTGGAAGGAGAGGTACTAAGGACAGAATTAGAATAAGATAAATTCCATGCTTTTATAATTATGTCAAAATGGATTCTACTGTCATGTATGTATAAATTAAAAGAGCCAGTAAGAAAAGGGAACAGTGCATAAAAAGCATATCACATAAATGCTTAAAAGTATGCAAAATAAGCAGAAGAAATCTATGATTCTTAGAATTCAGAACAGTGGTTAGTAATGAAAGGAGGGAGGAATATGCTGAGAAAAGACAGAGCGGTCACACATACTGCATGGATGCATTTATACTAACAAGACTGTTTATACGTTATACTTTAAATGCATGCATATCGTATTTTTATTGTTGTTGTTGTTGTTGTTTGTTGTTTGTTTGGGTTTTTTTTGACACCAGGGATTGAACTCAGGGGTACTCAATCACTGAGCCACATCCCCAACCCTATTCTGTGTTTTATGTAGAGACAGGGTCTCACTGAGTTGCTTAGCGCCTCGCCCTTGCTGAGGCTGGCTTTGAACTCGCAATTCTCCTGTCTCAGCCTCCCAAAGTGCTGGGATTACAGGCTTGCGCCACCGTGCCCAGCCATGTCTTGTATTTTTTTATTCACTAAATCTGTATCAAGGAGAGGGAATCTTTGAGGATTATGTAAATATTCTCTATATGTGTTGATCTGGGGGTGATTCACTTATTTACGTTCACTTCATTGTACTTCCACTGAACTTTCACAATTGCTTATGTGAAATGCAAAATGAAACTTAAATCAAAAAAATAAAACTAAACATTGCATTGTAAATCATCTCAATAATTCTTTGATTTACTCATTGTTTTGATAACAAAATAATCTAAAAAGTGTTAAATTATTTTGTCCAGGTCACTTCATAAACACTAGAGCCAAGTCTAAAACCCAAGTTGTTTGATTCTGACTCCAAGGCTGATTCTGAATCTGGCTACATTTGATAATAAGGTGACCTTAGAGGATTTTCTGAAAAGTTCTTCAAGTTTCTTATCACCAAATTCATTTTCCCTTTGTTATCTCCTATGCTAATTTTTTGATAATAAAATAACTGAACTATATAAAATACTGAGATTGGTAACCCCCTAGTCAACATAAGCCTGTTATCTTAGTTTGGATATTGCAAATCAGGATGATTAATGTGTACATTCATTGTATTTGGTGTCAAAATTCATAGGACTAGGGCTAAAGCTTTCGATCAGTGGTATAGTGTTTACCTAGCACACACGAAGTCCTGGGTTTGATCCATAGCACTATAAAATAAATAAGTATATAAATAAATAAACATATACATGTTATGTTTTTCATTTTTGGATGCTGTTTCTTTAGGTATAAAGTGAAGTCCTAGGGAAAACTCCTCAAATGTGTTTAGCTTCTGCATTTTATGATTTAATACCTCAAGTCATTTCATGTATTAGAATAAAAAGATAGAAGGTCATGCTTTGCTAATAAGCGCAGTTTGATGATGTTTAGATGAGAATATGAGGGCACTGGGCTAATAAAAATAATGATTACCATTTACTTAGAGCTTATGATGGCTTGTGCTTGACATGTATTATATTGATTAATCTTTTCAATATCCTGTTCATAGATATTAATATCTGATTTATAGAAAAGCAAACCATTGAATATGTTAAATAACCTAACCAAATCAGGCAAGTAGTAAATGATATAAACTAAGAGTCCAGATTTCATTCTCACCAAAACTGTATTGTCTCTAAATAGAATTCCTAGTACCATGGTCTTTTGCTATCTCCTATATTCAAGTAAGTAAAAAGGGGGAAATAGTTCACTGTAGACTTTCTTTTTTCATATAAGAGAAAACCATAGTGGGCAGGGTCTCCAAAAAGAAGCTGTGTCTAACGTACTGGGAGTCTCAGTAGTTATAATGATAACTGTAGGGAGAGAGAAATTCACTGAAGAGATTGACCTGAAAGTTCAGTGGAAGTAAAAAATTGTTTGAGAATCAATTGGAAAAAAAAAAAAACGGAGATATTGAACTGGGTAAGAAATGACTTGGGAAAAATATGACCATTTCCTACAAATATTTGTAGGGTTACCATGGAGAAAATGAAGACTATTCTGTTCAGTGTGACCGCCAAAGCAGGAGTAGCTTCTGAGAGAGGAAATGCATCAGAATGATGAGGAACAAAGAGGAAGACAGACTGGAGCTCAAGGTCTGTGCTGGCACCTGTAGACTATGGGAAGCTTTTCATCATTTCCAAGCCCAAACTTTTCCATATGCAAAGCAGGAGTAATACTTCCTATCTCACAGAGCCACTGTAGGAATTAAAGGATGAATAGAGTTGAAACATGGATTGCTCTCTTGGTCAATAGTCGGAATGTATTAAATGTTGTTCTTCTGAACCTTTTTTTTGCTTTGTATGCCCAAACCCTCACCTTCCCTTTCCAGTGCTCTTCTCCTTTTCTTTCTGTTCCTCCCATTTTTTTCTTCTTCTCATCTTCTCTTCTCTCCTACTTTCCTCTTTTTATGGTAGAATCACATATAACCACCAATGAGAAACAATTATTGACTCATGAGCACACAATTGCAACACAGTCTGGTGAATGACAGAGTTCCACTTGGGAGTAAGCTGTAACTATTGGTAGAGTGCCCAATAATTATCATTAAGATTATTCATAATCAGTGAAGCCCAGGTAAAAAATAATGTTAAAAAGTAATCTAAGAATAGGATAAAGTTGACCACATTATGCTATTTGTGGGTACAAATATATCACAATGCATTCCAATTTTATATATCACTTCGATACATCAATTAAAAATGACTACATAGAAAGAAGACCTATAAAGAAGAAGGGAATCCAGGAGGAGGGAAGGAAAAGGGTAAGTACTAGAGATTGAGATGGAGCAAAGGATGTTATATGCATTATTAATATGTCAAAATGAACCCCATTGTTATGTGTAACTATAATGCACTATAAAAATTATACTTGGGGGGCTGGGGTTATGGCACAGTGGTAGCGTGCTCACCTAGCACGCCTGAGGCACTGGGTTCGATCCTCAGCACCACATAAAAATAAAATAAAGATATTCTTTCCACCTACAACTAAAAAAATAAATATTAAAAAAAATTATACTTGGAAAAAAAGAGACAAAAAAATCCACCGGCTTAAAGAATAAAATGTTCATTGAGTTTTTACTATATTCTCAAAGGAATTTTAGTTATTAAGGTAAAGAAGAATAGAAACTATTCTCAACATTAGAGAAACTTCAGAATAAATGCTGGAGGCAAAAGCTATGATTAAGCTTCAAGGAGCTCTTTTGTAGGAGCTCCTTCTTGTTCACTGAGAGTCAATGATGATTAGCTATGCTCCCTGCGTCCTTCCTCCATGACTTCCCCTGTATCTCATTTCCTCTTGTACCCAGTGTTGCTGGAGTAGCCTTGAGAACTTTTGCCAGAGTAGTCCCATAGTTTGAGTTTCATGCACAACATCCACAAATATTCCAGCTGCCCAGTGAAGAATAGTTCACAATCCTGACATGTGAAAGGGAAGTCACAAGGGGAAAGGATTCAATGGGATGAATGAACAGGGCAGAAAGGTAAAGCAGGTGAGAGATAAAGCTGAGGTGTTTAGTTAGAACCAAATTATGGAGCATCTTGGTGTCAGTAAAAGGAAGTGTGTTTGCAAAGGATTTTTTAAGTAAAGGAGTGACCTGAGCATAGCAGAGTATAATGTAGCCTGTGTCCTCACTGGCTTCTGCAAGCCTCAGCTCACCTCTGGTGGGGGTAAAGGAGCATACTGGCCAGAAGGGGCTCTGGGTTCACCTGCTTTCTCTGAAGCCAGGATCCACTGTTTGCCAACCACATGACTGGGAGCAGGTTTCTTAACATCTCTGAGTCTCGATTTTTTCATCTCTAAAATAGGCATAAAGGAGACAAAAATCAGCCTACAATTTTTTGGAAGGACAAATGAGGCAGGAATATGAAAGCTCTGGCTCACCTTCCCCATCAGCAAAACCCAAAAATGTACAGAAACTAAAACTTGATTTTTCTTCCAAGCAGAGGATTGATTAGAAGAAGGTGAGACTGGAGGTGAAACAGTAGTTAGAAGAGATGAGAACCAAGCAGTGGAGGCAGCTATGGGAAGGTGGAACTGGGTAGCTGGTCTGACAGGCAGAATGTGCAGGGTAATACATGGATTTTTGTGGGTGATGTGAGTGAGGAAAGGTTATTGAGGGGGATGAAGGAACCGGAATTGTCTTAAAGATGACATGATTGGGGAAAGATAGAGGTTTATCAAACTCTTTGAAACAACTTAAAAAATAATTGAAGGGAAATGATGTGTCAGAATCCAAGAAAAAATTCAACAGCTGTGACAGAAATAAGGCAGTTCCAGGGTAAAATGCAGTAGATAATCACTGATGTCAGTGTTTTACCATGAGTACGACTCAATTCCCTGAGCCCCAATTCTCTCATGTCTCTTCTTTTTAACTTGCTTTTCACATTTAAATCCTCATTAGGGTTTTATCTTCATGTAATATGAATTAGGGGTTTTATTTTATTTTGAACAATGAATTGTTCTAACATATTTTTGCATGTGGTTCTGGGAATCGAACCTAGGGCTTCACACATGCTACACAATCACTCTACCACTGAGCCACATCCCCAGCCTCTCCCAGGTCTTATTTGAAATTATTAGAGAAGATAGACCCGTAGGCCATTGGCCAAACTCTTGTATCTCTTCTTCAAGGCACTGTCCAACCCTATGAAATGTGGAACGAGTTCTCAAAGACAATGTCATCTACTAACTGTGGTGATGTTATTAACTTCGAATAAACAAAGGGTGCAGAGAAGCAGCAAGATAAAAATGGAAATAAAGTGCCTTCCAATTCTGAAATCCTACATGACCATCAATGTTCAGGCTTAGTAATTGATGACTGTCTTAGATGTCACCTATAATACTTCTCATATTTATTTGGTCCCAGTTTATTCACAACATACACCTCATGAGGCTCTTTCAGCACTCACAGGTGCAAAGCTGCAATAACCCAGCAGGTGGATCTGAAATTGCTCTCATTGAAAGAATCGAAGGGATCTTTGTAACCTCCAGTTCACCATTTTACAGATCATCTTGTGTAGAAGAACAATCAACATGTGTAGTAGCTTAAAATTGATGTGGGAGCTATTAACAAAACCCAGAATTTTGAGACTCGGTATGATTACTTGTGATTGCTGGCATGTTGGAATTTCAAAGTCCCCAGGATCCAGGATGAAGTGATGTGGTTGGTATTCTTGTTAACTGTTCCACTTATTATGGTTGGTTTCTAAACAACCTGTTTAAACAGGTGCCCTTGCCCTCAAGTTATGGATTGATCTGGAAAAGTATACACAAGAATTACATAGACAAGTAATCCCAAAAAGGAGAGCAAGGTCACAGCCATCTGCTTCTTCCTGCAAGCCCATTTAATAGGTCTTTTGCAATCTGCGGGCTATATTGGCTGTGGCAGAGCCTTATCCGGAGCATGGCTCAGGTGAACAATGTTGCATAAGGAAAATTCAGCCAAAGAAACAGTCGGAGTGCCTAGCAAAAAGGGCCTTTGATCTGTATGGAGCTTCTTACATAAGGCACTTGGAATCCTAGAAAAGGCACTGTATGCTTGGTCAGAAGATAGAGGCCTCAGTCCTGGCACTCACAATCACTTCTCCGGGTGATGGTTTGCATCTTTCTAAACTTGTATTTGCACATCAGTTAAATGCTAGAAGAAATGAGGGAATCTCAGGGTTTATCTGAAGAGGAGATGAAACAATACATGCTGAGGTGTTTGGGAACTGTGAAATGCTACACAAATGCTAAGTGTAATAATTGGGTTTTATGTAAGAGGCTATAGATAAAATGAACATACCTGTTTGCAGGTAAGTTGCATACTTTTTCACTCTTACTATACACGTCCTACCATTACCATTAGCTACACACAGAAAGCCCTTAAATAGCTATTGTCATTAAATTGACATTTTGTTAGTATTTGCTTATTCAATGTTCACATAGTACTATAGAGTTGTAGGTATGATCCCTACTACAAAAATGAAGAAATTGAGGCTCAGAGAGATCAAGTAACTTTTCTCAGGTATGTGGTAAATCTGGACCTATCTAAGGCCAAAGATGTAATACAAATTCCCTGCTCATATGTATCCTTTCTCTAAAAGCCTCTTTGTCTATACACCAAGTTGTTTTTTCCTTCTTCAGACCCTTGTGAAACTTTGTCTTGGGCTATTTTATTCATCCAGGTAATTTTTTAAATAGCTTCTCTTGACATGTTACCTTCTGAGAGCAGTATCTACAAAGATGATAAGAATCACACCTCTTAACTAATCAGTATAGTCTCAGTATGGTCCTGTGGGTTAATAGAACATGTTTTTTCTTTCTCCTGCAGTGTATCCAACTGTTTGTGGGTTAATGAGTTAATGTGGGACTCTACTCTGTGTAGTTCTGTTGAGAAAGGGGAAGAGGGAGAATGGGAAATCCTGCATGCACTCTCCAGTTCTTTACTGCTCTGATCTAGAAAGGACACACACTGTTTTTATTCACATTTCCTTGGTAAAGACCAATCACATGGTGCTGTCTAACTACAATGAGACCAGGTAATTCAGATGAATAAAAGAGATGTCTTCACCATGTCTTCATACTCCAGGTACGCATAGTTCGATGGCATTTTCTAGAAGATAAGTGTAACAAGACAGTGAAAATTTACCTAATTAGAATAAATAAATAAAATGCATAAAAGAATAATTAC
>CM053399.1:170016845-170050241 GCA_028644305.1 Xerus rutilus
TATCATCTATCTTAGCTCATTCTATTCACATAATCATCTTCTATAGCTCAGAGATATCAATGAACTCTCTTGGCCTTCATAATATGAAACAGCAACTTACAGACAATCAGATTCCTGAATACAATTTGAGGACCAAACAATAAAGAATGGAGCTTTCAAAATCTCCCATGGTAATAGGCTTCGCTGACATTGGGAGAGTGCATTTAATCCACCTCTATCATATCTGAGGTCTAAAGTCATAGCTGCTAAAATTTTAAGCAGTATTTCATCTTTGTGACATTCTAAATTTAGCACTACTACATTTTTTTAACCTATGTTGTCTCTGCATTTACATCCTATATTTCAGTGAAGAGAAAACCAATAATAGCCACTTTTCTTTCTTATCAGAAAGAAACATGTAAGAACAATTTATTCAATTTTGGGGAGAAATCTACTAACTCACTGGTGCTGAATATTTTTGTTCAATGTAATCTATATCCATTTTTAGCTGTGGATATAGATGTGATGTTCTCAGATATTAGAAGGAAAAAGTGAGGAAAGGCCTCATAGAGAAAGTATTTGAAAGTTAAAAGCTTATTTATCACATTTACTAATAATATTTCCTCTGTGTTTAAATCCTTCCTTCCTGTGACACAAGAAATGCAGAATCTTGATGTTACATTGACAGGAGATGCAGGAAATTATGGTAATAACAATAGTTACATACATGTGTGGTCTCTCTTCTTTTGAGTCAGATACACACGAAGACCTTGCTATGGACTTTTGAGCTGTATGTTAATGAAATCCTGCTATTACTGGACTCTGTTCTATTTTGAGTTATTTCAGAATCCACTCAACACGTTCTGAATTCCTCTGTGTACATGGCAGACTACAACAAGTTAGTCTAACGCTATTAGTTGATAGATAAAAAATGAAAACAAAATACAAAAAACAACTATACAAAGATTGTGCAGGTTGGTAGTGACAGAGTAGTAATCATCCAGATCTTGAGACCTTCAAATCCAGATCTCGAGACTTTCAATTCCTGATATACTAATCCCCTGCTCCAACAAAGCCTATCAAAGCTTCTCCACCTATATCAAGACCTGGAGCCCTGAGCTTCCTCCTTCTGTTGGATAAGAGGAGAGATGAAACATGTATTTTTTTGTCTTGTTTTGTTTTTAATTGCTAGTGGCAAAAGAATATTGATGTGGTTGAGATGAAGCAAGCATTAAAATCAAAATTATGTCGGGAATAAAAAGGCAGCATAAATTAGAAGCATTTGCTTTTACTGTGGTTTAGAAAAGTATTACGTCAGCCACATACAGCATTCTAGGGGTGGGCTTATGGATGGATTGGGAAGTGCATCAAAAAATGCATCAAAGAGCACTAAGTTAGACATGGTAAAAGATCACCACAGAGAAAATGAATGGCCAGCCAATGTAGGCTTTTCTCAGGAAAGATTAGATCTTTTAGCATAGGGAGGTAGGGCATGAACGATTGGAGTGCTTGAGGTAAAAGGCTCCATTGTTAGACTATGTTCCTATGCTTTCCTTAATTTAGAAGTTTAAGTTATACTATCTATTCAATATCATGGCAGAAGCAAAAGCAATAGCAGATCAATTATTTATCTATTGTGTGTAACACATTACTCCAAAACATAACAGCTCAGAGCAACAGTACATGTTTCATATCTGTGCATGGGAAATCTTGGATAGGGTTAGCTAAATATTTCCATCTGAGTCTCTCTCTCTCTCTCTTTTTTTGTGGATGAATTGGTTTTTTTTTTTAAATTTATTTGTTTGTTCTAGTCGGTTATACATGACAGCAGAATGCTCTTCAATTCATTGTATACTAATGGAGCACAATTTTTCATGTGTCTGGTTGTACACAAAAGTAGGGTCACACCATTTGTGCAATCATACATGTACCTAGGGTAATGATAACCATCTCATTCCACCATCTTTCCATTTGAGTCTCTTGAAGTTGCACATGGTCACCATAACTGTAGCTATCTGAAGTTGTTTCGACTGGGACTGAAAGATTTATCTTGATAATGGCTCACTTGCCTGACCATCAAGTTAGTAATGTCCACCAGGAAGAGACCTCAGTCCTTTCTGCAAGTGGCTTAGATGTCTCTGGACATGGTAGAAAGCTGGTTTTCCCCAGAGTTAGTTACTAAAAAGAGATCAAGACCTAAAGGTACACAATACCCTTTCTGTAAAATTGTTTTGGTTACAAATTCAGCCCTTTCACTGTGGGAGGCAGCTACCCAAGTACATAGCTTTCAGGAGGCAAAGGTGTTTGGAAGCCCCCTGAGGCAGCCTGCTTAGTGATGATGTGACTAGGAGAGTCCTCAGCACATAATAGGTGCTCAGTCAAAGTTAGTTGACATGGATAGTATAATTATTACTATTAGCATTTATAACCCAATTAATAAGAGGGGAAATGAATTAAACAGACACTCCTCAAAAGAAGAAATACAAATGGCTAACAAATATATGAAAAAGTGCTCAACATTAGCATTTAGGGTAATGCAAATCAAAACTAAACTGAGATTTCATCTCACATTAGTCACAATGGCAGTCATCAAGAATAGAAATAATAATAAATGCTGGAGAGGACATGGAGGAAAAGGAACACTTTTACACTGTTGGTGGGACTGTAAATTAGTACAACCACTATAGAAATCAGTATGGAGGCTCCTCAAAAGACTAGGGATGGAACCACTTATGACTCAGCTATACCACTTCTTGGTATTTACCTTGAAGAACCAAAGGCATTTTACTATAGTGATAGATTGCATACAGTGATACATGTTTGAAGTGGCACATTTCACAATAGCCAAATTATGGAACCGGTTAGGTGTTTATCAATAGATGAGTGGATAAAGAAAATATGGTATATATATACAATCACATTTTATTCAGTCATAAGGAAAAAATGAAATTGTGGTATTTGCAGGAAGATAGATGGAACTAGACACCATCATGTTTAGTGAAGTAAGTCAACTCAGAAGGTTAAGGTTATGTTTTCTCTCATATGCAGAAGCTAGAGAGGAAAAAGGAAAGGAAAGATGTGGGCTGATCTCATAAAAAGCAAAGGCAGGGGGCTGGGATTATGGCGCAGTGGTAGCGTGCTCGCCTAGCACGCATAAGGCACTGGGTTCGATCCTCAGCACCACATAAAAATAAAATAAAGGTACTCTGTCACCTACAACTAAAAAATAAACATTTAAAAAAAAAAAAAAAAAGCAAAGGCAGGTGAGTAGAAGAAAGGGACCAAATGGTAGGAAGTGGGGAAGGAGGGAGAAAGTACTAGGGAATGGTATTGGCCAAAATATATTGTTGCAATGTGTGCATGTACACATATGTAACAACAAATACCATCAATACGTACAAATATAATACACCAATAAAAAATGTGGGAAAAAGAAAAATGTATAGCATGCAATTACAAAGATTTGTATCTTTGAAGAATGCATACCATAATACTAAAGGCTTATTTTAATTTTTTTGTTATTAATTGAAGTCTATAATAAGAAAGGAGACCAAATATTGACAATAGAATAAGTTCTTTAATTATAGTCAATATATTGTAAATTTGTAGTTTTGAAAAAAAAAAGAAGGATATCGGGATAAAAAGGACAGTAGAATGAAACAGACATTATTACCTTATGTATATATATGACTGCATGACCCATGTGAGTCTATAACATGTGCTATCAGAAAAATGAGAAATTATACTCTATCTATGTAAGATATATCAATGTGAATTAATGCATTCTACTGTCATATAAAACTAATTAAAACAAAATTATTTTAAAGTTTTGAAAAAAATTTATAAATGGGATAACAATGTTTTATTTACATTCGGACATGGATGGAGATGAATGGATAAAATATATAAATAACAGCTACGCACGCTATGAAGTAACAACAAAGACACAAGTGAAGTTCCGAAAAAAAAATTCTGTGGGTACTTAAGGACTTTGGAACTCTGTGGTGCAGAAGAACCTCTATGGAGGAAAGTTACTTTGGCAAATTCTTTAAAGATCATTAGATCTTACATGACTTAAGAAGAAGATTACACACAGAAGGAGCAGAAAGAATTAGAATGTGATGATGGGAAATCAGAGGGAATTCCTGGGACAGTACAAAAGCATTGCTTTATTTGACTGGAACTGGATGAAAGCCAGAAGTATGAAGTTAATTCTTCAGGCAATGTGGGAACATCACAAATGAAGAGTGGTCTGACAGGGAAATTCATTAGGCAATGTTCACCTGTGGAACTGGAGGAGTAAGAGAATGGATCTAAACAAGGAGGTCAGTTAGGTGGTAATTGTACAATGTACTTGGGGTTAGCTAAGACCTGAAGAGAGATGAGTTGAAGAATTAGACGAGCTTATTGCAAAGATTTAAACACAGCACCAGAGCAACATCACTTGGTAGCTCACTGATATGTACAATTTTATATATAAATTAAAATTAAATTTAATTAATAAAAAGATAGGCTTTACAGCATGGAACATTCCAATGAGTGTGGATGCCAAGAAAAAAGCACCACTTTTCTCTTGGAGCTAAATGGATTGAAGTTAGTAGACTTGGTCTCTATTTTCTTTCTTCATTCATTTGCAACAATTTTGTTCCAAATACCACATTCCAGCTGCTATGATAATTGTGTGTAGTGAAGATGAAGAAAACACAATTTATCCCCTATTTCATGTTTCTTTAGGAAAAACATATCCTTAAAAAGTTTTTTATACTTGCCTTTGATTCCTCTTCACCTTTGAACAGAGGTATTCAACTCACTGTACTGTGGTCTTTGCCCCCATTGTTTTATTAAAATTACCTCAAGGTCACTTATAACCTCATTTTTACTAAAGTCAATGGTCAATTTTCAGTTCTCAGTTCATAAGTATTTGACTCAGTTTATCTTTTCTGCTGGTTCATTTCCTTGTCATTGCAGTTTCCTCTTATTTAACTAGCTATCACTCCATGACTTATTTTGCTGGTTTTCTTTTTCCCAATTTCTTGATTTGAGAGTGTCCAAGGGCTCATTCTTTGACTTTGTATTCTTACTGACTTCACTTTGCTTATGATCTCATGTATACACTTGATTTAAAATATTATCTTTGTAGTGAAGATGTCCACATTTATATTTTATCTTCATCTTTTCTCCTGACATCAGAACCATGTATGGCTACTCAATATATCCACATAAATATGGAACTGATGTTCAAATCAACAAGTCCAAAACCGGTCTGATCTTTCCTCTCAAATTATCTACTCCTATAGAGGGTCCCAAGCTGGGTGGTTCATTGTTTGGATTGATGCATGTCTCCTCTCTCTTCATCCACCATATTTAATCACAAGTCTCATCAGTCCTACCATCATGGTATACCCAACATCCATCTGCTATCCTGGTCTGCATTACTCTTGTCTCACTTGGATTGCCTGTTGTACTTGCCCTCCCTCACTTCACCTAACACCAATTTAATTTCATTATATAAGACTTCAAAAACATTGTGTAGTATTTTCCTTCAAAAAAAGAAAAAAGCTTATCTTAGTGAGTTGTGAAAATATCAATTTTAAGACTTTGTTTAAATTTTAATAAAGATGGCAAATCTCTTCACTTTATCTCTATTGTGTAGTGGAGTTTCTGGTGAAGAATATGAAAAAATATTGAATATTTTCTCATCGTGAAATATTACACAACTTGAAATCCAAATAATTACACTTGAATTAAATATTAAATCAACATAGGCATTTCCTATGCCTACCTACCAAAATTCTACTCATTTTCCAGGACTCAGTTCACAAGTAATCTTCAATAAGAAGTCCTACTTGACTCTCACCAATGGGAAATAAGCATTTCTTATTACTGTTGACTGACATTCAGTTTTCCATTCTAAATTATAAACTTACTCTGCCTACAGAACTTTATACTTCCTCCTATGTTTCCTACAATTCATATGAAAGGTCCCTGAACACAGCTGAAGAAAAGAAGTTACACTAAATTATACCCTAAAACTTTTCTAAATCTCAAAATATATTGGGATATCTCAATCTGATTTCATTGATACATCCAATTTTGGTACAGTGCCCTAAGGTATACAATAACTGAAACTATGAACTTGGTTTCACAAGTTCCTGAAACCAAGAAGAAGAAACAGAAAGATTGTTCAACACCTCTGACATTCCAGGAAATGTGTGTTATTTTTTTAATGTGTATTATCTTGTAGAATGTTCAAAATAGCACCATTGTGCAGATATAATTGTCCTTTTGGTTTCACAAATTACAAAACTGAGTCTCATAAATGTTAAATGATATCTTGAAGGTCACACTTCTCTTCAATGACAGAGCTATAATTCTAACCCAGTTGTGTATTTTTGTGAATATTTAATTATTCCACAAAGGAGGAGGGATGGCAAATCCAAAATCTTGAGGAAACAATGGGATGTGATAAAATGGAAATGATGAATGTCATATTGGGGCAGAGTTTGTGGATCTAATTCCATAGTGCCATAAACAATTGCTTCTGGGAAGTGTTCACACTAAAACTTGCAAGACAAGGAGCTATTCTTGACTCTGTCTTGAGTAAAACATGGGTGTCGTCAGAGGCATTAAAAGAGGTTGCAGTGCTAAGGCACGGTGATGGTTATATAATTAAGTTTGACATCTTCACTGGAGATCATATCAGGTACTGCTGGCTCGAAGAACTTTAAGAAGAAAAAAATAGAATTAGTTAGAAACTGCCTGAAGGGAAAGTTAGAAAATTAAAATCCATAGAACCCAAAGGAAATTGCTTTAAGACTAAGTTATAAGAATTCCCAAAGGATTGCCAGCTATACAACAACCAAAAAATAGGAGCTATGGGGAGATAATGGGACCAGAAAGGCTAGATGCAGGAATAGAAGTTGATTCAGGTCAAGAATGTCTATTTTAAACATTTTAAGACTATTCTATCTAATTCCAACTGTGAGAGAGATATCCCAGGGACTGTAACATAGGAAAAGAAAAATACTCAGGAAAATCGAAGAATATTACCTTGTAGATATGTCTCTCTTATCAAATAATTTGTGCAGACATTCATACCCTATAGTTACTTAATGTGAGAATAGTGGACAGACACCATTGTGGAGCACTAACATTTGACCAGAAGTTTTGTTATTACTGAGCACATATTTTCCACCAGCCTCGAATTATTTGTGGCCATGTCAGCCAGTACTAGGTAGTGGAACACTAACAGAACTGTTATTTGCTACTCCAGCTGAGCCCATGGAACTCTACTGGGGATGATCCTTTATATTCTTTCCTATTCCCTTTAATGTAAATTAGTCAGACATCTTTGGCAGGCATGATTGACAATGATAGAAACACAACATGGGAAGATCCTACATCACTAAACTGCCCATCAATTGAGGAACGTTGACTTTTAAGTTTATTAGATTAGGAAGAACATTTATACAATGCTGGATCCATCATATATTTCAACTTTGGATGTCATAGTAGTCAGTATGATGTTAAATAATATGTTAATGATTTATTCCAACCTCATCCACAGACAAATAAATGAAGATGCAAAGAAACAGGATTAGGGTTAAGAACAAAGATAGCTTCTATGTGCAAAGCCAGCAAAATACAGCTTTGGGAAAAACAGAGGCATAGTGGCAGAAAACTGTTGTGTTTAGCATGTGTTCATTAGTAGATATTGTGTTTATTTAAGGAAAACAATACAGATGTTAGTATGGAATATAGTCTGGGGTCACTGGGAGTTGTGGTCAGCCTGATTTCCAAAGTTAAAAGGAATCAGTAGAAGTCATAGATTAATGCCAATAATCACCTCAACATGATGAAATCTACATAAAACTGTGATATTTCCACAAACTGATAATGCTTTTGAAGGTCTCTAATAAAGTTCAGTCATTGCTTATTTAAAAATTTGATGTCTAGAAACAGTTATCAATATGTTTTTAAATTGGGCAAAGGAAGCAGAAATAATAACTTAGAAAAAGCATTTGAATTCCAGAATAGTATAAAATGAACGTAAGGCTAAGATTCATATAATCTAGATCTTGAGTCTGATTTTTTTGATTAATTTATTAAACACTGAAGATTCCATTTAAATCTGTGCTTCAGTTCTTTTATTTGTGAAATGGGAATTACGAGTGCTGGTTTCTAATTTGTGTGTTGTTAAATAGATGAGCTACATCAAAACAGTTAGTAACGAAATATGCCAGTGATCCTACCTAAGCTGTAACATTAGTAAATACATATTTATCACAGAGGAAATCTGCTTCTGTCTTATAAATGCCAAACTTTGTCAAGACCTTGCTAAAGACTTAAGATTATTTGAGTAACATTGATATGGAAATTTCAGGATACAATAAGACTAGAACAGTATAGTCAAAAGTTCCCTTCTCTCTTTGGTCCCTAATAAATATGATGTAATAAAAACTAGTCATCCCCTATTACCAAGATCAGGAATCTTCCTTCTGTGAATCTATCTGATCTTTCTGTAGATATTTTCCCTTGGTGTCTGGTGTGGACAACAGAGAGGAGCCACCTTCCTTGTAGCAAAGTCTCTGTAGGTTTTTCAAGAAGGAGAAAAATACTCTGACCCCTTTTACTGCCCTCTCTCAGAACAGAATTTCTTGGCTAAAGATGAAATTCAATCATGACTTTCTTAGCTCATATAAGATACCATGGACAAGTTTAAGGAGCAAATACCACCATCTCTGAACTAAAGAGTCGTAAGACTCTTACGACTTGGCAAGTTTTATTTTATTTTTTTTCTTCCTTTAGTGTGGTCTGTTGTCTTGGGAAAAGTTTACATACAATGAAAGCCAGGTAAGAACCTGGATAGTAACCCCTGGCTAATGCCACATGTTTCCAGGGGGCAGGCAATAATAGCATATGGTGACACCCTGGAGTGTAGGGTTCTCCCAGGGGATTCACCAGCATCTTCTACAGAGAAGCACAGCTTGGGAACTTCCATCTATAGCTAGTAAATAGGAGTCAGGGGAGTAGAGAACATATTGGTGTTATCTAAACCGGGAGGGAGAGACCAGGTGTTGATCCAATCCAGTTATTGTGAAAGCAATTAGTTTTAATAAAACCATAGAAATACTTAGCAGGGATTTGGCAGTGCATTAGCAGTTGAGATTTCAGATAGTTGGGAAGACACACTGGTTGAAATTATGATTTTATAGAGTCTTTGCCTGTTGATAACTGTTGAATTAGTTGAAAGCTTTTCATGAAAGATACAGATGAAATATGGCAGGAAGTCCAATAAAGACTTTCGAGTCTGGTGTGCCCTGACAGTTGGCAAAGTGCATTTTATAAAAAGAGAGAACTGTATTTAGTTACTACATAAGTCAGTCTCACAAATTTTATTTTGAGGTTAATGACACTGAAAAGGAGAAATAAAAACAGTTTTGGAAAAAGAATTTGACAATTTCAAGATACTGGGACATTTTAGTTCTTAAGATTCTTTTTTTTTCTTCAAATAAAGAAATGAAAGAAGAACATGGGTGCTTTTTGCATCATCAAAAGAGAAAATATGAAGGCTGCAGGAGAGCCATGTTCAAAGGTCACAGGGCTCCATTTGAGAGAAGGAGGAAGGTTTAGCAGGAAGAGCTTCAAATTGGTGTTATGAATCAGGTAATGTGCTATGGTCTCACAGAATTATCTCTTTCTATCCTTGCAAAATGCATGGGAGAGAGAGTTATTTTTCCTTATTTTATAGATGAAGATATGCGTTCAGAATAAGGTACACAAGACTGTAATTAAACAGCTACTGTGAGAAACTATGAGTCTATTTTTTTTCCCTGCATATGCTGAAGATCTCTAATGCCCTTTAAAAATTAGTGAATTTATGTGTGTTTTAGCAAACTGTAAAATTTCTATAGTCACTAAGACTACAAAGTTACAACAACATCAGGGTGTACCATTCTCAGAAAGATGTATTTCCCATGCTGCAATAATAGAATTTATAATCTTTGAAAGTTTCTGAAACATATTTCTGTTCAAAATCCCCACCAACTTGCTTTTGATTGTTTATCTTATCATACACAGCTTACTTATCATTTCTTAAAATGATATAATCTTAATTTTTTTCCAAATATCATAATATACACGTATGTATTTTTTCTGAGTTTCTGATTTTCATCCAGATACTTATATATTGAATCAGATCAAAGATATTTGTATATATTCAGAAGACACTAAATATATAAACACATAAATTTGTGTTCTCTTTGTTTCTCTGTCTCTTTGTCAGTCTCTGTCTCTTTCTCCCCCTAGACTTATGGTATAAAAGGCATTTGACAAATAGTCAGTAAATTCCAATAAAATATTGCTGCTTTATTAAAGAATGTCCAAACTTGAGCAGCTCTTTAAAAAATACATACATGACATTTGTTATAAATCCATGTTACTGATTTCTCAAATACATTAGCCATCTTAAAAATGCCCAAATATTTTCATGCCAGAACTCCCTACCTGAACATCTACCCTAAGAAAATAATACTAAGTACAGATAAAGCATAATAGAACCAATCTCACAAAAAAGAGATATGAATTTATTTATAACATATTCCTTGGAAATAGCAGATACCAATCAAGATATTTATTATTTTTTAATAAAGTGGAAAAGTATGTCATGAAATGGATTTTAAGCCAACAAATTAGGATGAAATTTGTATATATATATTTTCTTTAATTTTCATGAGTTTTTTTCTAAACATTTATCTACGATCTTTAAAGATAATTAAACAAGTTTTTCGATATGTATGCCATTCAAATATATAAAATCTCACACTTCAATCAGTGATGAAATTTATTTTTATAATTATTTTAACATTTATAATTGAACCAAAGATGGGATCAAGGTCTCATTGACTTCCTCATAGTCCACTGTATTTCCATGTCTCTTGGTTTTCTTGAAAGAAACTTATTCTGCATTATTCTGAAAGATGGAACTAGAAACAAAGATTTGAAGTCATAGGGAAGCATATTTTAGGTCACCACAAAAAAGTGATTTCTAATGGGAGCAATGATGGGAAGGTAATCATCAGTACTGCCACAATGGCTTACCATTTGTAATGACCTCTTTCATGAGCTTTCTTATGAACACTGGAAATGTTCCCAAAGAGCGTGCTATGACCCAACAAGTATCTTGAGGGGGAAATTTTAAATGTTTGAAAGGAATGAACTAGACTTTTTAAAAAGATTTTGTGTAAAGTCCAATCTCCCCTTTTGTCTGTGTTAGGAATTCAAGGTTAATAATTTAGTTAACATCCTAATGAACTTGTGGTAAAGGTTTGGAAAAGTCACTTAGCTGTTAGTTTTCCACACTATTAAAATAAGTGAATGGGATAGTCATGTCAGAAGCACACTACGCAGATTAATTAGCTGATGTTTGCACAGTGATAAAGATTGTACAATACAAGGTCTACCTAAGAATAAATGCTGCTGTAAGGGCCAATTGGAATTTACCCAGCACTTTGTAATGGTGAAATGGGGGGCAAAGGGTGAGATGGCCAAAAAGAATTGGAAGAATTAAAAAGAGCGCACACCACACAAATGCAAATGCTTTAAGCATGCATACAGGCAACAACAACTTAATTAACCTGTAGGACCTAAGCTACCCAATGGTCTCAAGGCAGATAGATTAGTCAGGATATTTAAAGGGGATTACGGATCGTAATGAGAAAAGGATCTGCAGTTAACCAACCTATCTTAGTTTAGGTTTTTAAAATGTCCTTCTCATTTTGTACCCTTTAAAGTAAACTTCATGTTTTAGAACAGCTTTAGAAATTGCAAAGATAGTTTATAGAATTCCCATATGCCTCACAGTCAGTTTCTCCTACTATTAACATCTCACATGAATATGGTACTTCTTTTATAATTAACAGATCAATATTTCTGATAAATTAATATTCATATGTTATTGGAATTTTTTTAAGTTTTTATTTAATGTCTTTTTTCTGCTCTATAATCCTATCCTGGACACTTTATTGTTTAGTCATCATAGTCCTGAGGTTCATCTTGTCTATGGCGATTTTCAAAATTTTCTTCCTTTTGATAGTACTATCAATTGAATTGTGTCTCCCTAAAGTTCACATGTGAAAGCTTGATGGCCAAAGTGATAGTATTTGGACATAGGCCCTTGGAAGGTAATTGGATTTTGATGAGGTCAAATGGGTGGGTTTAGATGAGGCCACATGACGGGATCAATGTCCTCATAGAAGAGGTAACAGCTTTCCCTTTGTATGTCTAACATGTGAGGAAAAAGCAGGGAGCTTACCATGTTCAAGTCAGGAAGAGAGCCTTACCAGAGCTCAGTCATGCAAGCACTCTGATTCTACACTTCCACCCTTCAGACCATGGGAAAATAAATCTAAGGTACCCAGTTTATGCTATTTTTTTTATGGCAACCAAGCTAAGACAATAACCTTGAAAGTTTTTGAGGAGCACTTATCAGATATTTTGTAGACATTTCTCAGGGGGTTTCTTTGATTCTCCACCCCCCATGATTAGAGTGGGGTTGTGCTTAAGAGGAGGACCCCAGGGTAGAGTGCCATTTTCATTATATCAGATCAAAGGTGCATACAATTAACATGACATGTTGATTTGATATTGACTTTGATCAACTTCCTGAGGTCACCTTTGTCAGTTTTCTGCACAGTACAATTATCGTTTTCCCCCTGTGAATACTGTACCTTTCAGAAGGAAGTCTCACTGTGCAGTCCATACTTAAGGAGCTAGGAGCTATGATGGTAGAGTATTCACACGAATGATTTGGTATTCTACTTTTGGTATTCTACTGAAAGCATTTGTCTCTCCTCCATTAATTTTTTTATTCAATTGCTTATGTATTTATTTGTTTGCAGTATTGAGGATTGAACCCAAGGACATTCTACCCCACTGAGCTATTTTCCCAGTCCTTTTTTTTTTTTTTTTTGAGAAATGATCTCACTTAGCTGCCCAAGCTGGCCTTGAACTTGTGATCTTCCTCCTTCAGCAACCCCAGTAGTTGGATAACAGGCATGAGCCACTGTGCCCAGCTTCAGTTGCTTACTGTTATTACTATTGATTTTAATAAGATATTTATTTCTTACTTTGGGTTATAGTTCAATATAATTTTTAGTTTGCTACTAAAAGTTTTCCAGCTCTGTTCTGAGATTTGCCAGTGGGATCTTGTTCTGGGGTTCCTGTGTTCCCTTTCAACATATTTCAATATTTTTGGTTAGTTTGCTTTCTTGGGTCTTTCTGGCATTTTAAGATGATCCAGTGCTCATCTTGTACATATACTGCCTCATTCTGGAACCAGCCATTTCTCTAAGAAGCCACAATTGTTGTTTTTTTTGATTGGAGAATGGAATCTCAGACCAGGATCTGGGCATTCTATATGCTATGATTTTCTTTCTTTTTTTTGTTTTAATTAGGTTTTTGTTTGTTTGGTTTTTTTTGTTTTGTACTAGAGATTGAACTCAGGGGCACTTAATCACTGAGCCACATCCCAGCCCTTTCTAGGATTTTATTTAGCGACAAGGTCTCACTGAGTTGCTTAGGGCCTAAGTTGCTGAGGCTGGCTTTGAACTCTCTATCCTCCTGCTTCAGCCTCCCGAGCTACTGGTATTACAGGTGTGTGAAACCATGCCCGGCAAACGTCTGATAAAAATAAAAACAATTAGTTTGGGTCTTAAGCAAGACAGTATTTGTCATGGCTTTTGGTAAGCCTGGTGCACAAATAGGCAAGGCCTGTCTTCTGGGTACCTATATTATAGGTCGCAGGCTGAATGGATCCACTCGTAGCATGTACACATGGATTAATGAGTGGTGACCAAAGAAATGAGAGGCTATGACATATGCGTAGATGTGCACACATATACACATATATACACACACATACTCCTATGCAGATTTTCAGATATTTTCATTTGGTAAGATTGTTGGTTATTGTGTTCCTTTCTAGGGAATCAGATTCTTTTTTTTTTTTTTTTAATATTCCAAACTCTTCAGTGTTTATTTACCAAACTATAAACATCTCTATAAGTATTTCCTGCTAGATTTCAAGGTTTTAAAAACTGTTTTGCATTATTTTCTTCATTGAAAAGGGCTTAATGTTATTAATTTTAATCATATAATTTTGAACAGTACTTAAGTATTTAACTGGTTCTGAAACCACTCCAACATTAGGACTAGCATAGAAGAGCCTAGTGGCCAAATTTTTCACGTGAAACAAAAACAAATAAACAAACAATGAAAGGGGACCTGCATTTGTGTAACAGTGGTTCTTGTGAATACTGGGTGTTCATCGGTCAAGTTATTCTGTTCCTTGAAGGAAACTGACTAAAATCTGTGCATGAGACAAATGAAAAATTTGATTTCCACATGGCACTTGGAGACAGAAGCTTCTGGGCAAGACTTCTACAAAGCATGCAACGCACACCTGAGAAGATTGCTTTGTGCTGTTGTCCCTAAATTTCAAAAGTAAATTTTGTTTTTAAAGAGGTGACAGGGGGACAGCCCATCTTCTTTATGTCTGTCATTATGATGTCATACAACTCCACGATGGTGCCTACATGTGCATAATTAAAACTTCTCCTTTTACTGAAAATTAGATTTATCTTCTTGCCATGGTTCATGAGATCCTTTACTTACCCCACCTTGCCCTCCTTCTAGACTTGTCTTCCCTTCTCTCCTCCTCCTTATTAACATGTGGGCCACACTGACCTTTCTGCCCCTCCATGCAAGCTGAGTTTGCTCCCTGCTCAGCTCCTCAGTAAATTCCTCCCCCTATGTGGGATCTTCTGCACTTATTCTTTCCCAATGATTTCTCCACATTATTACTTGAGGTCATATCTTAAGTGTTCCTAAAAGTCCTTCCTTAGTACCATGTCTAAATAAAGCTGCCTTTCTTTCTTTTTTTCTTTTTGGTACCAAGATTGAATTCAGGGGCACTCAACCACTAAGCCACATCCCCAGCCCGGTTTGTATTTTATTTAGAGACAGAGTTTCACTGAGTTGCTTGGTGCCTCGCTTTTGCTGAGGCTGTCTTTGAACTTGCAATCCTCCTTGCCTCAGCCTCCAGAGCAGCTGGGATTACAGACGTGCACCCCTGCGCCCAGCAAGGCTGCTTTTTATCCCCTATCTTTTCCATTGTCTTGATAACACATATCACCTGAATCTACCTTACTGAATTACTTATTTTTTTGTGTGATTTCATTTGACAGATATCAGAGTATCTACTGATGCACTGATGGAGGCTCCGTGTAGATAGCAGAAAAGAACATAGACAAAGCCTCTGACTCAGTGATGCCTGCCATTACAGTGGGGCACATTAGTCAACCAGCAAATGCCAAAGTTCATACCTATTGGATATGTGTAAGGAATACAGGGACTAATGTAACCAAAGAAGAGGAGATGTCTAGAACTGGCAGGTGGTGGGGCCCCTATCCTTAATGGGTGACATTTGAGCACACTTTAAAGAGTGGATCTTGAAGCACCGTTGTACTTGATGCTCTTGAGGTATGGCAACAGAACTGGAACGACTTGAGTGGATGGGACAAGTCAGGGGGTGGTGACTGATAAGTTCTAAAAGATAATGACCATGCTGTGGCTTGAAGTCCCTGGGAAAACTTGGCCCTTGGTCTCAGACAAACGAGAAAATTCTTTAAAAGGAGTAATATGGGCAGACTAAAATGCTAAGAGGATCCTTCTGGGTCTGTTAAAGTAACAGGCGGCAGGGTGCCAAGGCCTTGGCAGTGGAGACAGCACATACAGTCACATTCACTCTGCTAATGAAACGCAGCCTTCCTGAGCAGAGGGAATTGTGGGGACATTTGACACTTTATACCCTAGTGCCAACCCCAGTGTCATTTTATTGGATTTGGTTCTCCAAGAAAAATGGAAGATTTGCAGATTCCCATATCTATGTAATGGGAAAATAATACTTTTTCAAAGGCTTATTGGAGGGAATAAATGTGATAATAATAATAATAATGTTTTAATCTCTTTTCAAAGCATTTAACAAAATTCTTATTTTTTAATCCTGGACAGAAGATGAATTCACTGATTTTCTCATGAATACGAAGTCACTTACTCTGTAGCCATTTGAAATAATAGCTTTTCCCAACTTTCCCCATCCTCCCACTCCACAAAAGTGGGAGATAAGGAACTATTTAGTATTACTTCCAAGGATCTGAGATCACAATAGGTTCAGAAATCATATTGAGAGTAAAATATCAGAGCTGATTTACTAGGACAGTGATTGCCACATCTAATCCAACAGGTCAAGTTAAATGATTATTTAAATATGTTTCAAGTGCTGTTTAGGCTAAAAATTGCATTGGAATTTTCCTCCATAGAGTCATGAGGGTTTTTAAAATATTATTCATGATTATTTTAATGAAATATGTTTTAGCTTTAAATGTCTTAAAAATATAAGCTTGTATTTCAATAAGTAGCATTTACTATTAATGAAGACAAATCACATAAACTTATCTCATTTTAGGTATGCAATTTTGTATATAATTATATATCTGTATATATATTATTAGAAGAGATATATTATTCAAGTAACGCTGTTGTTTGGATATGTTCTTGCTATAACCCTCATTTTTGGTTCTGTCATTGAAACTAGCATCTACATTAGCTATATAGGCTAGCAATATCCATGGACCACATTATTTTGTGTGGAAACTACAAAATGAATGATATTTATGAAGAATAATGTTCTGGAATACAGTTTTTCCAGGTCTTTTTGAGCATCAAAAACGAAGATTCAAACCAGTGTTTTATTCCTTTTTATCATAAATGTGACATTTATCATTATTGCCTAGATCTCTATAGAGAAAGAAATCATATATATGATTATATTTGATCATCATTCTTACTGTTTGAGAAAAATCAAGCCCATTTATGCTATCTCAGTTCTACACATAAGGCAATAAAATTGTTCATGATCACCTGTCAAGTTGAATCTTTAGACTATGAGCAAACTTTTTAAAGACCAAATGGCTATGTATTCCAAAAGATGTTCTAGCCAATGTTCATGTTGAACTGAACTTTAGATCCCTGTTTATTTTCTCCCTCTTTTGGTTGCCTAAAGATGTAGACTAAGGCAGTCACAACTGAGTTGTTCAATAATTTTTGGCTGTAATACAGAACTGAATCAAAATCTATTAATGCTTTCTCTATTGCTGATGTCCCAGAACCATATGCATTTTCTTTCTTTCTTTCTTTCTTTCTTTCTTTCTTTCTTTCTTTCTTTCTTTCTTTCTTTCTTTCTTTCTTTCTTTTATTTTTATTGGGCAGACATACCAGATTGGGATCCCAGGACAATTTACAAGTCATAATAGCAGCAGACAAATATGTTTCACAAAGGGTAACCCATCATTCCTCCAACTGATTAGTGCACTTTTTAAAATGAAGGCAAAATTGCCTGGAGATATAAAATATTGCTTCTGTGACAATTTTGGACCCTGCTTTCATTCCCAACTTGGCTATTTGGTCTCCAAAATAAACCACTATCTTTCCTAGTGCAATAATGTTGAGATCCGTGCCCAGCTCACAATGGCATTGTGCAGCTTGTTAAATATAAGTAATGTATTTTGGAATTGAATTTGGAATGGATAAGGTAGATACAAACAAGATGAACCTCTGTTGTGTGGCTGTTCTGAGTCTGATCAAATGCATAACCCATCTTCTTCAAAATGTACAGGGGAAAATCTCCAATATATGCAAATGTTAATAAACTTCCCCTAGCTTTTATGATCCCTGTTAGTCCATGACATGTTTTAGCTGTATTTTTTAATGTGTTTGAAAGCCACATTTGACTGTGCATAATGTACATGAGAGGGAAAGGTATTTTTTCCATCAGAGAATGATTGAGACTGTGGTTGTGGGGAAGAGAGGTGTGGTGAGTAGGAAACTGAATAAATCTACTTAAAGTGGTTATCACAGCGACCTGTTAAGTCCGCTAATAATAGGAATAATTATAATTATGATAGAAGTTATTAAAACATTAGAAACTATATGTAGCTTCATTATAGCTTAAAAACCTTTACCATTTCAAAACAATTCCAGAAAACTGTTTTTCCTGTTAAACACTTAGTTTTTCACTCACTCATTCATATCTGCATTCAATAAACATTTACATAAAAACATCTATGTGTCAAGCACTATACCAGTACTTGCAAATATGGGAATGAATGAATGGAAATGGAGACTCCATCACTGAGGTTGTATTTACAGTTATTAGTTTACCATTTTGCTGCTTATTACATTATGCAAAATGTGTCAGGTAGTGTAGCTGATATGGGAGAAAATAATGCAAAGGCTTTGTGGCAATAGTGGGGACAGGGCTGTAATATGAGATGGTGTATTTGGGGAAAGACATGCAAAAAAAGTAAAGTTAGAACAGAGGCCTGATGGAGGAAAACAATAAAGTAATGCAAATTCCTAGAAAAAGAGCCTTTCTGATGGAAATGAAAAAATGAAGCAGGCTACATGTTCAGAAGGAACTGAGCTTGTGACTAGAGTGGACCCAGTGAAGAAAAAAAAATTGAAAAAAAACCTAGATGAGCTGAGAGAGAATACAATCTATAGCTTAAAGGACTTTTTAGACCATTGTAGGGATTGTTTGAGAATCTTCAGAGATCAGTAAATCAAAGGAAAATGAGATCTTGGCACGCTAGAAGCCTAAAAAGGACAGAGTTTTACGGAAATTTTTAATAACACTTGATGATTAATAAAACTATTTTCAAAATAAAATAATAATTTGTTAATTATCGATGATATATCCAACTCTATAAACCCTAAATTTTTTTTTATTCTCCATTGTTTTTGCTTCAACTGGATGGTGCCTGACACGTAGACATTCTAATAAAATGCATTTCTAAATGTACAAATATGTTTTATAATTTAATGGTTGCAGCATTATTGTCTGTTACATGTTTTGTAGATGAGGGAGAGAAGACCATGAGAGGGATATGGACTCCAAGAGGCACTCGGGTTTTTAGGGGAGCCTAACCCCACTGGTATTTCTGTTCTTACAATAGAACTTTAAATTTTCATAGTAAATGCCTGAAATCTGGGATTTTCCCTGCCTCCTTGGATATCAGAAAAATCTGAACCTTACCTGCTGCTCATTTCTGGCTGGGAATACATCTCTTGGTGCCAATTTTGCCTCCCTACTCTCAGATGTCACCAGCCACCCTACTGAATTCTCGTCTTGCCAGCTATGGCCTAGCTTAGGCATAGGATGGCCAGGGTAAACAAACAAGAAATTATCACTTGGAACAAACATCTGATTATCTCAGCAGCAATTGCTATGAAAACAGAACACAGGAAAGGGCAGCTGCCTGCTTCAGTGCTTTCATTCCAAGTTCTGATTGTTATGGAATGAGGTGGCCTTTCCACCTGGCAGTGGGTCATGGGGCCAGGTGGTGCCAGGTGGCATGGACCATGGGGAAGAAGACGGAACATCTGTGACCCACCCATTCAGGATCCGAGGAGTCTTTCCAAGTCTCCAGGGTGCCCTAATGTGGAAAAATAAAAATAGAAGGAAGAAGGATCCTAGGGATCTGGTTTGGTTTCCTGCCCTACAAATTACATGGTGAAATTAAAAAAGATACTTTACCTCTATGCAATGTGGTTTGATCAGTGGTCAAATGTCCTTAGTATTGTGTAAGTCCTGATATTCTTGTGAGCCTTAATGATAGGGTATATAGAAATAACTTGAGTTCAATAGATGACACAGAATGGGATTCACTGTAATGAAAAATGGCACTTAGGATGTCTGCCTTACCGGAATTTGCCACCTGAGTTTAGAGCAAAAGCATATTCAGTTAATAAAATATGTGCATTGCACAGACACCATATGGGGCAGATTTTTTGTGTGTGAGGGCAAAATTTTGGTATTCCTAGTGTGATCATTTTGTTTTATATCAGAAGTAAGTTGGTGGGGTTGCTTAACCTCTTATTGTTTATGAATAGGTCAACTTAGTAGGTGAGATTCATTGCAGTAGTCAAATATGGCTACCATAGTAAATGTCTTTGGAGAACTGAGTTGGAAAAAGTGAAGTTGATAATAGAGGCAAAAAAAATTAAATTTTGTCCTGATGGGTGAAGTAGATGAGAGGGGTATGTGCATCACCAATACTAGTTCCACAGACCTTCATGAGAAGTCAGCAAAAAGGGACATTTACCCCACATGCTCTGCTGCTCCTACCAAGAAGCTGTATTGATCATGCAATTTTAGGGTACCATGCTGTAAATGGTGGCTTCTAGAGATTGACAGAGCTTCATTTGCACCAGCATGTGTTACAGGCCTCAGGAAAAAAAGATTTAAATTTGGAAATTTGGTTTATATTTGATGATTAAATGCTTGGAAGGAAGGGAGAAGTTTTCTATAGTTAGTATCTTTTCTCATAGACTTTAATCTCCAGTAACATTCTATGGTTTTTATAGCAATTTTATTCATTAGTTACACCTGAAGGTCAGGTGATATGGCTTAGAAAAGTTGATTTGGTAAAACAGACTGTGTGCCTTTGGGGGGGGCAGGAAAGGGGAATGGGTATAGTAAAGATGGTTGATAAAATATATATATATATATATACTGTTCATTGAAAGTGCATATAAAGGTGTTTAATATGAAGAATGTAATCTGCTTATAATTTTGTGCAAAGTTAGAAAAATTATGATTGTAACAATTTTTTCTATTTGCCTCAACAAATGTTTTCAGTGAACAGTGTACAGCTTCTGAAAATTTGTTTTTTTTTCTGTTATGTTTGATAACATGTATTAACATGCAACTTTTGAGAAAAAAAAAAAAACAGACTGTGTGCCAGACACTATACTAATCATTTATGTGTTTTTATTAATTTAATTCTTATCTGAGAACAAAGTAAAACAGGGAAATTACTTAGTCAATTTCATGGATAAGGAGATTAAGAAGTTGGGCACAAATGAACATGTGACAGATTGAAGTTTGTCGTTGGACCTGTGTGATTCCAAAGGTAGATCTAGTGGACATAATACATGGAAAAGCACAAACCCCACAGCTGTTGCTGCTTCTTTCTGTCTTGTCCAGCTCTTCCAGCAGCTCACAATGTGATCCTGGACCAGTCGCCTGACTTGTTGAAGCCTTATCTATGTCCTCAAAGGGAAGAAGGATTTTAGGTCCTTGTTTAAATGGAATCTATGAATAAGTAGAACTAGTGGCTCTGAGGAACTTTCTAGAAGTGTAGAGTTCCATTAGGACTTACAAAATCATTTAGCGATGTCCATAGTTGATTTGTTTGGACACTAAAATTTGAGAAATACTGATCTAGGCCCTTGATATCTTTGAGTCTAAGATTCTTTGACCCTCAGACGACATTTGCCTGCCATTCTTCATTCTAAATAAGACTGTTATTACAAAAAATACACAGGATCTAGAACCAAGTTTTGGTTTGAATCAGGACTGCTCATTATGATTGAAGTCACCTTGGGTGGTGCCTTACTTCATCTGGGAAAGTTGAACTTGGCCTGAGTCAACAGTCAGTTTCAATGTCCTGGTGATAAGAAGGTCCAGCCTGCCTTCATGACTTCTAGGTCATAGGGTGGAGTTTAGAGTCTGAGACATTCACATATTAGGAAGACGTAAGTGCCTTGAGTCACATGCCTTCCCACAAGTCATAGATAAGCCATGTTGCCCTTCCTTCTAACCCTGAACTCAATTACTGTGTGGTACCAACAAATTTGCTTTAATGTCCCTGTTCTCTGGCTATCACTCAGGGATGCTCTGATTAGCTGCATCTTAAGGGATGACAAATAGGATGCATGAGCTATTTCTATTTTTGTGGGGATGGTGCTCTGTGATTAGATTCTGGAAGGAGAGTGAATCTTTGGTGAAGGCTGAATAATCTCACCCTAACCCTCTGGCAAATAAAATGAAAATTTTAAATCGTCAGTGTTTTGAGGACATTTATTCTGGGTTTGGACCTCTCCTGTTTCTCAAATCCTATTTTAGACTTTCCTCTGCAGCCAGCAAGCTGTGACAAATATATGATTTCCTTGTCATTACTCATCTTCCTATGAGTCCACCTGTTTTCTTGGGCCATATGTGAAGACCCAAGGTAGGCTGAGACAACTGGTCTACCCATAGGGATTCTTCTCCTAGACTTTATCATATGTGATGCAGATGGAGATCCAGGAACTAGGGCGGATGGTAACTAGTAGGAAGAAGGATGTGGGAGGGAGATTACTGGAACAGACAGGGATTTGGGGAAAGAAGAGAGATAAAGAGGGAATAAAGAACAGGAAATTGGGATAGCTATTTGACAGGGGGAAAGCTAGGGTGATGGTGTGAAGGAATGAGTGAAGATAAAGAAAAAGAAAACAAAATGCATAAGTGAATAGATCTTAAAATGAAATGAATGGGGCCACAATATAATGAGATGGAAATGCATGAGCAAATAAAAGAGGAAGAGGAGAGAGGAGAGGGACAGAGAGACAGACACAGAAACATTGATCAAGAAAAAGAATGAGATTTGGAAGGGGAAATGCAAAAGCTCAAAAGGCAGGATAGTCACACAATTTATCATTCTTGCTTTGAGAGTGAAAAGGGGAGAAATTCACAAGGACAGTAAGATAATCAACAAAAGTACAACTGTACTGAGGATATAGGGACAGATATCAGTGGACAAAGTAACTTTTTTGGGGAAGGTACTGGGGATTGAAGTCAGGAGCACTCGACCACTGAGCCACATCCCCAGCCCTATTTTGTGTTTTATGAGTTGCTTAGTGCCTTGTTGTTGCTGAGGCTGGCTTTGAAGTCCTGATTCTCCTTTCTCAGCCTCCCAAAATGCTGGGATTACAGGCATGCACCACTGTGCCTGGCCCAAGGTAACTTTTGAACTCTGATCAACTTAATGCCCACTTCCCATGTATCACTTGTTCTTACTTGAGGCTTGGTGAGGATATGGTATAATCCAGAGGGACTGTAGAGTAAGGTCACATATGCTGGGGAGAGAGAGGAGTGATTATGGGGCCCAGCATTGTTTTCCAGGTTATGAGCCCATAAGTCTAATGAAGTTATTTGGCAGAAAACCATTTTGTGGTCTCTATTATAGCCTGTTATTTCCACAAACTTTTTCCTTATATCTTAGAACAGCATTGTGAGTTAGCATTATTATCAAAATTTTATCACCTATGGAGAAAAATATATATGAATGCCTGAAAAGGCATTCTTAGAATAACAAAGGTAGGTCCAATTCTACAATGAGCTTTTATTCTGTTACCAAAATATGTCTCTAATACCTGCACATTTGTATTTCTAATATCCCTCTCATCATTTTCCTGTACATTATTTCTCTTCTCCCAACACTTTTCTCTATACCCTTCCATCTTGCTCTATACTTCTCTGCCACAGAACGTGGTGGTGCCTCTCATTTCTTTAAAACCCTCCAGTGCCAGCATAAACAAGTTCAATTATTACTTAAATTCTCATTCCCTGGACTCTTCACTTTCTGGCCTCTGCTTCCATCATTTCCTGTCCATTTAGTCCATTTGCTGTATTAACCACACAGCTAGAATTCCTTTTTTCCTGTTACTTTGTGTTCATATCTCTGTTTTTGTTTCTTTTACTATTTTACTACCTGACAGGCTCGCATCTTTTTTTTTTTTTTGTATTGAGGATTGAACTGAGGGTACTTGACCACTGAGCCACATCCCCATCCCTGTTCTGTGTTTGTTTTTTAGAGACAAGGTCTCACTGAGATGCTTAGCACCTTACCATTGTTGAGGCTGGCTTTGAACTTGCGATTCTCCTGTCTCAGCCTCCCAAAGTGCTGGGATTACAGGCGTGTGTCACTGTGCCTGGCCTTGCACTATTATTATATAGAAATATAGTAAGACCTTTATTATTAGTAGTATAGTAGTAGTAGTAGTAGTTGAGCCCAAGGGTGCTTAACCACTGAGCCACTTTCCCAGCCCTTTTTTATATTTTATTTAGAGACAGAATCTTGCTGAGTTGCTTAGGGCCTTGTTAAATTCCTGAGGCTGACCTTGAACTCATAATCCTGTCTCAGCCTCTTGAACTAATGGGATTATAGACATGTGCCCCTGCGCCTGGCTCATTAATTATTTTTGAGTAAATGAATGAAGGAGGTAGTCAGTGTAAGAAGATTCAAATCATAGTTAAAGCAAAATAATTCAGTTCTCATTACTCACCAGCAAAATGACCATAGTTATATGTAGCAGAGACAAATTCATCTTCCAACCAGGTCTTTTAAAAAATTTCCTATCACTTCCACAAGGCAGGCAAAACGTGTTAGGAATAAGCCTCCAAGTGGGGTCCAGGAAGATTTTCCTGACAGGTTGAAAGAAACAACAAGCCCTTCACCTCTTCATCTTGAGAATCCAGCACAGAACCTACTACAGCACAACATTCATGAGTAATAGAATATATCAGATATAAAATAAATGTGTTATTCTTTCAACCCTTTGCCATAAGACATCAGTTCCTGTACTGAGTTCTCCATCAGAGGACAAAGCCATATAATTTTGCCTTACAATTATTAATATTATTTTTATCTTTGAGATCCTTTCTTTAAATGAAATCTTGTTAAAACACCTCAATATCTGAAACAGATAAAAGTGGTACTATTCTGCAGTGAGGAATTAGGGCAGAAGTCTGACACAAGCCATCTTCTTTACTTCCTGAAATTCTTGAGGTAATTCATTGAGCAAAGTCTGAAAACGGTTGTTATGAAAGCAGAGGAGTAGAGCAGAATTTCAATTTTCTGGCAGGACTGGTAATGCAGGGTCTGAAGGTCATTAATCCTGATGTCAACATGGGAATGTAACTGAAATCCATGAGTAAGTTATCTGTCTGTGTGTAGGTCTGTCTTTCTACCTGTTCATTTGTCTCTATCTATCCATCTACCTATGTATCCATCAAGTATTCTGTTTAATCATCTGTAAAATAAGTTTAATAAACACTGCCTTTCTACCTTGAAGAAATTGAAATTTCCACTTACTAATTTTTATATAAAATAATGAGTTAGTGGAGGTGTCCCAGAATACTCCCTGCTTGTGAATTTATGAAGGCAATTCTTGAATCTGTCTATATGTTCTCTCTGTATCAAGTTTCTAAATTGCAAATAATATATTCACAGTTTCCAACTTATTGGAAATGTTGTAAGAAAGCAAGAAATACAGAAATAAATGTGTTCAATATGACCAAGAAGTAGAATGATTTCTAATAAGGAACCAAGAATTAGAGCTCTGCTGCCCAAAATTCAGTAGCCATTAGGCATATCTGATTATTAAGCACTATAAATATGGCTCATATGATATAGACAGTGAATCTTAAATTACATTTAATTTTAATTTATTTACATTTAAAATTAAAATTTATAGTGAAAGTCAATCTCATTCTCGATTTTTTCTTAACTACCAATGGAAACATAATGAAGAATGGCATATATACATATATAATACAAATTTTTAATAATACATAATGCTGTACAATTATCTAATAACAAACTATTATAAAATGTATTGGCTTATGTAACAATAGTCTTTGCTTCTCTTGAGATTGAGTCAGGGGGTTCTGCTGATAGGGTCACAGCAAAGCTGATCAGCTAGGCTGTTCACAAGTCAAGGTCAATTATCAACTAATATGGAAAGGCTTCAGTCCAGACAGTGGGGAGATGTGGTTCTGCTGTCTAGGTCTCATCCTCCAACAACCTAGCCATGGAATGTTTCATGGAGAGCAATCTCATTTCATGGACCTAGAGATGAAAGAGAAAAAGTGGAACTCTGTAGGTATTTCTTCAAGTCCCTGTGCCAAATCCTATTGGCTAAAGCAAGGTACATGACCAAACCTATTCAAGGGGTGACCATGTCGGTGCAAGTGTCTTTTTCATAAGAGGAACCTCAAAGTTAAAAGCAAAGAGTAGAAATTGGGGCCTTTAAAACATCCAGTATAAAATAATGCTTAATTACAATTCACTCAATTAAGTCAAGGAGTGAAAAAAAATTTTTTAAATTTCAAATTATTACGTGATACATATTTTATGCTTATTACATATTTTATTCTCATTACAGTTTTAAAGCTGTAGACAGAAATTACTGTATCATCTGAGTCAAACTTTGTAGAAGGGAGCTGTGCAAGGGTGAGTGATGGCAAAGAACCCGGTACAGAGAACAGCAGAAAGGGAGCATTGGGAACAGAAAAGAGAGGACAGTGCCAGTCTCAGCTTGAACACAAACTGCGACATTGAGATACAAAATGACACCTGTTCTCTCCCATGTGGGCCAAGGAGCCTATGTACTAACAGTGGGAAAAGTGTCCACGAATCCATGCTGCCCGTCATCCTGCCTCAGCCAATCACAGCCCTCAGGGTCAGGACAGACTCTTTTTTGCCCCAGGCAGAGTTTCAGAATCTTCCTTAACAAAGCACTGCAGGCAGCGGGCACCTGCAGAACAGGGACAGGACGAATTGTCCGGTGGAAGTGAGAAGATATGGCCAAGCTTCCTCATCGTCCTTTCATATTCGTTTTTAAGTTTAAAAGGTAAACTAATCCTTCAGGTCTCTCACACGTGACTCTTGTGTTCCTTTCCATTGTCAGGGTGAATGTCTGGTCAGAGTTTTCCTTCACTTCATTCCCGAAAGATCTCAAGTGTTTCCTTAATGTTTTATCTACTGCCAGCCCCCCCATCGCTATGACTCTACAACAAGCTCAACCAATTGAAAGTCTGATGTTACTATGAACTTATTGTAACAGAACCAGGAAATCAGTCACACAGCCATGGCATGCGGTGGGATGGGCCTCTTCATTTCCCATCTGAGCAGTTAGATTGTTAGTATATTGTGTGATCTGTGCTTAAAGTAGCCCCCCGGCTGCCTGACCATCCTTTGCTCTCCTCTCTCCCTCTTTGCCCTCCAGCTTCACAGTCCTTCTCTCAGAACAGCAGTTAGGATCCTCACTGCTCCGAACCTGAAGTCCTATGGACACCACGTTCCCTCTGCTTACAGCTCTGCCTTTCCCCTCTTTTCTGTTTCTTTTTTTCCTTCCTTCCTATCTTCCTTCCTTCGTTTTTCTTTCTTCCCCCTCATTCCTATCTCTCTTTCTTTTCTTCTTCTTCTTTGTTTTATTCTCTTTCCCATTTGCCTGTTATTCCTACTTGTATTTCAAATCTCAAATTCACGGTCAATTCCTTGAAGAATTGTTCCCTGACATTCCAGCCTAAGATAAGCTTCTGTGTGTGTGTGTGTGTGTGTGTGTGTGTGTGTGTGTGTAAATATATTATATAAGTATATTATATACACATAAAAATATATAAATTATATATATACTGTAGGTCAATCACAGTGACAAAAATATTAAATTTTAGATGCTAGTCTTTCCTCTCAGTAAGGTTGAAATCCCTTGGGAGAAAATTGTACTTCTTATCACTATGATGGCCACACTTATGAGTGCATAGGAGGTTCTCATGAAATATTTGTGCAATAAACAAAAGATAAAACTGAAATCTAGAACAAAAAAAAAACTTATCCTAAATAAGTTGTTCATTAGTGGCAGAGACTGGCCATGAATTTTTTTTTTTTCAATTCTGTGTCCAACGTATATGTTTGAATGAGTGTTTTTTATCCAGACATACTACTGTCTTTCTGAGCATCAAGTTTTTATTTGAAAAAAAAAAAAAGGAAAGAATGAAATCAGGAAGAAGGAGGGAGAGAAGAGATGAGAAAGAAAAAAATATCCAAAAAAAGGATGTGAAGAAAAAAGGAAGGAAGGAAAAGGATGGATGAAAAGCAAAAAGAAAAAAAAAATGGAAGCTTGGAGTGAAGCCAGAGCTAGGCAGGCAGTCAGTAAAGATAGGTAAATTGAGTCAGGTTGGATCAAGGAGGCCAATTGGAGTGCGTCCAGGAAGTTGGAGAGGAATTGAAATGCTAATGCCTTCAAAGCCCTTCTTCCACCCTGATCAAGATAACCTGCCTCTGCTCCAACCTGTTGCTAAGGTAACCTGTCCCAGGGATTGTCCCTCCTGAGAGAGAGTTGTTAATTACTCCTCTTCCTGCCCAGATCATTTTAATTTGGCCCTTCCCTCTGTCCATCTGTTTCTCACCTTTTGGCCATCCCACCTAGCATCTCCTGGGCCTAGTCACAGTAGGCAGGAAGGAGAGAGATAAGGGGAAAAGAGCAGAACAAAGGAAGCCTAGGGCATAAAAAAGGCAGAATACCCATACTTCTGCGGATACCAGGATACCAGCTATGGCCCCTTCTCCCTCCTGGGAAAAGTCTATGTTACCCCTTTTTAAATAAACCCTGATTAAATGCTTGCATCAGTGTGCTTCCCTAATGTTCAAACTTCAACATGTGATGAAGCAGAACTCGTCACCAGTAACTGGTGGTATCAGGAGCAAAGAAGGGGGCGGGTAGCTGAATGTCTTGGTAGGCACAGAGAGAATCATAGGGACCCAGTTGTCTTTTCTGTTTCCTTTTAAGGTATTTTGGTGTTTGACTGATAGAGCTTCTACTTGGTAGGCAATAGACTGGGACTAGCTGGTATGAGAAGTGTTAATGATCCCCAGAATTTGAAATGTTCTTAAACAAAAGGCACATACAGAGTCTGCCATGAAGGTTATTCACAGGTAATAATAATGAAAATCTCACCAACCTTCATTAAGCTGTTCTTTATTTGTCAAGTATTTGTCAAGTATTGCTGTAGGCATTTAACATATAACCTATGACAACAACATAAAAGTCAATGGTTTTATGGTCTTAATCTTATGGGTGGGAAAAATTAAGGCAGATAAGGTATAAATAAAGTACAGAAATACTCCTCTATCAGCTTCCTGTCAAAACTTGTTACTATCCATTGTCAGTGAGAATATGAAGAGACCACTAATGAGGAATTATAATTTTATATAACCTTCTTGTAAGACAATTTAGCATTAGAGATGGGTATTTTAAATGTCCTTATCCTCGACTTAACAAATATATTCCTGGAAACTGTCACATTCATGCCCACAACATTACATATAACAACACAAGCCACAATAACAATAGCACATGTTAAAAGTATATCAACTTTAAAAATGGTTTAAAATATTATATCTGTTGTATTTCTTTCCCAGAGCTGCAGTATCAATCTACTAAACTCGATGTAAAACAAGAGAAACTTACTGGCTTTCAGTTCTGAAGGCTTTCACACTTTCAAAACCAAGGTTTTTGCAAGTCTATGCTATCTGTGCAGGTTCCCAAGAGTACCCTTTTGCCTGATCCAGCTTCTGGTGGTGGCTGGCAGTCCTTGATTTGCAGATTCCTGACTCTGTTATCACTTGGTGTCCTCTCTGTCTTTCTTCTCTGTGAATGTCTGTGTCCCCACTTCTTGTAAAAACACACATGGTTGGATTTTAGTTCACCTTAATCTAATATGGCTTCAGACTAACTAATTAAATGTGCAAAATTTTGTTTATAAGCAAGATCACATCCTGAGATTTGAGGGACATTCATTTTGGGGGTGCCACTATTCAAAACCAGTATATCCATGCTAGAATATTTCATTGTACAAATAACGATGTTTATTGTAAGGTGAACATCTGTGAAGTTCCCACGTGTCAGATACTGAGCAACTATATTCCTTACCGCATTCTTAAGATGTATTTTATTACTGCTATGGATTGATGAAGAAATTGAAGCTTCCAGAACAAATCAGTTGTGCAAGGAGACATAGGCAGTAAGAAGAGACATGGGTCAGACTTTTATGTGCTTGAGTATAGTATCCACACTCTCAACTATGAGCTCACTCAGAACAAAGAGAAGTTATATATTATATGTAAAATTATATATAATTTTATGTAAATATAATATAAAAGATGATATAATAGTACATTTAGAAATCAGAGGTATTTCTAGAACAATATGTAAAGTGTGATACCATTTCTACCCATAAGACATATATCTATGATTATAATTATATTATGGAAATATGTTAAATTGTATAATATAAAAATGATAATTTGTACATAAAACACACCAGGTATTTGTCAAAAGCCAATCATGAATGCATCAGGATAGGGTGAAATGTGGCTATCACTTAAAAGTTTTATATGCTATTGAGTATATAATTTGTTATTTTTGCAAAAAAACAGATTTTATAATTTCAAAAATATATAATTAAGGATAGGAAATTCGGATTTCACCAATTTTAACCACAGTTGCTCTTCCTGATATTAAAATCATTCAGGTAGAAGGGGAAATAGATGGAGTGCAGCGGGCTTCACCAAGGAGATTTTGTATTCACAATGTAATAGATGAGTAACCTCTCATTGGATTCTTTTTGTAATAGGAATTTGTTCATCCATTCATTTACTGTTCATTAACTGAACAGAAATATTTGAGTACCACCTCTGTATTATTCCTAATGCCGCTTCCAGATCTAATATTGTATGAGTATGTTTATATGTATGAGCACAAGAGTAGGTTATTAATGCATTTAGACACGCAAAAAAGGATCAAGGGTGGGGAAAAGTTTACAGCATTTATAAGAAAATAGAATGTACTTAATTAAATATTTATGGAAATATGAAGCTTGAAAACAAATAAAAGGTGGAAATCTACCTAGTAGTCTTCTTTATGTAGTTATGTTTTTGCTTTTGCTTTCAGTGTTTAATTCCCTAAATATAATTTCTTGTGGATTTTACTCATTATTGTATCCCCAGAACCCAACACATTTCTTGCCATAGAGTAAAAATTCTACATCAACTAGCTAAATTCATTGCTTTAGTAAAAACAAATGAGATAAATGTGAAATATTTTCACAAGCATACCATGCCACACCAGAGGCTACACTACATGGTGAAAAGGGCCCTGGATTTGCAGTCAGCCTCCAGGGTTCAGAACCATCCTCTGCTTTGCATTATTTGTTGCTGAACCCCCTAGAAGTCACTCAGCTCTCTGAGCCTCACTATCCCTGGCAGTAATCAGCAGGTCTTAGTATTTTGCCAAAATAATTTACATAATTTCTTTCAGAATCAAATGAGATAATGGATATTGTGGGTTTTAAGAGTCTTTGAGTTTTCTGTGAATATCAGCAATTATTAATGATGCAAATTCAGAGAAATTCACTCATCCATCTCACCCACAGCTAGATTCCTGTAGCACAATGTTAGTGCTCCCTTATAGTTTATTCATGAAGGTCATAGCTACTTCAAGATGTTGAGCTTTTTGAAGGAAAAGACAGTGTTGTATACATTTTGAACCCACAAGGCATAGAAAGTTGCCAGGTAGATGGTAAACATAACTGATATTTCTTAATGGAATTTAAGTAAATTTTACTTGATTTAAAAATAATGATTTGAGTAACTGAAAAGATATGTTTTTTTTGTTTTTATCATCATTATCACTATAACAAAAATACAAATAGATCCTCCTAAGCCAAGGTAAACAAAGAAAATAAATGCCCATACTCCTACATTTTTAAGGCCAGCCAGTCTTAAATTCTAAGAGCACAGCTTCCTATGCCCTTCTTTGTGTATATTCGGAGGCCTGCATTGCACAGTGAAAAATAAGTCTGGGCTTTGTTATTTATGGGGTGTTTATATCATCACACTCTTTATGTAATACTTTTAAATTTGGTTTTCTCATCTTCAAAATGGAAGCAATAGTGCCTGCCTGGTGAAATGATAGGGGATTAAGAAAATCAATTGAGTTGATGGTGCAATGCCCATTTTTTTCCCTGTATTCTGAACATCTTTGCATGTCAATGAACATACTTCTTTAACACTGTGTCAAATGATTGCGTCATATTCTAGTGAAGACTATCTAAATGGAAGTGCAGATTGAGTGAGCTGCCTCTGTCTATGTCTCTCTGCTGGATGGTTTCTCAGATGGAGTTAACTCTGAAACTCCTCTTGACTGCTTCCCAATGACTCCTCTCCAGTTCAGATTCCATTTCCCTCTGCATCTTCTTACAACATACCTTTAAAGATGACAAACTCTGGGCCAAGAACCTATGCTCATCAAGCAATTCTGTCTGCTGGCTGGCCTCTTGGGTTGCCATCAGTCCTGCTCTGTGGAGCTGATAAGATAGATGGCAAACATTTCTTTGCCTATAGCCTCTTCAAATACCTCAGTGTTCCAGTTGAGGAGGGAGTACAAAGAGGTGGAAAATTGCAGATGACAGTGACAACTCTCCCCTAAAAATCTTCTGGGATGTGATGTTTCTGATAATTAGAGGCAGTGTCCTTTGCAGTGTGGCTATGAGGAAATGATTTTATATATACTCACAGGCACTGGTTTAACGTCCCAATAAACTGTTGTTCAAGGGAGTAGCTACTACTTAAGAAGAGGAATTTCAGCTCCAAAATTCCAGGATGAATTCCAGTTCTAAAATTAGTGCCTAAAACCTGGAGCATGTGTAGCTGGATGTGATTCCTGACTTTGTCACTTACTGGCAGTGTCATCCTGGGAAATTTCATTAGCTTCTCCCAGCCACGGTTTCTTCAACTTCCTTGTGGTTCTAATAAGAATACCCACCCTGCTTATTCATGAGCTATTTAAAAGAATAAGAGCAGAATTACATTTGTGATGTAATTTTACATTTGTAGATAGCTAAAATATGCTTTCCTTAATCTTCTTGTCACAACATATTAGTGGGTTTTTTTTCAGCTGTTTAGTTTTGTTTTGGAGAATAGTCCACTCCCCACAACCAATCCATGTAGTTTGGGTGGTTCTACACCTTCATTCTTTTGGTACTGGAGATTGAACTCAGGTGTACTCGACCACTGAGCCACATCCCCAGCCCTAGTTTGTGTTTTGTTTAAAGACAGGGTCTCACTGAGTTGCTTAGCACCTCACCATTGATGAGGCTGGCTTTGAACTCAAGACTCAAGCATGCCAATGTGTTGGCATTCTCCTGTCTCAGCCTCTCAAAGTGTTGGGATTACAGGCGTGCACCACCGTGCCCAACTTACACCGTATTTTTTTATGGGTTGAAGAATGACACAATTACATGCAATCAATATGTTCTGTGTCCTATGCTACTCTTACTGAGGCTCACTGTACTGATGTTTGGATCAACAAAACTTAGTAGAGCCATTAAAACTATTAGGAACAAGGTTTTTTGTTTGTTTTGTTTTGTTTTTGTCATTGGGATTGCTCTGGACAGTAGGATGTAAGCTTATAGCTGCTCTGAGTACTATATATAGGTACTGTACCAAGAGTGAAGTCAATACAGAGAAAAATACTGTTGAGAAACAGAGATGACATTGTTAGAGCTTTGTTCCAACAGAAATTTTCGATTACATAAACCAATAGTTTTCTCTTAAACAAAAGCATAGTTAGAATTTTCTATCTCTTCTAACTAAATGAATCCAGAATAACAAATTATTATTATATGTGTGC
>CM053399.1:170050741-170085301 GCA_028644305.1 Xerus rutilus
TAGATGGATCTAATCCAGTCAGATAAGCCCTGAATCTCACCATAATGTGCATCCATGAGACACTAATTAAGACCACAATCAAAAAAAAAAAAAAACCTATAATAGCAGAATGAACAGTAGAGTAGAGAGAAAGGAATATGGGGCATGGGGTTGGGGTCAAAGAAGGAAAGTGGTGTTGTCAGCTATTCTGCCTCTGTTTCTAAAAGGACGCAACCACAACAATTGTAGAGGAAAAAAAGTTTATTTGAGGGTTCAAGTTTTCAGAAGTCTCGATCCATAGACAACAGGATCCATTCGTCAGGGCTCATTGTGAGGAAGGACATCACGGCAGGAGAGTGTGGCTGAGGGAAGCAGCTCACATGACGATCAGAAAGCAAAGAGAGAAACTTCACTCTCCAGATACAAATATGTAGCCCAAACCATGCCCCAATTCCCACCTCCTCTAGCCATACCCAGTTAATCCCATCAGAGATCAATTCACTGATTGGGTCAAGACTCTTAAAATTCAATCATTTCTCCTCTGAACCTTCTTGCATTGTCTCACATGTGAGCTTTTGGGAGATATCTCACATCCAAACCATAACAGAAAGGGAAGAGGAAATACTGGGGACTGAATTAGAACAAATTATATTTCATGCTTTTATAATTATGTCCTAGTATATTCTATTGTCAGGTATAACTAAAAATAACCAATTAAAAAAAGCAGAGTTTTTTTTTTATTGTTGTTGTTTGTTTTTCCTGATTGGTTTCAGAAAAGGAAGCCAGAGAAAGGTGGTTGGCTGGTTTGGAATGAAGGAGACAGCAATCTTTGTGATCAACGTGTGAAGGAGACACAGGATGAATACTGGAGACTGACCTCTCAGAGTGGAGAGTGGTCCCCAGCTGACCAGAAATGCAGGACTTTAGACCTTGAGTAACAAGGAAAGGGATTCTGCCTATACTTAGCAATTTGGAAGGGGTCCACAAAACCCAAATGAAAAGCAGAGGCTTGGCTGACACTTGGGAAAGGACTTAGTCACTCTGTACCTGAATTTTGGACCTATATAAGAAGTGAGATAATAACTTCTGTTTTGTTTAAAGCCACTAAGCTTGTAGTAATTTGTAATACAGCAATAAACAACTAATACAATTTATCATTATTACTACTTCTATAATGATTTTTCACTTCATCTTAGACTTGCTGGTAACTTCTTGTATTTGAGGTTGAGATTGTTCAAGCCAACCCCAGAGAGGAGGACTGGGATAATAGAGGAAGTGTTTTTTGAGCTCTGAAGAGTTATCCTTAAGGATGCTATTTTTTGTCTCCCATGAAATTTTGTATGGTAAAAGGCAAGTGTTAGCTGACAGGTGAAACCAGCTACAACTTTAGACAGGCTCACCAGGTAAATCCCACTTATTCACATTGTACATCACTCTTTTCAGCTTTAAAAAAGTTTAATGGCTGGAATGACATGTCACCTTAAAGTCCACTACACAGTCCTGGCTCCAGCCATACTGACATCACTTTTATTCCCCTTTTTTCACCAGTCCATTAATCAGTCAGGTCTGACTGAATATTCCCCAGTGGTAGATGATGCATATACAGCCATGAACAAGACTAATATCCCTGTTCACTCATACATAAACATGGTTCATGGAGTTTGGAGTCTGATGAGAAACAAAGATGGCAGAATGGTATTATGTAATATCATGAATCTTATGGTGGAGAGGGATGGTGCTTGGAGTTTTAGGGAATCACAGGCCACTTCTCAGAGCAAGAATGAAGAGCTGGTTAAACAAAGCAGAAGAGCAAGTTATTTTCTGAGTCACACTCTGGTTCTGGACATTTTGCTAAAGGAAAGTTTGAGACATTGAAGTGTTTAAAACAGGATGATTAATGGTTGCATTGTTTCCTAAATTCATGACTTCATCTCTTGTCTGCCAACAGAAATGCTGCACACTAACCTCAGCTTCTCAATGCCTAGTTCCACCTCTTAAATTCTTCATGTGCTAACATCATATTCTCTGGATGTGAACACATCTTCCCGGCCTCTATTTTGATGGGATTCATCTTAATGTTTTATTTTGGATATATGCAAGTCTTATTTCCAAAGTAAGACTTTACTAGGAGTTCACTGAGAATGAGGATCCTACCTGGAATAAGTTTCTACATAGAGAAGATTTCCTATCATCAGCTAAATCCCATGTTCATGAGTTTAACATGTAAGCATTAATCCTTTACAATTCATTGTAGGTACCAGGGGACTACAGAGTAGAACAGAATCCTCTCCCTGTTATCAAGGACTTACACTGCAGTGGGTAAGAGAGATAAGACAGGGTAGGAATAGAGGCAGAGAGGGGGGTTAATAAAATGTAAGTTGTATTATTGTCTAAGTGTGTTCAAATCAATAGATCAAGAGATGACCGACATTGAAAGATAACTTTGTACTCAGAGTTCTCAAGAGATGGAAGTGTGCCTCATTGTGTTTTCCACTGGAAAGAACCACACAAGGCTACATTAGCAGCTTGGGATGGGCTAGCTGGAACAATTTCAGTGGGCCCTGAGGTTTGTGGGTTTTCCAGAATTGCCTAGTACCTAGACTTGGGGTTATCAGGGTAGGAAAATAGAGTGTAGAACCATATAGAAATGTACATGTGTCAGGGTGGGGACAGAGGGATTGACTAGTTTGCTTGAGAATCGTGTGCCCACAGGTGAAATATTTTACTATCTGAATTGGCAATCTTGGATGTGGCAACTTTCCCCAGATCAGTAAGGACCCAGATGTCAAAGCATCAGAATAAAAACATACTCAATTCAATAGACAGACAACCACGAGGAAGCAAAGAGACCATCTTTAATTCTAGATGGAAACCACATGGTGGCACACACCTGTAATACCAATGGCTCAGGAGGCTGAGGCAGGAGGATTCCAAGTTCAAAGACAGCCTCAGCAACAGTGAGGCCCTAAGCAACTCAGTGAGATCCTGTCTCTAAATAAAATACAAAACAGGGCTGTGGATGTGGCTCAGTGGTTGAGTGCTCCTGAGTTCAATCCAGGTACCCACCACAAAAAATAAAAATTCTAGATGGAATGAAAGCATTATAAAAACAGTGCAGGGTCAGGACTTGATCCCAGGCAGCCTTCTGCCACTGATCAGCTGGGTGGCCTCATACACATCACTTTAGATTTCTGAGTTTCACTTTCCTAGTATGTAAGACGAGAGTCCTGGATCAGTGGCTTTCTAACTGCACTCTCCAAGATCCATAAAGAAGTCATTGGGAAGGCCCAGGGGGGCTAGCTAAGAAGACTAGACTTGGAGGTTTCAATCTCATCTTCAATCAGAATGTCAATGTCTTTATCCATCTTGCATGCTGAAACCTCGTGATATCATGTGTGCTTGCATGCATTCTCCTCTCTCCTGTAATAAAATCCAAGACAGAGAACAATTTGAGAAGGAAATACATCCTCCTTGCTTTCCTTCTCCCTTTTCCTTCCATTATTTTTTATAAAATTATCCTGGGAGTTTGGGTGGAGGAAGAGAAGATATGTGGGATTGAAGCAGATGGCCAGAGGTAAGAAAATCCTCTGTGGTGGTTGCAGTGAGCTCCCAGAGTGTCCTCATCAGTAAACCCACCACATGCTGCAATTTGCATTGCTGCAGAGCGCTCTCGATGTTCTTTCCCTGCATCTGCCTCTCATTCCAGCTCCCAACCTCATCCCTTTACGCAGTTCACACATTTCAGCCAGTAGTAATCCCCAGACCACTAATTCATGTCCTATAAAGTGATGGCAATCTGGCTCACCATGGACCTGACCACAAGACTGGACTGCTGCGTGCCCACAGAAATGCTGCAATTAGCAAACGATGATTTCTGCTTTTTTTTCTAGCAACATCTTTAATATCACTCCCCATTCTCCACTCTCATTTTTGATGCCATGATTCATACCTCATTACCTCTCATCTGGTCTCTTTCAGTAGCCTCTGAGCAGGTCTTTCCACCTCTAGCCTCTTTGTCGAACTCATTTTTGCACCTATTAGTAATTAAATATTAGCTTTATATAAGGGCTTGGGTCATGTCATTCCTCTTTTTAGTGCTTTCTTGTGGCTTTTTACTTGTATCAACCCATATTCATTAGGGTCTGGCTATTCCACATATTGGCTTCAGTCTTCTTTTTAGTCTTTACCAACTTCTACACTAGCTATGCTGAAAAGCATTCCCTCCTCTCTTTTTCTCTTACCTATCCAATCATCTATTGTTGTCTTCTTTCTGAGTCTTAAGAAGGTTTAATTTCCTCCCCAAACTGTTGCTGTGAGTTAAAAGCCCTTTATCCTATCCTAGGTGCTGCTTCACAATCCGGCTCCTTCTTCACATCTCCGTTGGTCCTCTAGTGCATATTTCACCCATCTCTAAAATGCATGTATGGTTTAGAGTGGGGCTTGGCTTATCACAGGCTTATGTCAGAGCTAATTTAATAAAACTTGAGGATCCCTGCAGATTTTCCATTTCAGAGGCACATTACTATTCATATATTTCTTTTACTCATTTGTCTATGCCATTTCTAACTACAATTGGGTAGCTGTTGAAAGATCAACTTCTCCAAAATAAATACTTTCCCTACCAAAACATACCAGTAGGTGGCAGCATGTGGAGTCTTAGTGCTGTTTCTCTTCATGGTCTCCTAAACCACCACCAGCCTTCTAAAATGGGGTATGGTTCACCATCCCAAGTCACCCCTGCACCTACTCAGACCTTCAGAAACACGAACACTGATCACTTTCTCTTATATAAACTTTTCTTTCTCTTGGCTTCTTATGCAGCACACTCTGCTGGCTTTTATTCTATCTCACTAGCTTTTCTTTCTCAAATACCTTTCTCATTCTCAGTCTGGACACTGATTTTTGACAGGGACAAGGGATTATTCCTGGCCATCCTGATCTTATGTCTGAACTCATTCCTCTATCCAACCCCAAGACTTTCAATACCGTCTGACTGCTTGTGAACCCCATATTTCTATCTGTAATATAGTTTTCCTTGAGCACACATTCTTTCATAAAACTTGTTTCTGAAAATATTTTCTTAGATATGAAATACCACGAATTACCAAAATCAGACATTTTGAGCCATTTTTCTCATTTCATGACCTGCTTCTACTATAGTTGTTCTCCCGTTGGCATGTGACCTCCTGAAGTCGGGAAGTCTTGATTATTTTTCCTTTGGACTCCATCATCTGACCATTATTTTGATTATTTTTCCTTTGGACTCCATCATCTGACCATTCAACACTGTCAGCTGAACATTCACGTCAGCATTAGAGTTCATTCCCTTCCCTTCTTCACTGCCATTGGTCAGCTCAAATCACCATCATTTCCTGAAATTATTTCAAGTCTCCTCATTGATCTCACTGCTTCCACTGTTGACCCATAAAATGCATTATCCACATAGAATTCTTTAAATAATCTACATTGCGTGATATAATTTGTCTCCTTAAAATATTTCAATTATTTTCCATTGCACTTAAAACCTAACCTGTTCACTGTGATCTGCAAGTTGATCAGGTAAACACCTTAAATGGTTAAGCTCCTGGTTATCTTTATAACATGTCTGATGTTCTTTTCATTCCTTATGTTCTACCCACACCCTGCATCTCTCAAACACTCCGTTGTCACTGTAGCTCTATGGCCTGTGTGCCAACCCTTTCCTCTTACTAGTACCATTTCCCCACAGGTATTGCATGGCTGTGTTTTTCCATCTTTTATAGCTTTTTTGTACCCACCACAATCCAATCTAAAGTTATTAATAACTTCCTGTCTATCACATCATCCCTTATATTTTCTTCATAGCACTTATCACTATCTTAAATTATGTATTTGCTTATTTTTTATTTACCATTTTCTTTGATTAGAACATAAACCTTCTGAAATCAGAGGACTTATGATTCTTACTATTACCCACACTTGAACAAGTGCCTTCTATATTGTAGGTGCTAATTTATCATCTGTTCAGTAAGTAAATAATTAAGAACATGATTCTGAGAGTCATAGAAGGCTGGATTGATTATCTAATAATCAATTTGTTCATTTATATTGCCAACTAATGATGATTTCCATCTTTCAATAAATTGTCAATTTTGTTTTGGCCTCCAATTTCCAAAGCATGGAAAAAAGTAGAGTTTTAGGTACAGTGACTAGGTTAGGAAAATAAGAAAATATAAGACAGAAGTGTGGTATTTCTAAGTTGGCAGCTAACACATTCTTCCTGTGCTCAGTGTTAATTCTATTACCCAAATTCCAGCAGTTGTGGTGGTGTTACTAAGATTTTGAAGCAATAGTGGCATGTGTTACAAAAACTTTTTGTCATCATCTCAAAGACCTCAGGCTGCACACAAGTCAGTCTATATGAACCACATGTCTATATAGCTACAAAACATCTGGAAAATGCATTACCCAAATTAGTCAAACTGATGATTTGGCAGCCTATAGATCAAGTATCCAAACAATCAACAAAACAGATTGAAATTACTAGGGTTTGGGATGTAATGTGAAGAAACCAACTGGGCTAGGAGGTGGTTGGTTGACAGGTTGGAGCTGGCTGGCTGACTGCCTGAAACAGATGGGGATCCCACTGGTGTATGGCCTTTTTCCTAAAGGCTACAGTACACACAGTGGCTGTGGACAGGGACCTCTTTTTCAACAATATAGTCAGTGTCAGCTGCTGGCTCCAACCAGCCAAAAGCAACATTCCATGTAAGCACAAGCTGTCCCTGCAGAGGGTTCAGCTGAGGGGTTCCTAGTGAGTGGACCATCATTTTTCACATAAACATAACACACTTTAAAAAGCACTTTCACATAACCTACCTCATTATAATGTAACATTATTTTGTTTCCTTTCTATAAACACATCATAAATGAGAAAATTGATGAAAGCTTACTGTTTTTTTCCCAAGGTCATTTAGAAAACAGCTGAGCCAGGCCTAGCATATAGATGTACTGAGTCAGATATTCTTTTCTTTGTAGAGAAAAGGAAGACTAGCTGTAGGAGTGACTGTAGGAATTGAAAAGAGAATGGAATTGATGATATCCAACATTGAAACTGTATAGAGAGGGTGATCAAAGATACTAGGTAAGTGTGATTATTTAGAATGGGATGGTATTAGTTATAATCATCATTCAAAATGAGAGGTTTTCTCATGTTGGTGGCAATACAAATATAAGCAGTGAAGTAAACAAGATACAGTAAGGCAGATTTAAAAAAACTCCTCAAAAATAATGGAAACAAAATTAGTGGTTTTGGTTGCTCAGAATGTTTTGCCCCAAGAAATGAGATGAGATTTCTCTGGTAGATTGAAGAGGGCTATGACTTCTTTTCCATGCTTCCTTGGTCCTGTGAATACTTGCCACCAGAGAGAAGAAGTTGTGCTATATCAATTCCAGACACACATTTCAAAACCAGGAAATGGTTCCTTTTTCCTTCTTAGAACACCTTTTCTTGGAACTTCAGTTATGGTTTGAGAAGTCTAAGCCAGAGAGAATAGCCATGTGTACACCCAACAGTTCAACAAAGTGCCCTAACAATCTCCAGAATTAGCTGCCAGCCACGTGAGTGAACCATCATTGGCATTCTAGTGAAATAAAGATCCTGGAAGAATAAAATCCCAGTCAGCATCACGTGGGAAACCATTCAGGAGAGCTCATACAAACCAAATAATTATAAAGGATAATGATAGAAGAAGATTTAAAGGAAGAATGTTGAAAATGCCACTAATTTATTTCCACTAATTATAATGTCTAGATAGGAAAAGCAATGAAGATAGGAAAAACAATGAATTAAAAGAGAACTTTCTCAGTTTTCAAGTAGAATCTAGAGAAATAGTTTTTAACTAGGAGTTTTTGACTTTAAAAAAGGATTTTTCTCTCTAGCCATTCCCTGTAAAAGACTCTTTGGGTAATGAACAATCCCAGGCACCACCACAGAAACATGGTTTAAAGTGAAGCTTCAAGGGTGCATCTATTAAAAGTTTTCTTAGGATTTTACACTTAAGGGAGTGCCTGTCAGCCATGCCATGAGACTAATTCTCTGAAGGGCATTTATTTTCGACCAATTCTGCTAGAAAATAAAGGTTCAAGGAAACTTAAGGGAGTTCCATAGCACTCTGATTGACATCCAAAGGTAAGAAGAAGCCAGTTTGGAAAGAATGTGTGGATTCACAATTTGGTTAATAGGTTTATGAAGACTTTGACTTATGGAGTGAACTTTAAACTGATACATAGGAAATTCATACAATTTTTAAAGTAATAAATATGAAAGCAAAGGAATAGAAATATCAAACAAAAAGAGATTTCTATGTGCAAAAGAGACTTCCTATGTGCAAAAGAAAAACTGAACATGCTAATTAGATACAGACATGGATCACTTCTTGTACAAAAGGAAGAAAGTCATAAAGGGAGGAGCCTGGAACTCAGAGTACAGCCAAGAGACATAGAGAGCCACTCCCAAGACTCATACCTCTAATAAACTACCAATATAATGAATGAACAAACAAATAAATAAATGCCAATATGTACCCAGCTTGGTTTCATAATTGCTACATATCATTGATATAGTTCCTGTTTCCCAACTCCCTTTGTTGGATAAGACAGAGTCGTGTGCAAGCGATCTTAAATCTTTGCAAGCTATTTGACAGCACATTGGTGACTAAAATCAGCCATGTTAGGAGTATTCACACCACAGAAATGAAAATGTTACCAATCAAAAGTCTTCCTGAACAAGACATTCTTAGAGAATGTTTGATAAAATTTACTAGCAGAACCCTGGGTGAGAGAGTGAATCATGGTTCTCCTGGTCCTGTTCCACCATTGTATGTTGATTAAGTGTGGGTCATATTGGTGTCTTTAGTTCATAGGGCCTTCATATTGAAAGGAACCACACCAAGGATATCTCATCTGTATGTGGATTTCATTTGCATAATGAAGTCTTTCTCTTGGAGTTGTATTAGGTAAAAGGTTGAGATTTTTGGAGATCTGGGGATAAAATGGAGTGATTTTGCAAGTGAAATGAACATAATATAGTCAATGGACAAAAAATGGGCAAGTTAAAGATGCGTGCAACTTCTTTGTCTTTTTCTCTAGTTAGAGGTGAAATATTTCTTCTTCATCTTCTTGAAACCGGCTTATACTGTAATTAACTGCTCAACTAATAGAATGTGGTAGATGTGTCTTTGTGTGCCAGTTCCAGGTCTATCCCAGGGGGAACTAGCCGCTTTCACTTCCTTCCTGTTTCAGACTTATATTTGGGATGCTCTTTCTTAAAACCTAGCTGCCATTCTTTGAGAAGTGAAACCATAAAACAGGTATGTATCAGTGTTCTAGTTGACAGTCTTCACTGAGCTCCTTGGCAAGAGCCAGCCAGCATCAACCTCCAGCTATGAATAAAGCATCTCGTTGTTTCAACTCAGTTCAGTTCCTAGATGACTGCAACACCAGCCAATGTTCCATGGAGCATAAGAACTGCCAGGCTGAGCCCAATCATACTACAAGAATGTGCAAGAGAAAAACTTCGTAGCTATTTTTAGGCATAAACTTTTGGAAGGGATGTTATGGAATTATAGACAAGCAAACCAACAGTTTTTATATTTCAGCTATATTGATAAGAAGGAAGGAGATAGGAAAAAAGCTTTGATGAAGGCAAATTTTAAAGTTTAAATTCCTAGTTTTACAGGTAAATATAATGACATCTCAATTGGGTGAATGCAGTTTGTATGAAGTTACAAATACTGTTAGTGATTGAGACTCATGCTTTCTATATCCAATCTCATGTGCATTCCATTGTATCTGTCTGTTTTACCCATTCTCTGACATTCTCTGATTTCATTCTTTGTAATATTTACAACATATTAGTAAACCTTGCACTGATTCTACTCCTCTGCTTCAAATTTGTCCTGCACATCAATAAATGCAACCTCTCCTTCCTTCCCCCACCAACACAGAACAAGTGTCAGGACTGAAATATATCTATCCAGAACCTCTACCTAAAGCATTTATAATGTTGCTAGATACTGAGTAGATGTTGGGCTCGAAAGTGTTCTATTTTTTTCTTCAGTATCTCAAGCAACATGTGCCCAGTTCGACTCATTCTTTACTTGGAGTTTAACAAGTATTTGCTAACTTTCTTCCATGGGCAAGGCATTGTGCTAAGCACAAAGTTGAGACAGAAATATACTCCAATTCCCTTGGAGTTCTTAGGGGAAACAAGGATGGATATGTTTGAATATACAGGAAAATAGAAACATGCCTGTATATGTATGCAATACAGATGCCACAACAGTATTTATGAATGATGATGCAAACATCAAAAGGACTAAGTATGCTTTTGTGAAATTTTTCAAAAGTTTACCAGTCAAAACATGTACAAAACCATCACCTGAGCACACACACAAATCCTAAAACAATTTTTCTGAATTGTGAGAGAATAACTAACAATTCCTTTTTCAAGCTGAAAATGTTCAGGAAATCTTTTGCCCATCAATAACTCAAAACTGAAATGGAAAAATCATACATCAGTGTTGACAGGTGACTGAACTACATGAGGGATTGTCTCCTACTAAGTCCCATGATGGAAAAGCGGAGGAAAATTGTATGAGCCCAGGAAAAATTGGTTCTGAATTGTGGCTAACTTCATCATGTTGTGGACTTATTCACATCTATGTTTGAGCAGGGTTTTCTAGTTCCATATATTCTTGACTTAGTGAACAAAAGCTCACCCCCTCTTAAATTTATGAATGATTTAGTGCAAATTTCCTTTAAGAAGTTTTTCTTAACTTACTTTATCCCAGTTGAGGGATTCCTTATTTTAAAACATTAATGATGCTCACATAAATGTGAGCTTTGCTTACTTTTAATAATAATACATTAAAGTAACTCATTAAATGTTTACTATGTGCCAAACATCATTTTTGTATATTAATTTAGTTAATCTTCCCTGAAGCTCTATAACTTTAATAAATGAAGACATTTAAGTAAAGTTACTCCATCAGAGGAAATTCCAATAAGAAGTAGAACAATAATCATCATTTATTGTGAGTCAATTTAATGAAAAATCATTTTATTCCCAAAAGGAAAATAAGGCTATGGTGGATCCAGGAGGTAAATAATTTGTCTTAGATCAGGCTGGTAGGAAGCAGTGAAGCCTGGGTTTGAGTCCTGGTCAGTCTTTTTAATACACTGTGAAAGTTCTGAAAAATAGCTATTGAATCTTCTACATGACAATCTGCATTAGATGATTACTATGAGTGAGTGAGTGAATGGAAACAAACATAAAGGGTATTTTGTGGAGAACACTAGAGGAAGATTCATGTAACTACCAATGGGTGAGCTAAGTTAACCTTTATGATCTTTTGTGTTTGTGAGAGAGATTTCTTGAGAGCAATAAAATCAAAAGATATAAACAGCAGAACTCCTGTTTTCTTGCCTGGGATATACTGCCTTAAGGCAAGTACTTAACAAATGTGACCATTTGGTCAGTTTGTAACCAAGTAAAAATATAATACTTTAGGCCTTTGGGACATACTAGTGTTGGGCTTTCCAGGACTCAGAAAAAAATCAATTTTTACTTAAAAATTTGTGTGTATGTGTGTGTGTAATGATACATTTTTTGGAACAAAGCACTTCTTTCTATAGCAATGTCATTCACATTTATCTATGAAAATATCTCCAAACTCAGGAGCAAACAAGTGTGTTATTGGCGCAAACTCTTTATGTTTTATTCCATCATATATCTTGTTGCAGCTGGAATTAATTTCTTGCTTTTTGTGATGACACAGATGAACCTGGATGATATTATGCTATGTGGAAATGAGCTAGACATTAAAAGGAAAATACCGCATTATCTCACTTATACAAGGAATTCAAAATGGTCAAACTCACAGAAGCAGAGAGTGTAATGGTGGTTTCCAGGAACTGAGGGAAAGGGAGAAATGTGGAGATGTTGGTCAAAGGCTACAATTTTTTATATAGAGAAGATGAATAAGTTCTGAAGACCTAATGCATAGTATGACAACTGTAGTTAAACATTGTGCATTGCCCACTTGGAATTTGCTAAGAGGGCAAATCTTAAGTGTTTTAACACACACAAATACATATAAAATATGGTAAATATGTTAGGTGAGAGATAGGCTAAATAGTTTGACTGCTCATCATTCATAGTATACAAATAAGTATTTCAACATTTGAAGTTGTACACTTTATACATATGCAATGTTTGTCAATTATAACTCAATAAAATGAAAAATAAAATGAAAAGATAACATGAAGTTAAACTAAAATGTTCACATCAGAATACATAAGAAGAATTGTTGAATTATTAATAAAACTTAACACACAAAAAACTTCAGTATGGTGTGAAAATAAAACATTCAGAATTTTTAAAACCTGAAATTTTGTTGGGGAACTTTCTCTGAAAATTTCCGTGGCTTTAGATGAGATCGGTAACACTCTTCTCCCCAGGTGCCACATTTTTTCAACTAATTGTTCTGTAAAGTGGTTTGCTATATATAAATGATGTTTTAACCAACTTTTTCAGTACTGCGACCAAAAGGCCAGACAAGAACAATTTTAGTTTATTTGGGGCTCATGGTTTCAGATATCTCAGTCCATAAATGGCCAACTCCATTGCTCTGGTCCTGAGGTGACGCAGCACATCATGGTGGAAGGGTGTGAAGGAGGAAAGCAGCTAAGTTTGTGGCCACCAGAAACCAAAGTGAGAAACTGCTGTGCTCAGAAGGGAAAAAGCATGTACCCTAAAGGCGTGTCCCCAGTGATCCACATACCATAGCCACACCCTAACTGCCTACAGTCACCACCCTGTCAATCCATTCAAGTGAATTAATGCATGGGTTAGGTTAAGACTCTCATAACCCGATCAGTTCACCTCTGTACTTTCATACATTGTCTCACACATGAGCCTTTGGGGGACACCTCACATCTAAACCAAAACAAACAGTAAGGAACGTGGGTTCTGGTGTCAGGAAGTCCTGAGATTGAAGCAGTGGACTGCTATTTCCAGCTGTTTGATCCTGGACAAATCACTTGAACTCTCTGTGTATTTACTTCTATTTTAGAATGGTATTAACAAAAGCTGTCTCATTGACTTGTTGAGAAAATTAAAAAAGGAGATAATGCAGCTAAAATGCTTACCTTAGTACCTGAGTCACAGTGGAGGATTAACAACTAATATTATATGTACATTATGATTACTATTGCTAATTTAAAATTTAAATTTCTGGTGAGATAGGAAAGCCTCATAATTGTAAATGTAGACTGATTTTGACTCTTTCAGTTTCTCCTATTAAAATGCAGCTTAGTGATATATTTAGTGTATATTTTGGTAATAGTATTTGTGTTTAAGTAGATGAGGTAAATATGTTTATGTACACAGAATGCAAAACTCTCTGAGGATAAAACGAGGACAAAGGAGCTGAAAGCATCATGCTATTGGAGTTAGGTCCCCTGGTAAATGTTACAGATTTCGGCCATTAATCATGTACACATGTTACTAGCTAGAAAGAAAGTTGAGCCAATTTTTAAAAATGCATATATTATTGGAGTAAACATTTTTAGCAGGTGTCTGAGGTACAGTACATTTAATGACTTGAGTAAATTATAACTGATGTGTGAATGTCCACGCATGAGATGAGATGACCGTAATGCACACGAAACATAGATCTTCACCTGAGAGTATAGCTTCCAATTCATTCCCTAGTTTGCTATTAGAACTGCAAATGAAGAAGAGAGGTAACTGAAGGGAATTTCAACCTCTCACTTTCCTTTACAGAAATGACTTCACTTCCTGTCATTTTTCTCAAGCTGCCTATGTCTTCATGGACAAATAATACATTTGTTGAAAAGGGTAAAGAAGGAGAAAAGAAAAAAAGGAGTTGGTTGGAAGAAGAAATCTAACACTTTGAAGTTCCTAAAGTGCTTTAAAGCCACTGTTAGTGGCTTATTTGATTTGTACTTACTCGCGCATTTCCATTTAGATCAGCAATTCTCAAAGCTTTCCCTCCCCTCTCTTTGCCACCCATTACTGATGGCATATACATTTGCTACAGGCACTCATGGGCATTTGGCCAATTACAGAATACTGTAATTCCACCCTTTCCTCCTATATCCAAGAAATAACCTCAGAATGCAAGTGACTGTATGATCAGCCACTCTTATTTATATTTAAATCACTTGCAAACTTTAGAGGCTTATTTGCATTTAACCAGTCATCTGAAAATTGAATTCTTACTATGCTAAGTTCTTTACATGAATTACCTCATTTAATCTTGCAATGATCTGATGAGGTAGAGGTTGATATTTTTATAACATATCTAGCCAGATGTCCAACCAAATTTGTTCTCCTCTTATATAGAGCATATATTCGTTTCCTGTGTGTGTTGTAACAAATTACCACAAGAGAAATTTATTTCCACCTAGTTCTAGAGGCCAGAAGTCTAAAATCAGTTCCATTGGCCTCAAGTCAAGGGGCTATGAGCCCCAAGCTCTCTCCAGTGTCTCTAAAGGGGAGTCCGTTTCTTGCCTCTTCAGGCTTCTGGTGGCTTCTGATATTTAACTAGGTGACCAGGTTATGCAGCAGGATAGAATATAGCATCAAATGTGTTATGGAGCAGCTCTAATACCACCTGGGAGGATAGAGGCTGGGCCATGACACTCACCGCTCCAGGAATATCCAGAGTCCAACTGGAGGAAAATAGGTTTTATTCAAAGCCAGCTTTGAAGAAAGATGGAAGAAACTTAATTGTTTCAAAAGTTCCATCTCTGAAAAGCTCTGGGACCAGGAAAGCTTTTAAAAGGGGAAATGAGTTCATCAGGACAAAACAGAGACATTTCACAGGTTTCACCTCCTTTAGAGTCTTTGTGGCCCAAAGGAATTTTACAGGGTTTGCCTCTTTCTGAGTTCCTGGAGTCTCCTCATCATATCAAAAGGAGGTGGACTTCCTGGGGCCAACAACTATATCCTCCTAATTTCAGGGAAGGGGAGACCCCAAATATAGTCTATTTCAAATGTGGCTGTGAAAATAAAAGTAAAAGCACCATGAAAGCAACATTGAATGAGTTTTTTAAAACGGAGTCAGGAGGCCATTAAGGAAGGACAAGTAAGTAAGGTGTGCCTCAAACCATTATTGGGGAATGTGGAACTTAGTCACTTTTACTTATTGACTGAAATAACCAGACAATTATATTGTGTCCAGAGACTTAATATGTGTACAAAGAGGTTATCACACTCTTATTTTATGGACATTTTTGCTTTATATATACATTCTTTTGTTTATTTTCTTTTGGTTCTGAAAACAATCATGTAGAACCTGCGACAACAAAAGATGTTCTTCTTTTCAATATCAAACAGTATTACAGTGTGTGTGTGTGTGTATGTGTGTGTGTGTGTGTGTAAATGTGTGTATCATAGTTCTGTATCCATTCATTTGTTGATGGACATTTAGGTTGATTGCATGTCTTGTCTATTGTGAATAATGCTGTAATGAACATAAGACACAAGTATCTCTTCAATGTACCAATTTTATGTCTTTTAGATATTTATCCAATAGTTGGGCTGCTAGGTCATATGGTAGTTTTATTTTGTTTTATTTGTTTTTTAAGAAATCTCCATATTGTTTTCCATAATGGTTGTACAAATTTACATTCCTACCAAGAGTATGCTAGGATTTGCTTTTCTTCACATTCTCACCAGCATGTTCTCTTTTGTCTTTTTGACAATAGTCCTGCTAACTGAAGTGGGGTGATATCTCGTTATGGTTTCAATTCTCATTTCCCTCATGATTAGTAATTTTGAGCATTTTTACATATACCTGTTGGACATTTAAGTCTTCTTTTGAGAGTTGTCTATTCAGATCTTTTGCCCTTTTAAAGATAGTATTATTTGTTTTCTTCTTATTGGGTTGCTTGATTTATATATTGGGGTATTTGCCTTTTGGGAGAGGTACTAGAGATTGAACCCAGGGTACTTGGCCACTGTGCCATATACTCAGCCCTTTTTATTTTTTATTTTTAGACAGGGTCTCACTAAGTTGCTATGATGTTACTTAATTGATGAGGCTGATCTTAAACTTGCCATCCTCCTGCCTCAGCCTCCCGAGTAGCAAGAATTATACACATGTACCACCATGCCTTGCGGAATTTGCCTCTAACCAGATGTGCTCTCTTCCATTCTGTAGGTTGTCTCCCTTGATATTATCCCATTTGTGTGTTTATTTATGCCACTCTATATATAGACATGGGAAAATTTTCTGCATGTCTATGCAGATATTAAATTTATAAAATGTTCAAACTCATTTTTCCTTTTAAGGTAAAATTTTTAGGTTTAAGCTATAAGACCTAATACCTCTTTGTGACCATTCCTTAGCTTACCAGAGTACAGAACCATCCCTGGAGACGATTCAGTCGTATTTTACTTCCCCTTGGATGCTTTCCATCTGAGTATAATCATGGACTAGTTATTATCAATAGAACAGAAGCAAAAATGACATGTGCTATGGATATTCTTAGGCTTTTCATAAGCAGGATAAGCTTCTTCATGATTTTTGCCTCTTCAACTAGCTTTTTACAAATGATGACAAACATTAGAATGTGGTAGAGGTATGAGCTATTCTGATCCTTTGCTCCGACAGTGAAAAATAGGTCCTTATAAACACAGGTCAAAATTTTGGACCACATGTTCTGTCCAACTGAATGCCATGGAGCACGTAGAATTTTAGTTGCAATTTATAATAGGTTATACACACATGCTAAGTCACACATACAACATCAAATTGTGGTTATCTTCCATCTGGATAAATAAGTATGAACATTATATTTTGTAGTCAAGCAGACCTTGATTTGTCATCTGAATTTCAATCCCACTCTCTGTCTGCATTTGCTACCAGTATCCTCACTTGAGCACATATCTCCGCTGGTACTTCTCATTGACTGTTCTTTGTCAGCTTGCCTTTCTTTCTGTCTTGGATGACCTTCTTGGATATGACTTCTGGCCCTGCTCACATTCAGCATTTGCCAGTTCTATTGCTTTTATTCAGCTTTCAAGTCCCCTCACTGTGCTTAGACCAGTCTATTGCTTGCAGAACACCTGAAATACATGTGTGTGGGGGATGGGGGGGCTGCCTTTGAAATAATAAATTAAACTGATTTTGAGATAATTGCAGGAGAAAACAGAATTTAGTATCAAGTGCTGATTAAAAACAAAACAACAACAAATACCTATGTGCCTTGAGTAGAAACAAAATATGAGCAAGAACAAATTCCAAAAGGAAGTGTGTGCTTAAATGATACATCCTCTAGGATAACAATTAATTTGCAGCAAGCTCACCTGCTTAATAGATGCAAGATATCCTTTCCAAATCTGAAGCATCTATAATACTCTCCAAGTAGGTCAAGGTGTGTCCCCTTTTGCTATTGTAAATTTGCTGCAGTAAAATTTTAAATAATAAAAACCTTTAACTTCTGATTGCCAATGAGACTACACATCTTTGTGAAGTGTGGAAATCTATGTGCCACTAGGAAAAAAAAACAGACTCGTGTTAACTTAAAGCAGTGGCAACTAAAAGAAAAAAAAAAACAGACTCGTGTTAACTTAAAACAATGGCAAATAAAGTAGAGTATAAAGAGGGAAAGAAGACCAAACTAATAAAATAATCTCAATAATCTGTTCCCCAGTGGGTTCATCTACTCTGGGAGTGAACCATTGGCATTGATTTTTATAAAATTTTATTTTAAAAGTAATATACTAACATCAATAGTCAGCTATTTTTATATTAGATGAAGATTATCCTACAGTTCTAAAGCAGCCGCTGTGATCACCTTAACCTGAATTGATTCTCACCCAATATTATTAATGTCTCAGTCATAAAAAATCTTCAGTGTTAGTACATAGTACAACCCTCATCCATAATTCCATAATGTATAATCACCTTCCTGTTGTCTCTCATTCATAGCAATAGTCACTGTGAGATTGGTTGCTCTTACAAAACAAGTAGCAGCATATGTGAATCAGTAAATCTACTTTCCAAGTATGACTGTTTCTCACCTTGTTTTAATGCCTTGGGTAAATACATTTGAGTCTCTTTTCTCAGAGATTGCTAAGAATCTCTATAACCAATAAAATAAATCAACAAACACACGCAATGTATTTGAACAAACCCTGGGCTGTGTGTGTGAGTGAAATATACAATCAGTACACCGTGGTACCTAGGGAAGGATTGGAGTGATGATGAGGAAGATTGCAAAGGTTCAATGAAAGGGAAATGTCATCCATTCAACATTTTCTGTACTAAGCTCCTGCCTGTTAAGCATTATCTACTCCCAGCTCTGGTCTTGCACCTGTGTCCTCTCATTTAGATATTGACACACCTCTTCATAGGACTATAATTCTCATCTATTCTTGGTACTGCACCAAGTTCTCCAGGCTATTTGTAGAACTCCTGGTAGAAGCTACTTTAACTAAAATTTATCCATGACTTTGCATTTCCATTGTGGTGTTCATAGCATAAAAAGGCACTATCTGGTTATTCACTTGGAGGAAAATATCTGCCCTTCCCAATGGGTCTTCCATGATTGGGCTTTCACTACTTTTCCTGGTAGTTCATATATTTTTAATCACTTGGCTGATGATGTGAGGTGAAGGATGGGGGAAAGGATCAGTCTAGCTCAGTTACCTTTATTTGTATGAAAAAGAGAGAGAAAGCTCACTTACATCTCCATAATCCATCCTGGATAATGGAGATTATTGCCTTACTGCTGTTCCTGAGACCAGACCCAACAGTGAATGAACATTGTTTAGAGCCAGTTTTTCATCAAGACTAAATCACTAGGTTGATTGATTATTGCTTTTTGGGAGTAAATTATGCTTTTAATTTTGCAAATGCATCTGGAGCTGTAAAGGAGCACATATCTAGATGTAAAATTAAGAGCAATGCTTTAGACTAAGTAGCTTTCTGATTTGCATTCTGCTGAGCAGGACCAATGGGCATGGAGTGGTCTGAGTCCTTCATTTTCTGGTATTTAAAATTCTGTGTCTCAGTGACTCTGCCATTATGGTTTATTTCCCATGTCACAATGGAAACATGTTTATTTGCCTTTAATTAAAACAATACATTCTAATCAATAACAGAAAAGAATATAGCTCAAGATCTTTTTATTCTGCAAATGTGTGCAGGGCTAGAAAGTAAGATTATGAGAATATTCAAGTAGCAGCACTTTTCCCTAAAATCCTGTATTTTATTTTATTTTTTGAAGTTCCACAAACAGTGGGAAATAAAGTATAAACTTTAAATTTGTTTGCTTATTTTTGGGATGCTATTTAAAAATAGCCTTAAATATTTATAATACAAAAGAACTATCTTAATAGGAATTAGAAGTGGGTGGATGGACATCTATTCTTCTCTTCTGAGAGTTCCCCTAATTTCTCAATCTTTGAAAGTCAAAGTGAATAATCAAATAATAGCCATACCCAACTACACACATTCATATGTTCATTCTTAAATTTACCATACTTACACAAATACATTTATATATTATGTGTGCACATGGAGAGAGCATCATATATCATTGGTGCTACACACATTCATATGTTCATTCTTAAATTTACCATACTTACACAAATACATTTATATATTATGTGTGCACATGGAGAGAGCACCATATATCCATGAACCTGTGCATACTTTCAGAACCCAGGCATATAAACATTGAGGCATAAAATTTATATGCATATCCCTAAACATATGCCATGACATATCCCTATCATCTCAATGCCCAGTCCAAATCCAAAAACCCACTGGTGGAAATTCTAAGCGGATCCATTCATAATCATAATAGTAATTATAGAGTTCTCATTCTTCCCATTTTTTAAAGCTCTATTTCTTCCTCATGGAAAACATATACGTTGAGATGCAAATTTGTAATGTGATTGTTGATGGGAATCCTTTTTTCACTAGCAGTAGTGACCAGTGCTATGATAAACTTCTCTGTATGCTGGATGAAAGTCAGTTCAACATTTTCTCACACCTCATAAATCACTACTGCGTTGAAGAATTTGTTCTTAGACCAGAAGGGAGATCATTTTGGTATACAAGTCTTTAATTGAATCAAATAAATTGATCACAAAATCTCTAGATGTATTCAAGTTCTTTGTGATACTATTAAAAAGCAATCAAGGTCCATCTTTGCTTGTCTTTAACCCTTTATTTTTGCCTGGTTGCTGGGTTGCACTGAAGGGATTAGTGAGAATTCACAGAATTTAATTCTATGGTGTCACGAAATGAAGACTTTAAAGACAAGAGAAGAAAATGGGGAAGTTTGTTTCCATAATAAAAATCAATTATGGAATAATTAATTAATTTCATTAATTTCTATTTGTCCTAGGTGCCTCAGGGTCAGGCGAGAGATGCAATGCAAGCAGAAATAGTGATAGATTCTGGCTTTATGTGGTACATGTGGCATATGTTTAAGAATATGTAAATAAATAAATAATAAAATAAATATAATTAAATAATAGGAAAAAGTGTTTAGAAAGAACGTCACTTTGATTCATTTGTTTTTCTCTATTGAGTTCCCTTCTATTATTATTATTATTATTATTATTCTTTTAATATGGGTGTTTCATTGTGGTAAAGAAGATCTGGGGGGGGAGGAACGGAGAAAAAGGAAGGTCTTGGGGAATGAGATTGATAAAATTACATTATGTGCATTTATGAATATGGTATAGTAATTCCAAATATTATAAATACTTATAATGCACCAATGATTAATTATTAAATAATGTTTAATTTTTAAAAACTGGAAAAAAAGAATCTTACTTTGAAGAGATTTGACCAATTTGAAATTTTCAAATGAATTTCTTTGAAGAAGAATTAACATCTAAAGAATAGATAAAGTAAGATGTCATCTGCAAATAACGAAAACAAAGGTTTGCTCATAAAGATTTATCCTACTGGATATTATATTAATACTTGTATCCTATGTCCTCCAGCAGAATTTAAATTCTCTGTGAAAAGGAACTCTACTTTGTTTCCTGTTTACTCACACCAGTCAGGACATAATGTACCTATTATATACTGGGTGCTTAGTAATATTTTTCTTAAGCATAAATTCTTGCTTAATACTTAAAGCCACTCTAAAATTTTAATAGTATCATAATATCTATATTATCAATAAAATGTTTGGTCCTAGGATGGATAACTAACTTTCATGAAATCAATAGGATTCAGTGCAGGTCTGAATCATAATTACCCTGCCTTCTTGTCTGTGAGTTCATATCATTCTATTCTTAATAGGATAAACCATGGGACATGGCAGACACTCCCAGTAGTAGTGAAGCGTCCAGCAAGGTGTGGTGTAATGATTGTAATACACTATGTGATAGGAGGTCGTGTGATGATAAAATACAGTTGTGTTAAGAATTCTATTCTCCTCATCTTAAACCTAGAATACTTTTAATCTTCCATTATGGAAATATTAAATGAGCAATTGTTTTAAATTATAGCAAAATTAAATGTAATATGATATACACTATCCACAATATTTTACATGTTTGTTTCAGATATATTTTTAAATGTAGAATTTAACCTCTCCTCCTAACTTTTGTTTATTTTCTTTTTGAGTGTCCACAAAAAATACGGAATTATTTTGTTTTACAACTTTACATAAATAAAAACTTCATGGCATTGGTTTTGTTTATCAGAAGTTGCTGAAATGTATAGATGTTTTCATGTGTGGACTTGTTTTATTCTCTTTAACAGTTTTTTTTTTATCAGATTAAATGAATATTCATTTGTTAATCCTTATCCGCAGGGGATTAATTACAAGACAGCACATGGATACCAGTCTAATGATGCTCAAGCTCCTTATATAAACTCATGAAGAATTTTCATACAACCTAAGCAATACACAATTAGATACTTAATGAATAAAGTCCCTGAGCAACATTGCATACACACATGAACATTCAGTCTAATATACATGTGAGTCTATAAAAATATACATCAATGTCTATGCTTCTTACATGCATGCCTAGGTTTAACGGCTTGCAGGCTACTTACAGTGGGATATAGGGAGATCACTGTGACATGTATCCTCTTTATTTACTAGTGACAGAACGTTGGGCAACTTGGTAAATTGGAGTCTTTGTTTTGTCTTCATTAAATATATTTAGACAGAAGCTATCTCTCCAGTGTTTTCTGAGCACTAGACACTATATCTAGTGTCTGTAAAGTGTTTGTCGATAGTGCTGCTCAGTTAGTGCCCACAGTGAGCATGACAACAGTGAAGAGGATGAGTGGATGAAGAGGAGGACACCCCCTACATGGACGATGGATTGGGGAACAATATTATTGGAAATAATAACATAAAGGAGCATGCTAGGAGTATCTAAAAATAAGTTTCTACATTTCACAATAGACGTTCAAAAGAGAGGGACATATTTTAGACTTAATATTAAAGGAAATAAGCAAGTGTAGTGATGCACTCCTATAATCCCACTCAGTGGCTCAGGAGGCTGAGGCAGGAGAATTGCAAGTTCAATCCCAGGCTCAGCAGCAGCAAGGTGCTAAGCAACTCAGCAAGATCTTGTCTCTAAATAAAATACAAAATAGGGCTGGGAATGTGGCTCATTTGGTACTCAATCCCCAGTACCAAAAAGAAAAAAAAGTGAAGAAAATGTTATGATAATTAAGAAGATTAAAACAAAATAACAAATGTATGCCTAGGTTACATATATGTAAGAACATATAAATATGTAAAAGAGCATCAAACGTGATTGAGATAGTTTATGTTTTTCATAGAGTTACTTTGGTCTGTAGTAAAGCATAGACAACTACACACACACACACACACACACACACACACACACACACTCTTATCCAATTGGTTCTTTCTGTGTCAAGAAGGTCTTTTATTCACACTAACCTTAGCCTCTTGAGCATAGAACTCATTACCAGTGGAGGCTCCTTTGGGAGCTATAACAAATGAGTTCATGGCTTTAGTCCAGTTTCTAATGGACACCTGTCCTAGTGACAAATACCTACTTTCACAATGAGTGCACCTGGATGCCTTGGCTGCCAGATCACTACCATGGCAAAGAGAATCAGCAAAGCATCCATCCTCCTTTAGAAGATAGAAGCCCTCTTTGCGGGCCATAGTTTTTCATTTCTATCAAACAACCTTGACAAGTGTGCATGTATTAAGTGTAAATGGGAACTCATATGTGGAGCTCAGAAATTCCCAGACTGCATAAAGAAAGTATAGATATAAGGAAAAATGTGACATATAAATTTAAAGTGATCAACTGTTAGTTGCATCTCTTCTTATCAGAATATAAAACTTGTTTCCCCACCCTTTGAATCAGGGTTTGCTTTGTGAATTGCATTGATTACTATAAAGTAAAAAATGGGTAACTGCTCAAGTTTCAGAGCCAAAGATTCAGGTCACCTTTGACTGCTCTGTTTGCTCTTTGGAAAAGTTTTTCCAAGACTATCACATAAGAAAGTCAGACAGCACTCTGGAATATGGAAAGACACAAGAAAGAGCTAAGGAGCTACAGCTGAGAGTTTGTCCCCACTGTCAAACATGTAGGTATATATGTCTCAAACCTTCTATCCCCAACTGAGTATAACTAAATGAGTGATCCCAGATAAAACCAATCCAACCAACCATTTAAATTCTAAGAAATGATGAATCACAATCACTTTCAGTCACGAGGTTAAGGAGTAGTTTGTTACACAGCAGTAGATAACTGATACATTTGGTCATGGGGATGAACTGAATTTCATAAGTGTCTTTCTACTTTATACCTGACAAGAAATATAGATAATAAGATTGAGGTTGGCTACATTTTTAAACATGATATCATAAAGAAGAAATGACCAATGGTTTTAGATTCCACAATTAAACCAATTTATTCATTTAATAGCCCATATGGGAATATGGCCAACACTTGCATTCTCACTATACTCTGAAATTCAGTCCATCTTGTTTGTATTCTTCTCCACCTCATCTTTCCTCACCTCTTCACTCACACACTGATCAGAGAACTGTAGAAGTTTGCCCTCTATTATACAGAGTAACTCACTCTTTCTTGCTCATATTCCTGCATTGATTCACCTATCCAATCTGTCTCTCACGCATCCAACATTTATCAATTATTTATATTCAATGAGGTAATATCCTAGGAACACATTGATATGGTTAAAGTAAAATCCTATCACAGTTGCATATTCCAAATCCATTAATGTGCCTAAAAGGGAAAATAAATAAATAAATGGAACTTCCATTTTAAAGTACTCTACTTAAAAGGAAGATCTAATTAAGCATAACTTTTTTTTACTACATACATGTGTATCTATATTTATGTGCATATCTGCTTAAGTGTACCATGAGCATGTATACATCACATGCATTTTTCATAAATGCATGTCTTTCACGGGTAACAATGACTATGCATAAGTGTGAATGTGCATGCTTTAATTTCTGGATGTCAGTTGGTATAATATATGTGTTTTAGTGTGTGCTTATGTGAATCTGCATGCACACCTAAAAGCAGTAAGTATACATGAATAAAACATGTATATGATACATAGATATTTATGCTTTGGATGTGCATGCATATGTGTATGTGAACATGAGAAAAATAGACTTGATAAAGAACTCATATTAAAAGTTGGTTCATATTCTAACTGCTTATAATGAAGTAAAGAATCCTCATGTTTTTTGATTTTTCATCCTTGCTTTGACTTTCCTAAAGACATCAAAAATAGGGAGATAAACATGGCCCCCAAACTTCTCACACTTCAAAGATTCTGTATTTATTTGTTCTTCTCCAAGCTTTACCCCTGGGCCCTAACATCTCTACAAAAAGACAGATATTATCATTTAAATAAATAGATCATGACCATCAATATCTTCAAAATATTCAACAAGGAAATACTGGTAAGTGAGATGTAAATAAGTTAGTATGTAAGAAAACTTAGCATTGATATTTCATGCTGCCTTTAGTAATGAAAAGATCACTAGTCAAGGGCTTTGGTTATACTTGTTGATCTCTGAAAGGTGCCACATCAACTCCACTAATTAAAGACCAGGGAATTTCAATGAAGCCATTGATGACATGGATTGCTGACAGAATACCCTTTTAGGCCGTTAAATGAGCAAAACCTCAGTTAGCAGACATCACCCATTTGGAATGAATCACTGGCTTCTCTTCCTCACTGCACCCTCAGGAAGTCTTAATGGGAAATGTGTTTTATTTTTCTAGATTTAGCAATCACACAAGATAATGATGCTGCAAAGTTCCCATTGTCTTACCTTGGAGACCCCTGCCTGCACAATATGTTCAAGTTATGTTTAGGAGGTCCCAGCCTCATCAAGAAATTCTAACCTCAAACAAACAAGGAAAACTCTTATGTAATTTGTTTTTTAATCCTCAAAGCAAACTTTTTAAGCGTCTGAAACATACTCAGAAATCTCCCACTTTACTAATCAGCCTTGCTACAAATAAGACATAATGTGCCGTTTAAGAAGAGCTGTAACAACAAACTATCTTCTATTTGCCAGTCATGTATATGTGTTGTTTTATTTTATCTACATAATACCCATAATAGGTCATTGTTATTATCCCTATTTCAAATATAATAAAATGAAGGCTAAGAGGAAAGTTAAGCACCTGGTAAAACTGGATTAAAAGTTACATTGGATTATATACATTTACTCATTCACCAAGTGTTTGCTTAGCACAGTCCATTCATTAGGACTTGCTCTAGTAGGTTGGAATGCAGCACTTCTGAACAAAACAGACAAAAAACCATTCCATGAGAGTTGATTGGATTTTTTGATGTTAATACCATTCCTGACGTTCATAAATACAGCTTTAGTGGTCTTAAGTGATGGACATACTTCCGGAGAGAAAGGAGAAAGGGATTGAATAAAGGGAGTTAAATAACTTAGACAATACTTAGAAAAATTTGTAGCAAAGAGTAGTAGAGAAAAAGAGAAAAAGTTGGAAAGACAAAAGAGTAAAGCTTGGGCTGGGGATATGGCTCAGTTGGTAGAGTGTTCGCCTCATAGGCACAAGGGCCTAGATTCAATCCCTAGCATGACATAAAAAAAGTCATTTTTTTCCCCAAATGCCTTTACTAGCTGGGGCCAGTGGACTAGACAAGTAGGGCTTCACACAGGAGCATACACAGTGAAAGACACATGGGGGAATAACGTGAGGTTTTAAAAATAACAATTTAAACGGGAGAAGTCAAATAACCCTATATAAACATACAGATGAGTCGACAGGGAGCAAAAGGTTTATGGAAATCCTATTTATCTTACTATTATTTTTTTCAATAAAACAGAATGCAAAATAACTGGCTGAAGTTAAGTATGGTCATGCAAAGTGTGAAGGCTTGTGGTAAACAGAAAAGGTAGAAAAGACTTAGAAAAGTAGAAATAGACATTTGTACAGTCTTTATCCAGACGTGTAAGTACTAGTTTAGAATGGAATTAGCCTTTGAACAGCATCATGACTTTGGGCTTGGTAAAGTTAAATGTTAGTTTCTTCATTTAGAGTTCATTTCATCCATGACACAGTTTTAAAGTGCAAAACAGTACCTTATGTCTATATGCATTGTATACTGTAAAGTGCCCAACTTACATGAAATTTTCTTATGTGTTCCTTAGAAATCCATTTAATAAGGTATCTGTAATATTTTGTATTGTAATGTACGTTTGCATAGATGTACTCTTGATTCGTTGCTGTCTTTACCACAACATTGTATGTGGTATCATCCCAAGTTAATATCCTTAGCATTTTGTAGAGAAAGACAGGAAGATTCAGAAAGGTTGAGTGATTCATCAAAAGTTACCCAGAGCCCTTTGGCTTCTGTAGAGAATTGGGGCATCTGATTCATGATTTAGAAGCCTTGGTCACAGAACAAAAACAGATCTATTAAAATAGAAAGAAAGCAAATTGACATTCAGAAACTTAACTTTGCTCTCCAGTGTTTCTATGACAATTTAAGTCTAATGACTTCAGTAGATGCTAGAGTTCAGGGGCCTCTGCTTGAAGAACTGTCAGCTTTAGGAGCTGAAGACAGAGAATTTTAGGGCACTTAGAGGTCCCACACAGAATAGCAAAGGAAAGAAAGAATGATGCAGAGGGGAATCAACTCCAGGTAATATGGGTGTTTTTCTGAACCACTTAAGTAATTGCAGACAAGCCGAGGAAGATACTGAGTCTTTCTTTAGAAGAAAAAGAGCTGAGATAATAGGCACTTCTTCAAACCTTGAATCTCATGTTTAAGTATGCACAACACATTTTAATTATCATCACTATTATACCATTCATCACCATGCTGCATTGTAATAAGAGGTAATAGGATGCATTGTCCCTTTCTTACATTAAATGTGTCAAGTACCATAAATAGGACAATTGACATAATTGCTGTAAATCCCAGGGTGTGTATGTGTGTGGGTGGGAGTGGGAGAGATGTTCACCCAACCCTCACTCACAATATTGCAGGATGAATTTACATAATTGGGTCTAAAAATGGTATGTCACCATTAAATGTACTCACAATTCTTGCCTCTGGCTCCACACCCACCTTCCCAGAGGAGGAGGGCTTGCTGCAGTCATCCTCCTGCAAAGCCTCACATTTATTCTCTGGGCTACTTGGAGACACACAATAGGGCTGACATTATTGGAAGCAAACTGATTAGTTTGTTAAAATAAACCTTCTTTAATTACCTTTGAGGGAGGAAGGGCCACAGGAGATTTCACATTTTCATGATGAATGGACAAAGTGAAATTAAATATCTTCTAAAATTAAATATCCTCTAAAATATTTATCTTCCAGAACATGTCTTGACATGTTGGAGGATAAAGGCCACCTGACAGGGATTTCAGCCACTGTTTACTTACAAAAATCACTGTGAACTTAATACTCCCTTAACGTCTTTTACAAAATCACCCAACAGCCAATGTGCTGTGGTGGCACACACCTGTAATCCCAGTAGCTGAGGCAAGAGGATCGCAGGTTTAAAGCCAGCCTCAGCAAATTAGCGAGGCCCTAAGCAACTTAGTGAGACTCTGTCTCTTAAAAAAAATATTAAAAAGGGCTAAGGATGTGATTCAGTGATTAAACACTCCTGGGTTCAATCTCTGGTACAAAAGAAAAAAGAAAAAAAAGATGTTCACCCAAAAATAACTATAGTGGGACATGTAAATAGTAAAGTAGAGGCTACCTTCTCCTTTCTCCAAAGAAATAATGTAGAAGAAGAAATTTAGGAAATTTTCAAGATGGAGGAGGAACAGTGAAGCCACTGAGATATGAAATCTTTCTTTCCAGTCCTGGGGTCAGCAGCCTTCTACCATGAAAGTCAGACAAACAGATTTCTTTAATCTGCAAAATGCAGAGGAAAGTCAGATATTCATAACTTCTGTCTTATCTTGTACTGCAAGTCTGCATGCTTCATCCTGTTTGAAATACTGTTATTAGAACTGTCTTTCTATGAAAATTGGGCTAATTTCCCATTACGCTAAGCTTTACCCTACATTTTGTTCTAGAAGGAGCCAGCATTTCCAAAAGTGCTCCATTTTGAACAAAAACTTTTAGAAACTTTGTGCTCACTTCATTTTCCATAAAGCATCTATAATGATTCTACTAAAAATTTAAATGTATCTTTCCATTTCCTTGCTAAATAAACTTTCTTGTCTTTTCATTGCTATTAAGATAAAATCCATTCTTGATAGCATGGTTTAAAAAGCCCTTTTTTGATATGGCTCCTGTCTAAGGTACCAAAGTCATTGCTCATCTCTCTCCACATCCCTACCCTCCACCAGATCCTGTGTCTTCTACCTTTTTATTTGTTATTGCTCCAGGTTACTAAACCACCTTGTTCCCCGTTAACCACGTCCTTTTCCAGGAGGACAAGATGGGAGACCTTACTCAGGGATACTCTCTCCAGATGCATAAATCATGTCTCCTATTTAAACTCCTTCTTCTGGTATATATTAAATATTACATCCACTGAGACCTCTTTAATGACTATTGCTCAACTCACACATAGGAAATTTAGATATTCCAGCTAAAGGCTTATATACTTTCCACTTCCACTAACTTAGCCTCCTTTCCAAACTCAGTCAATGACATCCTCCTCATGCTCAAATCAGAAATCTGGGAGCCATTTTTGACATTTTCTTCTCCTTCGGTACCTTTCTGTTTCCTTTGTTCTCTAAATAGTCCTTCCACAAATTATTTTTCCTCTACTTTTAAAATGTATATCCTGAGGTAACCTATTTCTACTCCACTTCTTCTTTGGCTATTTTAGCCCAATAGCCATTTACTCTCACAATGACCCGATTTTGCCTCTCAGATGACCTTCCTCTTCAACTCCCAGAACCCTCTAGTCTAGTTTCCATAGGCAAGAATGATTTTTGAAAACACAAATTAGATGTCAATCTTTCTGCTAAAAATATCTTAGTGGTTTTCCACTGAATAATAAGGAAGTCCAAATTCCTTATCAAAATCTTATTGATATTGTAAAAGCTGGATTCTGTCCACCTCTTGGCTCCTCGAATCAGTGTTGAATGTCCACTGAAACAGCTGTGTCTCATCTCTTAGGAATGAATTTGTTCTCTCCTCAGCGAGACCTTTGTGACCAGACTCCTCTCCCTCCATCTAAATACTCCTTGTCCTCTATCCCTGCTCCTCTTCATCCGTTTAGAACACTCATTTTGTAATTTTTGACTGTCAGAGAATGAGGTCAGGAAATATCTTGACTCATGGATCACTGGTACCCTTACAGTCTAGTCTAGTGCTTGACCCAGAGTAAATGCTCCATAAATATTCATGTAATGAATGAAGAGCACATATTACACACCATCATTACTACCAGTTTAATTGTTTTCTACCCAGATGTACTGTTTGAGAGTAGGATCAGAGCAGACCCAACACCATCTTTAATTGTGAATTTCTTACCTTTATTGATGACTAACACAATTTCTTTTAATGCAAATCTGATCTTAGCCATTTTTATGCTCAAATTTAGATTAAAAAATAGTCACGTAACAGACATTTTGAGTTAAGGAATAGATGAGTTAATAAGTTAACAAATATAGGTATCTTTAAATCTCCATGAGGGTTCAAAAAAGAAAAAGGAAAACATTTCAAAAAGGATTAGAGGAATATGCTTTCTATATCTTTATTATCTCATTGCAGATTATATTAATTACACTGTCAAATTTAAATCCATCACAAATTTATTTTATTAAGCAATTGTTTTCATATATATGTATATATATGAAAAATATATACATGTGTATAGGTATATATATATATATTTACAAATATATAAAAAATTGCTTGATAATGTTTATATAATATTCATGTGAAATACTTTTTCTGAGTGAGGACAAACTCAGGCACTTGGGCACACTTGACAATTGCTCTACCACTGAATTACATCCTCAGTCCTCTCATATGAATTTTAATTTCTGAGAAAGATATTTTAGGAAAGCTGTTGAAGAGAAAATAATAAGGGACTTGGAGGAAGTAGGTGATGATTTAAATATTGACTCTGCCTGTTACAGTTTGTAAGACCTTAAACAAGACCCTGAACCCTGTGCGCCTTCCTCTTCGCACCTTTGAGGTGGACTTTTGGTTGCCTTCCACCAGGCTTACTGTGGAAATGAGCACCTGTTTTTCAAGGATCGGAATACAGCAGGAATCAGTGAAGGAGTTTTCTAGTCAGTATCTTTCATCCAAGCTTCTCTCATCCAAAATGTGAAGATGGTATCATTTTGCTGTGGTTTTTGTTGTCTTCCTTTATTACAACTGTAGAGGAGATTTGGCTCTGACTCTAAGTTCCCTTGTTTGTGACAGCTGTCTTCACTCCATGGCGTCAGGGATCATTTAATAGTTGATTTTGACCATACATATACCAGAAGCAGTCAAGATGCAGTTCTACAATCTTCTCTGGAATGGCAGATGGCCATAGAACCATCTGTGCCTTGGAGACTGAATCATTGTAGGAGAAAATGTGGAAAAAAATAACCATTTTCTATCTACAATACAAACTTTATGCTGATGGTAAATAATGAATCATTCCGAAGATATCTTGGTCCTTTATGGATATTTGCAACTTTCCTTTCCCAATGTGCTTGAAAGAAGGCCACTTTGGTGGTATTTTTGAACATAATAATAACTTTCATTCATGGAGTGTTGTATGCTATTTCCAGTACAAACTACTTCCATTCATTACAAATATCATTGATGGACCACCAATTGCATGTTAGTTCTTGAGGAAGGAAGAGCAATATCAGCAAAGAATATCCTCTAAATGGACTATATAAGAGTGTATTGTAACATAAACAGTGAACCCAGGTCAGCCTCTTCCATCTCTCACAGACAGATTGGATATACACCATGGTCTCCACTTTGAAGCTGAATAAACTGAGCCACAGAAGAGACAAATAACTCATTCAAAGGGACTCATTATTTGTCTGTCCTCTACAGTGATTCCAATAGTCAAACCTTACTCACATGGACTAATAGAAAAAATTATTCTAAAGAAATAACATATCTATACTAATGAGTCTATTCAAATCAGCATGCTTGTCTTATTTCATAGGCAAACAATAGCACAAATTCATCGCTAGCAGTGCTACCAAGGCTGAAAGAATTCTTAATAAGTAGACAAGACATGCAATTACTCCAGTTCACAGGATTTTAAAATCATGCTAATAAGGTTTTTAAAAGCATTCTAGATTCTTTGACCATGTTGAAAAATATGTTTATGCTCTTAATGTGCTCAATAAGTTCTTCGTCTCGCCTATATTCAAAATACTGTCTTTATTGTTGCCCTTTCTTTACTCACAACAGGTTGTTATATGTTCTATAATATCCATGTTCTTGACTATACCTGGAATCATTTTGTCTCCTTGAACACCAGGAAAATGATACTTGTTCAGAGCAACTCTCCTAACTTCTTCAAATAGAATTAATTGGAAATTCATTTATAATCCCACAACACTATGTAAATATTTCTACTGTAGCATTTTAGTCTGTGATACTGCAATTGTTTCCTTATTTGTGTTAAATATATACTCTTTGGCTTACCCATCTTCATCATTATTGACAACAACAATAGCTACAATATGTTAAGTGCTTATTATAGACTTAGTTACAGACATAGCACAAGTTTTCTTAGTCTAGCAAGTCAGCTCTTATATTTTATTTTACAACTGATAAAAAATGGTGATTTATCTAAGTTCACACAAACATGAATATGGAGGTTATAAGATTTCATTCCAGGTAAGCATGACTTTTTAGCCTAGAGACCTTTTAATTATTATGCTAGAACTTACCTCCGTGTTTGACATGCAAGCTTTTTATCAAATATTTTTTGAATTACATTAACAATTAAACTTAAGGATTGAATGGAGGCAGCCTTTGGTCTAGTCACAGTCAAGTAAGTACACATTGCAAATTAGTGAGGTCCAGATTAATGAGGCCCAGGCAGAGTTCTGGTGGTGCTGCTAGCAGATACTATAATGATCTATTATTATAGCTAATAATAATCATAATTACAATCTGAACTATGTGTCTTGTCTACATAATTTTCTGGCTTCGTAATTTTTTCTGAGTCAGACTAGAACAGTAAACTATATAAAGAAATGATGTTGCCTGCTGCCTATAGTTACAGTTATTTTAGACATACTGAATAATTGAAGGAAAACTAAAAGTCTTGCATCTCAGGCTATTTTGGGGTGACCTGAAATGAAATAAAATTGGTAAAGGAGATGTCATTTCAGTTATTGCTGAGCCATGTCTTAGAGTCATGTGGTCTATGACATTTTTATGCTTATTTAGCACCTACTATATGCTCAATGATAGATTTCCTGTTATCTAAGAGGTTAGGAGTGTTAAGAGATATTTATCATTCATTTGTAAAATGATGAAACTGGGTCTTAAAAGTAAGTAGAAGTAAAATCAGCTAGGATAGAGACAGATGACAAGTGATGAAACTGGACCTGAGAGTACTGCTATGATATGGGCCCAGGAGCGTGTCCTTGTACCTGTCTGATGGAAGAATACAGTAACAGGATGGGAAAGCATCTTAGCCCACAGGAGATGCAACATTGTTTGTCAGTAGGAAGGGTCACCAAGTGTCTGTTTAGTGGCTGCTCTGTCTTTTGACTCTCTTGGATCAGAGAATGCAGGATTTGACATTTAATGTTTAGTTACCATTCTTTGCTTCCTTTCACTCACAGGCTGCAAGCTCTCTCTCTCTCTCTCTTTTTCTGGCAGAACCAATTGGACTTGAGAAAGAGAGACCTTATTTAGTGCTTGAGGCTAAGTGATAGGCTATTGCTCACGTTACAAGAGAGCTCTTCATTGAGACTAATAATGGCATTGTTGCTCAGTCTCCCCCTCCCCTTTTTTTTACACATACACATACAAACTTTGGAATTATCATGGAACGAGGTTACTGGTTCAAAACAGAATGTACACGTTTTTGGATCTTCCAGCAAAATAGGATCAGCAATAGAGAAAAATCTCACCTTACCCTCCAATGTAGTCAGTCTCCTCAAAGGTTTCAACCAGATATATCACACTCTACATACAGAGGCCAAAGCACCTACACTTTTCTTCCAATAACAGTATAGCTTATTTACTTCTCATTTGTACTTATTTAGATTTCAAAAAGCCCATTTAGATCAGGTATTCCTATTTCTGTCTGAGGTATGAGGACATTGCTTTTAGAAATATGTTGGCTGGAATTCTTTTGATTGTAAGAGGCAGACTTTGTGTTAACTTAAAGAGTCTCCCAGAATCAAACCAATATGATTTCTCCTCAAAAGTTCATGAACTGGAAACCTGCTCCCCAGTGTGGTGGTACTGAGGAAGTTGAACCTTTAAGAGGTGGAGTCTAGTGAGTGGCAATCAGGTCATAGGAGCTGCACCCTCCTGAGTGGGTTAATATTGTCTCAAGGCAATGACTCAGGTCTCCTCTGTTTGAATTAGTTCTCACAAGAGTGATGGTAAAGTGAGTCCAAATTATTTGCTTGGCCCCTTTTGCACAAGAATTTCCCAAGTTTCTGTCCTGTTGTGATGCATCCAGGATGCCAATGCCATCAGAACTGTGAGCCAAATAAACTTACTTTCTTTGTAAAATATTCAGCCTTGAGTATTTTGTTATAGCAAAACAAAATATACTAAGAAGTGCGAATACACAAACCACAGGAAAGACGTATATAAATTTATCTTAATCAGCAAAACTCAGGAACTTCATTCCCACTAGGAGTATCTCTATAGGTCCCTTGTCTGTCTTTATTTCTTTCTAGATATTACCTTTATTCTCTGTCATTGCAGAACGGCTACCTTTATGTTGCATCTCTGATACCCTAGTGGTTAGAATTTGATCCTCTCAGCTACTTCAACTGTTAAATTAAAAACAGGAGGCTGGGAGGAACTGACAGCTTTCTAATTTCACTATTTAAAATTCCCATCACAGTGAGAGAAAAAAAAA
>CM053399.1:170085801-170099550 GCA_028644305.1 Xerus rutilus
TGGGCTGAGGCATAGATCAGGAATTTAGATCCATCATTGAATTGAAGTGCCAGGCAGGGAGACTGAACATCATACCCAGCATATGAACGGGACCAAAACAGCAGAGAACATCAAGAAGAAAATGCTGTGCACCCAGGATTTGGAAGTGTGTCCTAAGCATCAGAGATGAGGTAGAAATTTAAAGCAGCAGGACTCATTCTATGCCACGCACTCCGGTGAGCCTGAGGCTAGTGTGCCATCTGCCCTCATCAGGCTGGCTTGAGAAACAGATGAAGCCAGGTTCATAGATGAAAAAGAGCCATTTCCAATTATGATGCCCCAAGGAAGATTGAGGGTATTCAGCCAAAGAGGAAAATTATACAGCTGTGTCATCTAAGTACCACGCTAATTCTGTTCTCTGAGGTTTGGGCCAGATATGAGGTCCTTGGAAGAAGAGAAATATAAACAAATAGGGATGATTTGAATTTACCATGGAAGATGCACAGGAGAGGAAGATGCACTTCAAACCCATCAAGTGGGTCTCAGGATTATTATGTTAAATTCTGAGACTTTGTATCTGTGCATTCCAGAGGAAGCAGTTCAACCTTCCCAAACTGCTTGGTCTTTTCCTATACTACTAACAATAGCCATCATTTACTGAGCAGTGACCAAATACCCACTTTATATTGCTAATTAACTCACCTGCATTATCTGTTTACAATCCTGTAACAATTTATGAAAGACAAAAACTTTTTTCTCAATCTTTAGATGAGGCCAGTCAGGGCTAGAGGAAGGATATAGCTGCAGGAGGGTCACACAGCTGGGATGGTTACAGTCTATTTCAATCTGGGTCTATTGAACTCCATCCTGAGATAGTAATTACCACACTTGACAGCAGAATCCAACTTTATATGATGTTTTTTTCCCCCTGAAAAGTGCTTAGTGACATCTCACATGTAGAAAGTGTTTAGGGTGTTCTTGTTGAGTAAGCTTAAAATTGTAACATTTAAGCAGAGAGCCAGAATTAGCATATCAGCCTCTGGTATAGGTTGTCAGGTCTATTCGTGAGTCCTATGATGATATATTTTCTGTAGGTCAGCAACTTTCCTCTATCCCAGGTCTTCTCAATAGTCACACTAGTGACATATTAATTGTTTACTATGAGGAGCCTTCCCTATAGTGTATTTAGCAGCATCCCTGGCCTCTACTCTATGGGTGACAGTAGGATTTAGATTTTGGACATCCCTCAAAGACTCACGTGTTACCGGCTTGTCCCTCAGGGTGGTGATATTGGGAGATGATGCAAAATTCAAGAGGCAAGGCCTAGTGGGAAGTCACTAGGTCTTCGATGGTCTTCAGATAGAATTGTAGGACCTAGACCTGCCCTTGCTCTCCTTGACCATGAAGTGAAGGGTTTTGCTACATGATGTACTTCCACCATGATGTACTGCCTCGCTACAGGTCCAGTGCAACAGGGCCACCTAGTGATAAACCAGACTTTCAAAACCAGAGCCAAAATAAATCTTTTCCCTTATCTCAGATATCAGTTATAGTGACAGAAAATTGACTAACACACTAGCCCTACTCCAAGAATGTCCTAAGCAGCAATTCCTCAGGTTCACAACCCTTTCTAATTTATAACTCTTGTTAGTGACAGCATGGAAAGAAGACTGGTCTCTCCAGGGACCAGGCACTACAGAGGTAGTTGGTTTGTTTCACGATGCAAGGGAAATGCCAGGTCCTTTATATCATACCCACAATTTTCCCATTTAGATTCTGTGCTGTTTCAGTCCTGACATGCAGTTGCATAAGAGCACAGAACCTGGTCAGCCTCATATGTGTTCAAATCCAGATTCTCTATGTGCTAACTCTGTGAACTTGGCCAACTTCCCTAACCTCTCACTACCTCATTTTCCTCATCTGTAAAATAAAGATAATTACATAATTCATCTCAAGAAGTAATCTGTAAATTGAAGATAATAGTGAGATGAATCTCATAAAGATACAATAATTTAATCTTTGTAAAGTTCAGTGTCAAATAATAGTAAGCTGAAGGGATGTAAGCTTTTGCTTTCAGCAATGCCAGCTGTAATCTATGATTGGTTCCATTTTCTTCCTGCCAAGTGGGCTGCTAATGTGATTAGACAGTAAGCTCTTTTGAACAATGGCCAAGTTTTAGGTTGTTTACTGCTGGGTCCCTGATACCTAGGGCAGTGCCTGGAACATAATAAGTGCTCATTAAATATTTGATAAATGAATAAATGGAATGATTAACAAATTGATATCCTAAGAACCAAATGCTGTCAGTATTATTAAACCTCCATTATTTCAAGAGCGCTGGTTGTGATGTCAATGATTATGAGTGGAATGCGAGGCAAAATAATATACATTTCAAGGATAAAGAAAGCTGGAATTTATATGCCAGTTAGTTTTCAAAATTGGCTGGAATGTAATTTGAATTTGAAAGTTGATTTATCTGGCTCCACCCTTACCCTAACACAATGCAGATCTTAATTGAAACACACACCTCTAGGAGCAGAAGAAAAACAAGCCGCCTGCTGAAATGTCACTCCTGTGAAAGAGAGCAAAGGCCGTCCCATGAGGGATCCTCTTCTTCCCTGGGTTGAGTGGGCTCAGATGCATCTTCCAGAGAGGAGAAAAAAAAAGCTGTGTGGGTAGGAACGATTTCATCTTAGGAGGATCTGGGCCAGTTTGTAAGGACTGAGATCTGTGATTTGGGCTTTTCACCAAGTCTTAGAGAGGGATCCACACAGTTATAGATAGGGAGCTAGCCTAGAAATTACACATGTACTTATAACAAACAGGCTATAAATCATAATTCTGCTGCCTACTCCATAGGAGCACAATGTTATCTTTATTTTATCTTATTTTCAATCTCCTTTTAAACTAGTTTTCTTATCTAACAGATGGGGAAAATAATACTATACCTACATAAGATCATTGGAAGCATTTCATGAGATAAATGCATAAAATCATTTGGCGTGGTTCCTAGTACACAATGGTTTGAAATGCAAGAGGCTGCTACTACTGCTATTATTACCCTTGAGTATGCATTCCCTCGGGTGAAGAAGCATAAACTTGGGTGCAAAGAGATTATAAAATGCACAAGTCAGAAGCCAGCTCTGTTTTGCAGAAAATGCAGAGGGAGGTGTAGATGGAAAGTGGGTAAGAATCAGATTAACCAGGACACGGAAGGTGATTCTACAGATTTGAGGCTTTAATGACCAGAGTGTGAAAATAGAGATATTTTTGGTTTTCTGCCAATCAGAGGGGGCTTGTTTAGGCATGACATGGCCTTTCAATCCCTGTAAATCAATTCATATAGGTGACCTGGCCCAAATTCTCTGTTTGAGAAGAAAATGTTGCTTGTGGCAGGCTGTATTCCCTAGCCACTCTTCCCCAGTTTCCTGCCAAAGTGAGGACCCCTTCATTGTGTGCTGGAGAGAGAATGCCACATGTAATTAGAGAGAATAAGCAGAGAGGGAGAGGAGGCAGCGAGCTTGCCACCGTGCTGGCGGAAGCCTCACTGGGACAGAAGGAGATGTATCCTGACAGCTGCCTTCGTTATGTTGTTTGTTAAACACTGCGTGGCTGCATTTCACAACATTTGGGAAGCCACCCCTGCATTCCCGGGACATTTTGGCAGTAGAGAGTGGAAACTCTTGGGTCTGGGGACAGAGGTGGAGGGTGGAGGGCTAGGAGGGAGCCTTCATAGTGATACAGTGAAATTCATGTTCAAAGTCACCTTCACCCAAATACATCACCCTCAGAATCCCCGACTGCAATTCTGTGGTCTGAGAGTTGTTAAGAGGTTTATGTATTGAATCCAATTAAATTAAAATCAGATGAGTATCTGAGTATCAGCAATGCACCTACCTGTGTTAGGCTCTGGAAATAGACATAGGATGAATCACTCTCCCGACTTTCAAAGAAGTCACAATCCAGTGGACATAATTCAGTACACGTATACCATACACATACACACGCACACACACTCAACACAGAGTAGGGTGCAAAGCGATTTTAAACTGTTGAGAATTTGTTCAGTTCTGAAGGAAAGAAGGATAGCAGCATTCAGGGAGAGGAGTAAGTTTGATTTCGGGTGAGCAATGAAGAAAGAATGCTGTTTTGACAGGGGGTGATGCAGGCAGTAGGAAGCGAGGGACGAGCACGGATGGAGACAAGGAGATAAGTAAGAGTGAACGATGCCATTGATCTTGAGCACAGGACTGTGCAGAAGAGAAGAGCGTGAGGAGCAGAGAATGCAGGTTTATCTAGCACTGAGGAAATCCTCCAATGGGAAAGAGAAGGGGAGGGGAAAGAAAAGGGAGAGGGAGAGAGAAAGAGAGAAATTTGTCCAAGATGAGCCACAGAGGGATTTTGGAACATTTATTTGATGCTTCCGGTTATACTTTAAGGTGTGCTGAGAATTCTCAATGAAATTCAGCCTTAAGTGGGAGCTATCAGAAAAATGTGGTAGCCAAACTGTTGTTTAAAATCCTTTCTGCTGTCAACTTTAATCTGGATGCTCATTCTGCACTTAGCATCTGTTAGAGACAGTGGAAACATAAGTGTAAGTAAACTTTGGGCCTGCAATAAGTTTCAGAGAGAAAAGCTAGGGCTGAAGTCTCAGCTGTGGGAACCTGGGGACCAATTCTGTAGAGCTCTGTCTTGAAGTTTGAGATGCTGGGGAGATGCAACTCTCAAACACCTTGCACCTTGATGGAGAGGGCAGGTATCGCCTCCACATGAGTGTGCTTGATCTTCTTGGCCCTGAAAAGAGCAATAAAGACTGAAGAATGATCCCCACTTCTCCCCACTTCTGACACTGGCAGAGGGAGGATGGCAAAGAGGCATCCTGGTACCCTGGGTCCCAATCACATCTTAATCTTGCTGCTCTTTCTATGTCAGAGAAAGATAATACATAACTTTCTGTCTCTTTTGAAACTTCCATAGAGTGATCCAATGAACAGACAGGAGACCTGCATGGTGGTGCAGGAAGGTAACCACATGTTTTGCGGAATCCACTGACAGAGAGAGAAATGAAAACAGAGTAAAGATTCAGGAAAAAAGTTCTAAAACAGGTCGATGTGAACACCAGCAAAAATAGTAACAGCAGTGACAGTAGGAATACACAAGGAAACCCAAAGACAGTAAGAATGCCTCCGGGAACTAAATGCATGGTTTTCCAACTATAAACCAATCACAGAATGATCATCAGCAACTAAAATTAAAGAGATCATTATTGATCTGTATTGGTGAACTGAGGAACTTAGGGTATTTTACATTTATATTTTTTTGTGGGAAAAAATACCTAAGAAACCATTCTCATCTCCCAGTAAGAATAGATCAGAAGACATTGGACACAGGAACTTACACATACCTGTCTGCATGTGTGTGCATAAAATGCATGGACAACTTGAAAACGGGTAATGTGAATAGTGAATAAACATCCGTAACTAGGAAGAGCACATTGAAAGATGAACACTAATACCAGCCTATAATGAATAATTCTAAACTTCCCTAGTGACGCCTCAGAAATGGGGCAAAGGGATAAGGGAGGAAACAAAATGACCTGAAAGCATTTGCCTCTGCTAAGTCAGGGAGGAGGAGAAGGGAGAGAAAATGTTCTGAGTTCTGCTTTATTGACAAAGGAAAGAAAAGAGGAAAACAAAAAGTGTCTCCTGGAGGTTTTGTAGCTCATTTTTTAAATAATTGTAAGAAATCCTGTAATAGCTTGTGAGCTCAAGGAAGAAAGGACTTTAACGGTAAAGGAAAAAAATGACTGAGGAACGTCCAAACTTTTGAGAAACTAGAGGAAAAGGATGATTTCCTAGGAAATAATTGACATCAAAGAAACAGAAAATATGAATAAATCAAGTTTGACAAAAGAGAAAATATGATGACGTAACTGAAACAAAAATTAGACAGGCAGTCAGTGTAGATAGGCAAATGGGTCAGATGGAGAAAATGGAGGCTGGTTTGAGTTTGGGAACTTGGAGACTGCCCTTGGGAGACTGGAATGTTAATGCCTCCAGAGAGCTTTGATTAGCAACATTACCTGCCTATACTGTCTCTCCCAGAAGGTTGGTCATGAAGCACCCCCTGAACAGATAGGGAGTTGCTAATTAATGCCCCCTGGGCTACTGCTCCCTTCCTACCCCCCAGCCATGTTGGCTGCTCCAGCCCACTAGCTTCTCACCTTTTGGCCATCCCCAGGGAGCATCTCTTGGGCCTAGTCACTACACAGGAAGGAGAGAGATTAAGGAAGAAGAGAGCAAGAGAACAAAGAAAGTCTAAAATGTATAAAAAGGGCTGGACGCTCTCACTTCTTGGGATAGCAGGACACCAGCTATGGCCCCTTTCTCCCTCCCAGGAGAAGTCTGTGCTACTATTTTTAAATAAAACCTGCTTTATGCTCTTGCCTCAGCACTTCCCAAATGTTCAAACTTCAACATTTGAGGAAGCAGAACTTGTCACAGATTACCAGTGGTATCATAACTCATTACAGGAGTCAGCAGAAGCAAATGTCCACAGCTGCTAGTACTTCAAGAAAAAGTGAGAATAGTGTTAAGAGATGCTTAATGGATCAAGAGGGCCAAGAGAAAGAAAAGAAAAAAAATAGAAAGTAAGTGTGTAACATGAAGAAAATAAAATGAGCATATTTTCTAAATATGAGTGAATTTAATTCTCCAAACGTCAGGGATTGTTAGGTCATGTTAAACCACAAAACACAGCTACATGCTATATACAAAAAAAATTGGTAACAAATCAATAAAGCAGCTAAGCATAGAGTGAGATAGCCCCTGTTATTATTTGCATAAAAATGCAAATAATAGCAAAAATATCAACACTAAGCCTCAATAATAACAATATCAGTATAAGACATGGTACAAGTTTAAGTTAAAACCTGAGTAAAAGAGACATACATCTTTAGGTAGCAATTTAGCAACTAAGCACAGAAAGAAAAATCCATTAGAAAAGTGAAAAAAAAAGTAATAAATGTGGAATTATGAGAGATTTAGATAGTTATTTTTTAAAATTGAAAGGTTCTAACCGAAAAAAATTCAAAAGAACTTCAAAGAAAATATTTATATAAAAAACACATTGAGAAAGAGAGAAGGGACCACTTCACATACTGAATAAAATAATATGCTTTTTTCTATCTTAGAAAATATTTATACTACTTTGTCATATATTTATGAAAGAAACACATTCTTAATTAAAAATGTAGAGTTATCATAGACCATAATCCTTCAGAATAACCTACCTTTATTAGAAATATACTATGAAAATTTTATTAAAATCAAATCACTTGAAAATTAAGTAAATGTGGTGTATGCCTGTAATTTGGCTCTGGAGGCTGAAGCAGGAGGATTGCAAGTTTGAGGCCAGCTTCAGCATTGGCAAGGCACTAAATAACTTAGTTGGACCCAGTGTCAAAATAAAAAATAAAGAGATGAGGATGTGGCTCAGTGATAAAGCACCCTTAAGTTCAATCTCTGGAACCAAAATAATAATAATAATAATAATAATAATAATAATAATGTGAATTAAATTTGTATAACCTTTGCATGAATGGGGAAACCAAGAGTTAAATTACAAGCCATCTAGAAAGCAACACAGGTAATTCCTACTCACAAATGCCTTCACAACTGAAGGTCAAAAAACCAAGAGAATTCTCACTCAGAGGAATTAATATGCTATTAATTAATTTCCTGTACAGAGTATGTGCACACACACACACACATACACACTCTTAAAGGAAATTAATGTATAGTCTGTGTGTGTATATAGATACACAAATATATACCCTGTACAGAAAATTTATTAATAAAGACAAAATCTGAAATGAATGAAATAGAATAAAGAAATGCAGGAAAAAGATGTACAGCAGACAAATCAGGTCATTGAAAAGGAAAGTGAAACAAAACTCTTTTCAACTTAATTAAAAATAACACAGTGGAATAAAATATATTAAAATGAAATATTTTTGAGGTGGTATACCAAGTCAAATGCAATCAAGAAATCACTACATATATTTTACAGTAAAGTTTTAAAAACCTTAGTGGAAAAAGATGATTTCCTGGGAGTTTATAAATCATTATCATGGACCTCAAAGAAATAGAAAACGTGAATAAATCAAGTCCAATAAGAGACCCAGAAAATAAGATTAACTAGCATTGAAGTATCACCAGAAACAAATAGGTTCAGAGCCCAGTCTAACCCTTCAAGAAAAGTAATTTCAATATTATTAAAATGTTACTTTTAGAAAAACATATCACTTTGATTTACTTTATGGAGACATTTAGGGCTTAAAAATCAAAGCCTGCTTTAAATGCTAATAATGAAATTGTGATATTGTATATGTTTGTATATGCTATATGTATACTTTTTATACACATATATACACTAGATTTTTCCCTAGGAGTTCATGAGTAGTTCAAATTACAGTTTAATCTGCCATGTCAACAAACAAAAGGGAAAGATCACTTGATTGTATTGACATATGCTGAAAAGGCATTTTAATAAAAATCAGTAGGCTTACTAAATAACATTAGCTTAAATTAAATTATTTAATTTAGATTTTGTAAAGGATAGTTTGAAAACCCTGGAGCATCTACGATCCTAAAAGGTGAAATACAAAACCACTTAATTTTAAATAGTGAACCATGCAAAGAATAACCAATATTGTCATTATTGACATTTTCATAACTACTCTAGCAGATTCAATATGAAAAGAAATGAGATAATTGGTTAACAATAAGAGATTAAAGTGGGGAAAATAAACTAATCGAATCAGAAGAAAATTGAGGAAGGTGGTTGTACAAAAGTTAGAATATCCAAGGACTAACATACTTTCTCCACACTTGAAATACACACCATTTAGAAAAGAGAACACTTTCATTAGCATCATGTACAAAATGATATATAATTAAATATAAATTTTACCATAAAAATACAGTACATACATAAAACTATAAAAATAATATATTAATTTAATTAAATTTTAAAGTTGTCTTTTAACTAATTAATATTTCATTTTATATTTTCTAAATTATGCAAATCCATCTGGAATAGCAACAGCAATTTTGGAGTAAAGTTGCATTTTAAACTTTATAATGAGAGAGTTGGGAAAGGAGAAGCAAGAGGTTTATGCCACAGAAGAGCTGAGAAGGGAATCTTGGGTAACATCTTGGATTGCAACACCCTGGCACTGGGTGGCAACAGAGAAGGAATGAATGCTCATTGTGACCAGATATTTTGTTTGCTGCTATAAGTACAGGTATTTAGAAATAAATGCCAAATTAATTCATAAAATAGACTCAAGGATTTTTTTTTTTTTTGGATAAAGAACCTTGAAGTGGATCCTAGTATATATTATTTGTGGTCATTAAAAAGCATTTTATTGAAATAGAATATAAATATAAATCCTAAGTACTGAACTTGAAAAATTATGATAAATGAACTACTGTTAGCCCTGCATGTGATATATATGCATATGTGTGTGTTTGTGGTGTTTGTATCAGATATCTATCTATATGTGCAATTAATTACATCACCCCGATGTCCTATTTATGCACTTTCTAAAGATCTATTCCCATGCTGTTCTCCAAGAGTAATCTCTCCTGTCTCTCCTGATTCTAAGATCTCAGATTTTTTCCAGAGGAAATTTTGACACGTTATTTATCTTTTGGTTGAAATTGATTATTATTATTATTTTTATTATTATTATTATTAATTATTATTATCATTATCATCATTCTCATCATTATTTTATCCCCTCAGCTCAAATGATCCTTAGGTTATTAGGATAAATCATCCTTCTCTTCTTAAAAATAGCACCATAGATTTTAAGTATGTGTTATTCATTTTCTAATTCAGGTCACACAAAACCAACCTGGATAACTGCTATCATTTTCTTTTAAAAAGGAAGAATTTGAGGCATAGAGAGAAGAAGCAATTTTGAAATTTCACACAGCAAGGAGGCAGGAGAGCCAGAACTCCAAACCTGTTCTGCTGTGATACTTCCAGGACTTGATATTTCTGCACTACAGGTTGCAGATCAACGTACAAAGTATTTAATACATTATCTGCTCCAAAATCTGTGCTTTATGAAAGTACCAACACAATAGTATTGTCAAAGTCGTTTTGTCCACAATGATGCTGCCAGGTAGGTCTATTAACCTCAGATTTGCAGATGAGAAAACCAAGCTTAAATTTCTTGATTTCAAGCAACTATTAGAAAGAAAAATAAAAATGAAAAAGGAGTGTCCCTCAGTCGTTTCCTTCCTAACCTTATCTTCCCAATCCCTGTGCAGACCTAGGTTCACACTCAGCTACACTGACCTTAGGCACTGCATTTCCCCTTTCTGTGTGTTGGCTGGATAATCAGAACTTCTGAGTCATAACTCCTGCTCAATTTATTTCAGAGAGATGGTGTCAGACAGGAGAAGGAGCTTTGAAATAATAACATCATAACCAGAAGATTATTGCTTATTTCTGTCTTAGCCACACAAGGCAGCAAATGCAACAGCCAGGTCATATCAAAATAGGAAGAGAACTATGAGCTTTGACATATCCTTCCCTAATGATGTCACAAAATGCTTAGTTTTCTTTTCTTTTTTTAAAATATGTTTTAGTTGTCAATGGGCCTTTATTTTATTTATTTATATGCGATGCTGAGAATCGAACCCAGTGACTCACACATGCTAGGCAAGCGCTCTCCTACTGAGCCACAACCCCAGCCCCCAAAATGCTTAGTTTTTTTTTTTAAATTGGGTTTTTATATCTCTCATGAATGATTCTTATTTCCTTATTTTGCAACATGAGCACAAAGCAGAGGAAGCTATTTTTTTCTGCCACTTTGGAAAAAAGAGGTGGTGTGAGTAACTGAGGCAGAGAGAGAGAAAGAACACCTTCATGATTATGTTGCAAACTGTCATTTATACCTTAGTAAAACCTGTGTCTACCAATTTCCCAAAACTGCATGAGATCTTACACAGAGAAGGGGGAAAGTCACTTCTGAGGAAACCCAGGACATAAACACAGCTAGTAGGACTCCTGTCTCTCCTGTTGCCAACAGGTGTCAATCCATTCCAAACTTCCTCTTAGCACTCCATATCTTTTTTTTTCTTTTCTGTCTCTATGTGATTTCCCTGTCAACCTTTCAAAAGCCTCTTATGTTCTCACTTATCAAAATCCATTTCAAAAACCACAGCTTTCTCCAAATTTTCTCTCCTCTTCCTGATTATGTGTAATATTTCTCATTTGCTTCAGGTAAATTTTTATTTTCATTAATGATCTATTTCCATTTTTCATGAAATATCACCCTTTTCCATTGTATGATTATAGCAATAAAACATGTTCATTTTAACGTATGTAATTAGATTAAAAATAAAAGTGTCATTATTACTATTCATCCTATTCTCCTGTTCCAGAGTATCCTATTTTAATTCTTTTTTTAGTTTACATTTTCCAAGATATTTTACATAAATTTAAACACTCCACTTATTCTGAATGAACTTTGAAATAAAAACATTCTTCTGGCCATGGATCTTGCAGTTAATAATAACACTTAAAAAGAATAATAAAAAGAGTTAGGAAATCAGGTGAATCAGGACACATTCTACCTGAAAAGATTGTAGCACATGATGGAAGTAGAGATTTCCTGAGTGAGTTCCAGAAGTTTGAGAAAAGACCACTTTGGGTCTTCAGAAATCAGAAATGCCTCATAGTGGCTGTTGGCTGTTGCTGCTAGCACTGCAGAAGGGGTAGATTCATTGAGGTGTTGAGTGTGAGCTTTATAGACAGAGAGCAAGCAAAGACAGAGAAGCAGAAATAAGCAGAGTGAGAGGAGGGCCAGGAGTGATTCTTCCAATCCCTTCACATCTCCCCTGAGGCCTGCTCCTGACCACTTCTAATGTGACTTCTTGTTCACATCATTCACCATGGTTGTTTCCTGATCCCATCTGCATTTTTAAAAAATCATGGTCTATATTGCATATGTTGCCAGGACATACTCATGGTTACCACCTAGAACAGACCACTTTCTTAACACACACACACACAAATATGCATGTATTTCAGCTTCCCTTTGGTATTTACACTAATTGCAAAGTAATATGCTCATACTACATGTCATTAAGTTTCATTTCTTGATAAAAGATATGCAATTTTTATTGAGGAAGTTGAATGCTTTCAAAATTCCCCTCCCTACTCTCCTCAAGAAATATACATATATTTCACATATATCCATTCTCACATAGAGCTGCATTAACAACAGGTGTTTCATATGAATTGACTGAACCAAATGCGTTCATAGCTAAGGCATGAATTTCACTGTGTGTCTGTCTGTTGGGCTGCTATCATAAAACACACGAAACTTGGTAATTTATAAATAACAAAAATATCTCTCTCATGGTTCTGGAGGCTGAAAGCCCAAGGTCAAGGTGTAAACGGGTTCAGTGACTGCTGCGGGGCAGGTCTCTGCTTCCCAGATGGAGTCTTGAATGTTGAGTCCCTTGCAAGAATCAACATTGTGCTAGAAGGAGAAGCAACACAAGTGAAAGCGTATCTGGTTCTCTCCTATCCTTTCATAAGTCACAGATCATTGTGAGATGAAGCCCTCATACCCTTCTGAGGGTCCCACCTTTCATCAGTGTCCCAAACCAAGTTTCAACATGAATTTTGGAGGAGCCTTATGATTACATTGCCTTCCTTTTCTTCCACCCTCCCCTCCTGGAACTGACAATTGCTTTATTATTTACATTTATTTTATTTTCAGTAACCATATTATACTCAGATTTTTTCGCAAAACCAATCACAGTGGAAAGCCATAGTCTGTGTGCATATGCTGAGAAGCATCTCTCTCTGAGGCCTTCATCTTGCTGGCTTCTGGATTCACTCACTATCAGGAATTCACAGATACTTTCTGGGAATTCCTTTTAAAATTGCTTCACTATATTTTTCTGGGATTGATCTTCTGTTTGATATTTTCATCTTCTCTTTCTTGGCTTAGAGTTCCCTAGTGTTGGAATATTTCATCTAGTATTTTCTCACATACTTCCACAGAGAGATAAAGTTGAGATATCGTGTGTTTAAAACTGTCTTTGTTCTACTCTGATCCTAGTGACATAAGTGAAATAGGGTAGATTTTATTTATAATATTTGCATATGCTTTCATATATTTAAATCATCTCAATGTTACTTGTAATGCTTCATATAATACAAATGCTACACAAAGATTTATACTGTACCGTTTAGGAAATCATTGCAAAAAAAAATTTTTTTGTACATGTTCAGTACAAATGCATTTTTTTTCCAAAAAATTTTGACCCATGGTTGACTCAATGACAGATGCAGAACCTGTGTATTATGGGAAACTGACTATTCATATATTGGTCCTCCTAGATGTGTGCTCTGATACTTTCTTTTCTTTTAGTTCTGTATCTTTGCTTTTTGTTCAACTTTCTAGAGATTCCCTCAAATTTATCTCCATCCTATTAAATTCTTTACAAATATTTTATATTTAGAAAACTTACTTAAGTCTTTTTTATTTCTACATTGTCTTAACATTTTAGTTCCACATGTCTGTTCCAGTAAGGATACTAACCAAACCTGAGTGAACGTGTCCTTTGCGGTTTCTGTTTCCTCTACAATAGCCTGCTACATGATTCCTCTGCATCCGCCTGTTATTGAACTCTATTCTGAATGTAGCAGCCAGAATTATCCTTTTAAAAATGTCTT
>CM053399.1:170099650-170110003 GCA_028644305.1 Xerus rutilus
GGCTTGGAACTCATGATCTCCTGCCTCAGAATCCCGAACCACTGGGATTACAGGCGTGCACCACCTCACTCTTTTATTCTTCTATCTATCTGTCTATCTATCTATCTATCTATCTATCTATCTATCTACCTATCTATCTGTCCTTCACACAATTGGATATATTTAAGAAATACAACATGATGTCCTGAAACATGTATACACTATGGAACATCAAATCAACCTCATAAACACATGCTATCACTTAAAATCTCTTTTTGCATGTATGGATGGTGAGAAAATCCAAAATTCAGTCTCTCATCAGTTTTCAAATGCACAATATGTTGCTAATAACTATGGTCATCATGATGTACCAAGGACTCTTGAACCCACACCTAAGTGAAAGTTGGTGGCCTTTGACCAATATCTCCCCAATCCTCTGAACCTTCAGACTCTGGTAACCACCATTTATTTTCTGCTTCCATGAATTTGACATTTTTTTTTTTTTTTTAGATTCCACAATAAGTGATAGCATGCAGTCTTTGTCTTTCTGTTCCTGGTTTATTTCATTTCACATAAAGTCTCACAGAACTATTTTAAAATATATTGTTTCAATTTAGTTTTACTTGAATTTATTAGTAAAAGCAAATATATTGAAGCAACATGACATATTTTATGAATGACAAATAAATTTGTGTTCCTCAAGGAGATGTTAGCATCCAGAATTTAAGTTGAGATCTTTAAAAAAGAAAAAACCCTATGGTTCCGTTTTAGACCTATCCATTAACTCCTACTATGAAGAAATTAACACTCTCTCTTCTCTCTCTCCCTAGTCCTCCAGTCCTTCCTTTTCATTGGCTACTATTAGTAAAAATGTATGACATTTGCACATTCTGGTCTGAAACCACAATTCCCACTGTTGTTCTGTTTCAATTGTATATTGAATTGGAATATGTGTTCACCCTGCTTCTGTTCCCAGGGCTTCATCATTTCTAATTATTTTATCATCCTTTACAATTTTATTTATCTGATTTCATCTTCCAGAAGCTTCTTATTTTTAAAACTTTAAATAATTTTATTTAACTCCATGCACTGAAAATATTATCATTTCAACATATAATCCATACAAAATTATTAAGATCTTTTATATAAAATTCTTTTTTTTTCTAAGTCTTCAACATGTAGTGAAACTTTTATACCCAAAGCTTTTCCAGTCCCAGCAACATGTCTCTAAGTGTTCAGTAACAATGTGTGGCCATCAGTCACAGAATCAGAGAGCTCAGTTCCTGACATCCTTCTCTTGTTTGACTCACTTGTCCATTCCCTGTTACACTGTGATTTCACAACATCGTCCTCACCTAATTGTGATGTCCCTACTTAGAAAAGCTCCAATGACATCCACTTTTTTGTTTATCAATTTTATTTTTTTCATTTTTAGATAATTATAGGTTTGCATGCAGTTGTATGAAATAATACCAAAACTTTATATAAAAGAGATTTGGGTTCTATATATTTCTTGGTTTGGACATGCCTCACAATATGTGTGTTCTGCTTTTGTATGTGAAAATTGCTTTACTTTTCAACATAAATGGGCTTATATCAATCTTTACCCTGCTTTTCATTTCACTCAGCAAAAGTCAGATGTTCCTATAGGGGCTGAAAATTTCTTAATGTTCTGTTCTTTATGGTAGAGTCTCAGCTGACTTTTCTTTCTTTTTTTTTCACAATATCTTTATTTATTTATTTCTTTTTTAATGTGATGCTGAGGATTGAACCCAGTGACTCACACATGCAAAGCAAATGCTCTACCACTGAGCCACAGCCACAGCCCCCTCAGCTGACTTTTCTTTCCTTTTCTTCTTTCCTTCCTTCCTTCTTTTCTTCCTTCTCTCCTTCCTTTTCCCATTTTTTTGTTCCTTCTCTTTTTCTTTGGTTAACAAACAGTCTGATATTACCCCCTACACTTTCTTAAGCTCCTTTGCCACCTTTTAACTGTGTGCCAACCACACAGGTGCCACAGGTATGTAAAACCTGAAAGCCTAGGACCTTTCCGCTATTCAACATTGTCCTATATCAGATATGTGCATGGTCCTCTCCCTCAGCTCTTTTAAGATTTTGCTCATAGGTCACCTCAGTGAAACACACTGTTGGCCACCTCAGTAAAACTAATTTGCCTATCTTCTCCCTCCATTCAGCATTCTCAATTCACTATCATGGTGCCCACTTAGTTTCTTATCTTCCAAAGTGCTTTATACTTTCAATATCTTTCATAATTTACTTATTTGTGCTTTTTTTAGCTCAATTTTATAGTCAGAATGGAGTTCTGTTAATTACTTCCTGTTCATCTTTAGTTTAATTTACCTGTAACTTAGTTTTCTCCATTTATGAAATGCAAATAAGACTATTTATTCTCATTTATTGAGTGGCTACCATGCTGAGATGCTCTCTTGACAAGTAATTATTGGTATAAGCACTGTAATCTCCTTCAGGAAGACTGTCTACTACATCTGATAGCTAAGGAAAGAGATTAGAAAAGGTAATGAGACTTGCTGAAGGTCTCCCAGCTTGACTGGAATGGTAATGAGAGACTTGACTGGAGTCGCATCCCCCTGTAAAAATCTCAAAAGATGTATACCTAAGAGCATCTTTAATTTTCATCACACTCATTTTAATATTGATGATGCAGTTATACCCATTTTACAGATGAAGAAGTTGAGGTCCCCAGAGATTAAAAGTTTTTATTGCAAGATTGGTGATTTCTTAAACTCTATTTGACCTCAGATTCTTCTGGCTGTAAAACTAATGTTCTCTTGATTCTACTATAAGGCAGTCAAATTCTGCTGGAAGGAACAAATGGGACTAGAAGACAACATTTCACTTTCTCTTGCTGAATACCTTACCTCTTTTTAAATAATTTTTAAATACATAAATTTGATAGGGATGCAATTCTTCCCATTAATTTAGGTGGTGGAGAATCAACATCATTTCAATAAGTTGGACATTGACATTTATTTGAACTGTGATCAGCTTTACTCCAGTTTACGGGGTAATCATCACTCTATCCCACAATGCTCTGAGGTTTCCTACAGCCATCAATCATTTTTCCTCTGAGCGTTGCATTGCAGCCTTCACTTGGGGGCCTCAGCTGCCAAATAAAAGGTCATTTAATGGGTCCTTACTCTTTTGAGCACCATCCAAAGCCTCCTCTTCAATCAGCTTCTCGGGGAGAGATCCAGGTGGGGGCAAAGAGACAGGTCACTTCAGCTCCGTTTCCATGGTGACCCATACATGAATGTGATCTTAGCCCACGACTTTGGACATAATGACCCCTAATCACATCCTCTTCGCCCCTGAGGACTCAGTGACAGCTATGGCAATTTCCTGTGACTTGCTTTAATGGAACGAGTCTCAGAAAGGTAGACTTCCTACTTCAAGAAAGCAGGGCCAGCCAGCAATTACTTTGGGGCAGAAACTTCGAGCAGACAAGGTTTTTGCAGGAATTCTATGACAGCAGTAGATGAAATATGTTAGTAGGATCCAAGGTGCCAAATAGACCACTCTTTTTGGAATGTTTCAGCTCCTAATTAACCCAGACTCAATTCAGTTGTGACCTACTTCATTTCTAAATCCCACACAAAGATAATGTGAATAAAGGAAACTCTCTAAAAAGAAATCGTTGAGGGAACAAAGAATGCTAGGATAAGTACGAAGAGGATATGCCATAAGGTCAAAGTTAACTATCTTCAAATGTATCAAACGTTGACATAAGAAAGAAAAATTAAAGTTGGACTGGTGTCCAGAAGTATAATCACTAGGAGATAGTTAGAGGCATCCGTTCTCTCCTTGGGAGGCTCAGACATCATGATGGTCAGGATGAAATTTGAGTCATAGCTCTGCCTTTCACTAACTGTGTAGCTGTGTGGAAACATTGGTTTTCCTGTACTTAGAATTCATCCTTTATAAAATATGAATTATACTAGTATTTCTGTATTCAATATTTATTGAGATTGTGTCTTCATAGTGATGCTGTGGAGAATAAATAAATTGATTTACAGACGGAACTTAGCTTAGTGCCAACCACACCATGTATAGCTTAAAAATGGCCATTTCAATTGTTACCATTACTATTATTACTCAATCCATTACTAAAAATTAATCTCTAAATGTTAGAAATACTAGAAAGGGTTGTTTTTGAAATTATTCAGCTCTCAGTCATTGGCCAAAATCTGACAGAAAAATGGGAAATGAGGAGAAAATTAGCCAGTATCAGGGGTCAATTATTAAGAGATTAGTTGAATTACTGACCTTGACCTTGGAGGGTGCCACTGTGCTGTGATGTTTGGACTTGCCGCTGTTGTCAAGTGTCTAAGTGGGGGTCAGCTTGCTCTTTCTGATAGCCAATAGGTATGGTGTAGAACTACTGGGTGTCACCAAAGCAAACTGGTGGAGAAATACAGGCTTCCTTTTACATGTCAGTCACTTCTAAGTTTTCACTTTCCCAACCCCATGCATTCTATACAGATCTATTTTTCATTTATTTTCTTACATATGCCATGGCTAAGCCTTTATGCCTCAGAAATGATCTCTATGTCTTTCCTTCAGAGGTTTTCTTCAACCTATATCCATTCTCAAAAACACTTTGTGGAAGTTGAATCCTGAATGCCATCATTTCCTCTCACATTTACATTTGGAATAAATTTCTTGTTTTCCTGGGGGCATGTTAACTCACTCAGCACATTGTCACTGAAGCTTTACCCTATGCCAGCTGTCATGCAGAGAGCTGTAAGTGGAGAAATGAGAACAGCCTACCTTTAGACAGTCATGAAACTTTGGTTCTAGTAAGGGAGGCACATATCCAAGAAAACTATACAGAAAACCAAGTTCACGTACATGGAATAATATGAAACAGTAAAAATGAATGGAATAAAGTTTTACCTATCAACTTGACTATATCTCAATAATTTTTGTGAGTGAATGAAAGAAATATGATGTTAGCATAATGGAAATTGTAGATGTAAGCCAAGAACAGTAGACACTAAATTCAAAATAGTGCCTACTTCAGGGTAGGGTTGAGAATGAGAAAAGGGAATGGAAGTTAGTAGGAGGATGAAATCTTCAATGTTTCACATAAATTTGATCTCTTTCCCTTCAAGGTAAGTATATGAATGTTATATATAAGAAATGATTCCTAAATAAAATATTCCTACCAAAAGATATTATAGTCATAAAAAATGTTCTAAGTGGCACTATAATATTAAATCAAAATCAGAAGTACTTGATTTAGAAGGGGCATATGACAGAAATAGCTTCTTTCTGTCTTTGTGGAAATATTCTTAAAGAAGAATTAACCAGGGAAAGTATAGAAATAAAGGCCAGAAAAGTACTTAATTATCTTTTATTAATCTCTCTGTTTGCATTTTGATATAAATTTCCAAAAAATTTATTTAATTTTCTCAACTGAACAAAAACACATTAAGACACTGAGTGTTATTTACCTTTGAATTCACCAAAGGACTGGACAAAGATTAACATACAAACTATAATTTTCCTATACTCAGTAATGAATTGGATGAAAAAGAAATCAGGAGAACTATTCTATTTGAAATAACTTCAAAAAATACTTGGGAATAAATATACCCAAGAAAGTAGAATACCTCTACAATGATAACTATAGACAACTGAAGAAAACAAAATGAAGATCTTAAAAGATGAAAAGACCTCCCATATTCTTAGATAGGCAGAATTAATGTTATCGAAATGGCTGTACAACCAGAAGCATTATACAGATTCAATGTAATTCCCATCAAAATACTAATGACATTCATCACAGAATTAGAAAAAAATAGTTTAAAATTTATATAGAAGAGTAAAAGACCTAGAATAGCCAAAGTGATACTGAAAAAGAAGAGCAACACCGGAGGCATCACGATACCTTATCTCAAATTGTACTACACAGCTCTAGTAAAAATGAGACCATGGTATTTTATCAAAATAGACATGAAGACCAATGGAATAGAACAGAAGATACAGAGACAATCCCACAAAAATAGAGGCATCTGATACTCAACAAAGGTGCCAAAAACGTATGTGGAGAAAAGATAGCCTTTTAAATAAATGATGTTGAGAAAACTGGGTATCTATATATAAAGAAAAACAAACTAGATCCCTATCTTTTACTTTTTACAAAGTCAAATCAAGTGGATCAAAGACCTAGGAATTAGACCAGAAACTATGCAACTGCTAGAAGAAAACAGGCTCAGTACTCCAACATATTTGTGTAGGCACCAATGTCCTTAACAAGGCCTCTAAAACTTAAGAAATAAAACCAGGAATCAATAAGTAAGATGGTATCAAATTAACAACTTTTGCACAGCAAAGAAAATGATTAAGAGCATGGAAAGACAGCCTACAAAATTGGAAAATGTCTTTGTCAGCTACTCCTTCAACAGGGATAATTATTCAGAATATATAAAGAAGTTAAAAGCTTAGCACCAAAAACAAACAAAAATCAAATAACCCAAATGATAAATGGGCAAAAGAACAAAACAGACATTTCTCAAGAGAAGAAATACTAGGCCAATAAATACATTAAAAAATGTTCAACATTCCTAGCATGCAGGGAAATGTAAATCTAAAGTTTATTGAGATTTAAGGTCACTTCATATAGAATGGCAATTATCAAGAATACAAATAGTAATAAATGCTGGGGAGTGGGCTGGGGAGGGAAGGGTACATTCACACACTGTTGTTGGGACTGCAAACTAGTACAACTGCTTTGGAAAACAGTATGGTGATTCCTCAAAGAGCAAAGAATGGAACCACCAGGTGACCAAGCTCCTCCTTGATATTTATTCAAAAGAATTAAAATCACCATAATATAGTGATATAGACTAAACAATGTTTACAACAGCACAATTAACAATAAACAAGTTATGGAATCAGCCAAGGTACCTGTCAACAGATGAATGAATTTAAAAATGTGGAATAGATATACACAATGGAGTTGCACTCTGCCATAAAGAAGAATGAAATTCTGGCATGTGCTGGTAAATGGATGGAGCCGGAGAACATTGTGCTAAGTGAAATAAGTCAGACTCAAAAAGTCAAGACTTAAATGTTTTCTCTCATGACAGAAGCTAGAGCAAAATTATTTTACAAGGAGAGAATCCCATGAAACTGGAAGAGAGATCAGTGAGGTACAGAAGGGAGATTAAAGGGAAGGTAGGAAGGACAGGAAAAGGGAGAAACTGTGAAAAGAAATTGATCAAATTATGCTGTGTAGATGTGTGAATATACAGTGAATTCTATCTTCATGCATATCTCTAAAGCATAAATTAAAAAGTAGATAAGTAGAAGGAAAACCAGTAGACTATACGAAGGGGAAAGGGTAGTGCGGAAGGGACAGAAAGAAAGTACTGGGGACTGAAGTGGAGCAAATGACTTTCCAAGCATGTATAATTATGTCAAAATGAACCCCAGAGTATGTATAACTATAATTCGATAATAAAGATTTTTTAAAAATCTTCGTTTTAAGGAACAGGCATTGGATCTCATGTACCTCAGGAATCACAAATATACTAAATGTCTAATACATATTTATTTTTAACTTATACCCATTAGCAACTGGTCCAAGCTTATAGGATTTTAGAAAGGATCCTTATTTGACAATTTTTCACCTATCTATTCCACCTAATATTTCATTTGAGTTTTCAACAAAGCTATGAAGGGTAGGTATCTTTGAATCCTACCCTCACTCTGTGTGAAATGTATGCCTTCTCATCCTTGACCTGTCAAGTTCAATCTGGTCTATTCTTTAAGGTCTTGTTCATGTGCCTCTACCTCCACAGAGTCTTTACTAATCAATTATATTCGAAGACTGAGCTCCCTCTTACAAACTCCTTTGCTACTTCGTGACATCCTTTGAGCTTCCTCTATATAATTTGGTTAGGCTAGCATGGCACATGGACCATTGTAGACAGCCAATGCATTGTAGCTATCATCATCATCATTACCATCATAATCATCACCATCATCTTCATCATTGTTGGTTATCACTTGCCTTCAAAAATACGCACCCCAATCAAGAGAGAGAACAATGACACAGGTATACCTGTATCTGGTCCCGTGACCTAACACACATTCCTTCCTTTGGCAAATAGCAACTGCTCATATATGAGAAAGTAAAAATTAATAAATAAATTCATGAAATAAACCATACAAGAATTTTATTTGTCTATCCATTTGGAGTTCTCAGGCTTGCAAACATCCACCTTCTACCCCAAGGGGTGGAGTTATTTATTGTTTGCACAGGATAGCTCTTTGACAAATGAACAAAAGTCTGAGCTGGCTTCATTAAGAAGAATGGATATAAAGCAGCAACATGTCTGTGCTGAGCCATTGAAAGTGAAATGGGATAATTGCTGTGGTTACAATGAGGCTGATCAAGCTGAGAGAAACAAGTTTCAAATTGTTCCAATCAGTCCTAATCCAGCAGAGTTATTAACAGTGCTCTATCCTGGTGCGACTGCATCTGCTAACTCGAGATAATGATTTATATCACAGTTTACCAAAGTCTCAATTTGTCCTAATTCAATAAGTGAAACCCAGCAAGGCAGGCAGGAGACATAACATCATGCAATGCCTGGAATCCCCATTCTTTCTCCTCTCCCCACTAACTGCAGACCATCGTGGCCACAGGTGCAGCCGTTTGCCAACCATTTTGCTTTGTGGTCTTAAACTGAGGGATTCAGCAGTGGGCTGAAGTCCTTGACCATAACCAGCTCTGAAAGATCCAGCAGGGAAAAAAAAAAAAAACACTTCAAGCAAAGCCAACATGATGGAACCATACAATTAGCAGGAGACATAATTAAAGGTAGATAGAAAGAATATAAATAAAATCTGTGTCCAGAATAGGCCAATATGCAAGTAGATTGAGTGATGGCCTGCAGCTCTGGGGTTGCGCTGGGGGTAGAGAAAGGATTGATGTGGAGGTGGGAGAGAAAGAAAGGAATACCTACTAATGTTTATGGAATTGTTTTATATCACTAGAATGTTAATGTTCTAAAATTGATCATGGCACAAGTTGAATAATGTGGTGAACATGTGAAGAACGATGGCATTATACAGTTAAAAATGAGTAAATTGTATGAGGGGTAAATAGTATCTCAATAAAGCTGTTTTAAAATAATGAATAAGTACAAACCATAAAGAAGTATCTTGGAGACCTGAGTCTAGCAGTTCTTAACCTGGAAATCTTGGTTAGAAGTCAGTGATTGTGTTAGTGACACAAAAACCTGTATTGTCTGTGTGTGTACACGTGTTTCTATGTGCAGGTGTGCAATCCCCCCTCAGGGCAGAAAGTGCAGAGCTATTGCTAGTTATCAATTTGTGACCTAATAAGGTTATGAACCACTGACAGGTCTAATCAACCCAACCATAAAAATGAGGAAGCAGAAAGGGGGTGGGAAGATAATTGCTCTAAGTCATTATGAGAGAGAGGACTGGATATATGTTACAGGAATCTCAGAGCCAGTCAGGAAGTAATTTATAGATTACAGGACAAAATGTGGATTCTGCCAAGTGTGATTTCTTGGACATGATTTTCCCTGACCGGTCCTCCTGCTCACAGCGAGGCTGCTCCCACCGAGGTAGCCAGACGTGTGTCTCCTGTATGTCCAAAGGTATCCCTGAAGGAAAAGGTCTCTTGACAGGCACAGAGATCACAGGACACAAAGCAGAGAGAGCAGAATGGGCCACAGTCTCTCAAGGAGAGTCAGGACAGAGCCATGCGGTGTACATATTTATTGAATGACTGAGTTGAAAATCAGGACGCTATGTCAATGTACTTCCTGAACCACCTTTAGCCCTCTGAAAGGAGAGACTGATCTTAATGTCTCAGTTACCTTAGCTTTGGTATTTGATGACCAGGATGGCCACTTACAGGAGATCCCCTTTCACACTTCCCTTCTCGTTTCCCTCAGTTAAAGGGATTCCACTGTGTAGATTAAGAATGAACTTCACACCCCTCTAACTCAAGGACATGGACCCCTTTTGCTCCAGCTGAGACTTGTGTTATAATGACCCTGAGTCCAAAGCAAGCCCCATCTGCCAATACCAACTAGCTTGTCCAGTTGTTAAAATGGATAAATAATCAGACTGAATGTCCCCTCTCTAATCAGACCAGTTTTAGGGCTCCAAGGTTTGATGGAATCTCCCTTCTAGGACCTCACAGGCTATGGGAAAAGGCCTGGATGTAGACCACAGTCAAGAAGCCAGGTCACAACTTCTGAAGTCAGGGACTTAGCTGAGCTCGGAGGTGTCATGGAGAAAGGAGTTTTGAATAGCTCTGAGGGCAGCTGTGGAGTTGGGAGGAAAGCA
>CM053399.1:170110503-170226991 GCA_028644305.1 Xerus rutilus
GAAAAGGTCAAGAATTTTGCAGCACGTTCTTCCCCAGGCTACAGGATCAAAACTTCTTTTTTAAAAGGTTGTTCCAGGTCCAGCGAGATAGTCAGTCGTGATACAGAATATCAACAGCGGTTTGTGTCCTCAGGGGGCACGTACTCCTCTTGGGAGAGTTGCTTGGAAGAAGATTTCGCTGAAGAGATTCCTTGCTCTCATTAGGGCAAATTTAAGAATGAATAAAAATTTGACTTATGTGACTTATGAGGGGAAGTGTGTGAGTCAGATCTTTGTTTTTCAATTCCCCTCCCCCTTCTTTTTTCCTGTTCTTCCTTTGAACTTTCATTTCCCTTTGTCTTTCCTTGGGGTGTTTCTCTTCATCACCTTCTTTTGTCTTTTTTCTTCATTCTAAACACCAATCTCATTATTAGACTTTCCATTTGATCTTGACGACTCCTGTCATCGCATTGTCTAACTTGCTCAGAGACCCCTCCCTGCCTCTGATGTTTATGCCCTTGTGCGATTCCTCCCCCACCCCTTGATTGTAAACCGGACCTATACACTCATGTCTCATAAACAGATTACAAATCTGATTATAATTATAAAATATCACCTGCAAGATGAGGGTACATAAAAGGTATGACCTCCACCTTCCTTAAGAGTGCTCCCTCTGTCTGTGAAGAGATACACATGGCAAGGAATTATTTTTTCTGACCACTAGCCACTGAGGATCTGAGGCTTTCAACAACATGAGTGTGAGCTTGGATGAAGTTCCTTCCCCAGTAGCATCTTGAGATGATAGACAACTGATTGGCATTTGGATAACGGTCTTACAATTGTCCTTGTGCCAGAGGACTCAACCAAGCCCACCTGGATTCCTGACCCACAGAAACTGTGAGATAATGTTCATTGTTTCTGGACACTAAGTCTTGGAGAAGCAACCTGTGCAATATAGATAATGAGAGTAGCTCATATCCTTTCATGCTTCTCCTCTTTGACTTCCTTTGGGGAATCTCTTTCCTTTCTTCTTATCCTCTAAATTCTTATGTGCAAAGATTTTGGATTTGCATGGGATGCTGAATGCAATAGGGATCAGAATTTTACTCTGTAAACTGCAAAACAAATTATGCATCTGAAAACATAACATGTTTAGTGGAGAGGTTGGCATCTTTGGTCTTATTTTAATCATAGTATTTGTTTAATATATCTTTGTCATCTTGTTAAAACTACTTAATGGGAAGCTACTATCTTACTATATTGTCTCAAAGCCACAGGGAACAGGACAATGAAGGAAATGTACCTCCTTCTATCAAAGATAATTGGAGTCATATTTTAAAAATAGAAAATGAAGCATCCCCCAAAAGGGATACTCTTAGGGGTCAAGAAGAGGGAGAGATCACATCCTACTTGGAAAGAGGGAGGATCAGGAAAGGCTTTCAAACGGGAGGACACTGCTGGATCTTTAAGTTTCTGCTGGCTTTCTATATTCTCACTTGGTGCCCTGTGTGCTTCCCCTCCACTCCAGAGCCCCTCTCTCGCATGGTCTATGCAATCAACTCCTGCCTAATATGCAAGGACTAACATGCATTCCACTTTTTCTGAGTCATCCTCTATGACATTGCTAGGTAGATGGCTGCTTCGTTTTTCATCCCTCCTATAGCTCCAACTAACTGTGTCTACTTGAGCCTTTCTCCAGTTTCTACTAATTTGTCTCTTCCCTTCATAAAGAAGAGAAGCTCAACTCAAGGGAAAAGGAACAGTTCCAGAGTCAGGACTTGTCTAGGGTAGAAGATGGTAATCAGAATGGTGTAGTAAGAGATCGATTCAGATAAGGTTAGAGTATTAAAAAAGTTATTTGTAAAAGCAAAGATGCGTTCTTGGGGAAAAATGGATTTCTGTCCATAGATTAACTCTTCATTTATTTCCCAGATGATTTTTTTCTTCCCATATTTTCCTGCATTTGAAACTTGGAACTAAACTACAGGGATGTTTAAAATGTCTCATGCACGATTGTGTATAGTTCTGAATGTTCTCTGAACTTCATAATATATAGGTTTCTTGGGAAAATTAGGAGATGGAAAAAAGGAACTGGAGTTATTTGGGAAATACACATAATTTTAGAGAATATAAAAATAAGTAGTCTATTTTTTCTTTGTTCTTCCAAATTGTATTTATTACAAAATACAAAAAGAGTTAAGCACTTAAATGTGAGTCATGTCATTGCTGTATACTTCTTTTTAAGTGACCTAGGTCAAATCACTTCAAAGATATCCCAGGTGTCAATATTAACTGTGAAAAACCTTCGGAATGCTGAAGAATTAAAAAGCAATCATATTGATGACACAGTAATTTACATCTCTGAAAGTCTGTCATAATAATTCACCCAAAATGAGGGAATATGCTGTAAAGAACCTAAGTGAGGAACAATACAATGGTGTTGTATATTGCAGAAGATCAGCCCGGTGTATTCTTAGGCAGCCATTAAAATGATAATTAGAAAGACATAAACATAATTTTGAAAATGTCTAGAATGTGTTGTTAATAAAAGGAAGAGAACGCTAAATTATATGAAACCACAATTATACTTCCATAATTTGTATTTGCTTATGAAGGAAAACAAGAAAAGAATAATATAAAATAAAACCAGCTGGTGTTTTAGAACACATGCTTTTTCATTTCAGGGCCGTTTTTTCATCCCAAAATTTAAGATCTGATTATTCCTTTGGTGAGGTTAGGCCCGTCTTGCTCCTTGTAGGATGCTTAGCTGCAGCCCCACCCTCTGACTATGCCAGTGGCATATCCCCAATTGTGACAAGGAAAAATGGCTCTAGACATTGCCAAATGTACCTCAGGCAGGGGGCAAAATTGCCCCCTGTTTTAATGAAGCATTTTTGTTATTTCCCAATGTTATTTCTCAAAGAAAGAGCACTCATAAGTAAAAATGAAAATACTCTTTACCCTTGACCTGGCATTCACTTCAGCAACTTACCCAGAGAATCATTGAAATCAGCAATGTTCTGGTTCTATCAGACAAGTGAGTGAAGCATTAATGCATGTTGACCTGCTTGGGGATGTCAGCAAACTCTACCACTGCTCTTGGTGCTTGCAAAAGGGGTAAAGGAAATCAGTGCATGTTATATAAGAATATCTTTTACTGACAGTGCAGGGTATTTTTATCCTGGTGGAAGTTGCCTCTAGGCTCTGAAACCCTCTGTCAGGGAGTAAAGAAAACTAATTGCAGTGAAATATCTTTTCAGGCAACCTGCCCATCACCAAATTCTCTACGTAGGGGAAATGCACACTTACTTTAGAAGATGTTTCAATGGAAGCCGAGCCCCAGAGGAATTCTTTTTAGGGCCAGAGAAACTTCTACACAGTGTAAGACTTGAGTTCAATACAAAAAGTGTTAAATTTCAAGGAGTCATTAAAAATTTCACTGAAAATTTCAAGGAGGCCTAGTATTAGACCATCTGGCTTGACCTTATATTTTATAATCGGGGAAGCTAGAAACCGGAATAGTTAAGTCGCTCGCCAGTTCAATGTATTTAATTACTTGCACGGCGTACAATGAAACCAGGTCTGCCTGAAGTTTCTTATCCTTCAGGCAAACTTTGTCTTTTAAAGAACATTTCCCATCTCTGCAGTTTTATATCATTGGAATGTAATTTATTTCTAGATTATGATATCTTTCACTGTGTTTGACACATGGATTGGTCTTGAAATAGAATGTAAAATTCAAACATTCAAAAAAGTAACATTTAATGAGTTCTATGTGCCCAGTATTGTGCCACACAGTGGGTTTGAGAGATCAGAGTAAACTGTTTTATTCTTTTCTGCTAGTGTCACATGTGCTGCTAGACATAGAAAATACATTCAGCCAATTCTGACTGGAAACCCAGAATAGGATTAGCTTGAATTTGAATTCTTGAGGCCTTACATCTATGTACCCTGGAACAATTCCAACTTTCCTCTCCAACATTGTGCTGAGGCATATGCAATACTCTGTTACGAAAACCATTACCATCTTGATTTAGGACAAAACATAATCTAGAAGCCACCCTAAGAATTACAGTAAATGTCAACAATCCCAATTCTGTCCAAGTGAGGAAAGCATGGACCCCAATTAGTTAAACAACAAACATTCTTAAGTCTCCTGGGGTTCCTATTAGATGCATGTTTGAGCATAGGATGTTTATGAAAATTTTCCAACTTTCAAAACCCATATGCACCATGATAACTGTCCTTAGCAATCAGGTTTTTGGACTTGGTATTCACCTGGGTCTTTCCATAATGCCTCTGGGATGGAAAGATCCAAAGTACCTTATTTTCTGTGATAACCAAGTAGCTATCAAAATGCTTTCTCATTGGAAACACCTAACAGAAGGAGTAAAGGAAGGGGAGAAAGAAGGGAATAAGGGTGACAGAGGAAGAGGGAGGAAAGGGAGGAACCGAGTGGCATCTGTGGACTTTTAGCAGTTTCCTCTACATGAATAGTGGAAACTGCAAGGAGTTGAGAATCAGGAGATTGACTGCAGTTTTAGTTCTGTGGTTCCAGATTGCAAGATTTGTAATCTCTAAGCAATCTCAATTTTTAAATCTGTTTAACAGGGATGAGAGTACTATGCCAGAAATGTATGTACAAGAGGAAGGATGCTAACTGGAAAGTAATATGACATGCAATTTACTGGAATTTGTGGCCATGAAATTTTGGATATCATTCATGCTAAAAGATTTTAAAGAAAAATATTCAAGTTATTGAGGCAATAACCATTCATTTTTTAAGGCACATATATGTAGCCAGATCAAATAATGTACAATGGGGATATCATGCTGTGGTATTACATGAATGACTCCTGAGTGGATAATCCTATATTCCAGTCAGGGCATATAAAGTGAATTGGAGAAAGCAAAGAGAAAAAAAAAAGTGAAGTCAGTAATACTTTAGGTTGGCTTGCCAGAGCAGAGTTCAAGTTGGGACTTGATATATATGTTGCTCGTTGAAGGAGATACCACAGAAATCTGCAAAAGAGCAGAAGAAGCAGGCAAGGTCATGGGGTGTACCTAAACCAAGGTGTTGTCCAGCTGGAATCCAACTTCAGTCCGATCCCAGGGAGTAAGAATTGCATCAAAATCTAATCTCACATTGTAAGAGTGACAAAGTCTTCATATTTCAACATATCTCAACTAGCCTCTGTCTTCAGGCCACCCTGGGAGAAGGGATTCCTTCCTAGATTACTCTGGGAAGTGTCACTCCTGTTGGCTGAGGAAAGTAAGCCAGGGCATTGTTAGTAGCCATCACTTCCAGCATCTGGAGTGGATGGAGCAGCTGTGACAGAGAAATGGGTTTGGTCTCAATAGCACTAATTACATATGGTAAAATGTATTTCCCACTTCTTGGCCCTTGTTCCTCCTGCTCCCTCCCCTTATGTGATGGGAACTTCCTGAAGATTCTTAGAGACAGGAGTCATCCTTTTGCTCCATTTTAGAACACACATGACTGACAATAAACATCCTTTCACTCCTGTTCTCTTCCCATGACTACATCCTTCAAAAACCAGCTCTTGAGCCCCCAAAACTGTAGTAACTGCCCTTTTTCTTGAAGAGCAGTGACTGAGTTCAATGCTGAGTCCCAAAGGAGTGGAAGAGAGCTTGGAAAAAAGTTTCCAATAAATGATATTTTGCCTTCTTTTGGAAAGAACGAAAGGATGCTCTTTTTTTTTTTAGTTGTTCTTTATAGTTATACATGAGAGTAGAATGCATTTTGACATATGCATATTGAATATGATTTTCGATTCTTGTGGTTGTACATGATGTTCTAATAACACAGAAACACTCTCTTCCTCTCCTTCACCGTAAGGTTGAAGATGGTGACCAGACCTGATGAACTCTGTATCCTCTACAATACCTATGACATCGTTTCCTGGAAAGTAGGATCTCAGTAACTTTTTATTGATTCAAGATTATTCGTATTTCTATCTTCAATTCAGCCACAGTCTTTACACTATTAAGTTAGGAAAGTAATTGTATGTAAATGTTTTCTAATTCAACTCAAAATCTAAAATGATAGAATTGAGGGGTTGAATGTCACCCGCATCATTTTATCCTGAATGTCTTATCTTTATCAGATTCTCTTGAATGTGCTTGTACAGTGTATGCTTAGAAACTTCTAGTTTGGGAGAAATTGCTAATTCCTGGGTAAGGGGCCTTTTGGACAGGACATCCAGAAACTGAGTAGTTCTGTGAAGGTCAACGTGGATTTTTTCTTCTCTTGCCAGTCTGTACTCACCTCTCTGGAATTCTGAGGGGATATTCAAAAAACATTGAATTTGGGAGTTGGTGAGGGCACAGAGAAAGACTCCATTCCTGGCTTGAAAATGTCCCTCAGAGTGATCTTTGCCCAGTGTTTCTGGCTGTAGCTCAACCTGCCTACGTGACAGTCCATTCTTCCTGACTCAGCCTTCTGTGTCCAGACAAATGATTCACTCTCAGTACATTTTGCTGCTCTTACTAAATAGGCCCTCTAACCATCACTGTATCTTTCAATTCTAGCTAGCAGCTGGGACAGCAGTTTTTTAAAAAATGCTACTAAGCAAGCATGTTTGACCAGAGAAATGCTTCCTCACATCCTCTAGGCACACAGAGATGGCTGCCTTCTCTACACTCAGGACAAACATTGTACTCATTGACACATTGTTTACCAGGATCTGCAGTTTCTTGAATCTTAGCCAAAACTTACTAGGAATTAACTATAGATCAAACATTGGGCAAAATGCTTTGCCCACATTATCTCATTTAATTTCCACAAAATCCTCTTTGAAATTAGTACTATTTGAATTCATACCTTACAGAGAGAAAAACAAAGCCACATGGAACTTCACTGACTTTTCTTCAAGCATATAACAAGTAAGTGGAAGAAAGTAACTGATCCCAGACAATGTGACCGCTGAGCCAAACTGCTTTCTAACTTTACATCTGTACAATGAGGCAGAGTGAATCAACCTACACAGATAAAAATCTGCCTTTAATGTATTTTATGGCCTTTGGCATGTCACCTCATCTCTCTGGGCCTCGTTTCTTCTTTTTCAAAAGGAAGAACATTGTTGAGTTCAGTGTTTCCAAATATAGTTAATTACATTTAATATCTCTACTCTGGACCATGGGTCATACTGCAGAGGGAGAGGAGGAGATGGGATGGAGAGATGACTGCCTGCAAGAATGAGCCCAGGGAATGAAGGACTTGTTGATGGCATTAGCTAAACATTTTATATAGTTCTGCCACTGGAAAGCCAAGAGAAAATTCAGAAAATGGATTCTCCCCCATCCATAGGTAGCAATATTCTCCGCAATGGCCTGTAGTTGATAGATCTGCTCATACTCTGGTTGTAGAAATAATGTTTCTACTATAAAACTATAAAATGTGTTTGGGAAAGATGGGGAAAGGGAAAGAAGCCACTGTACCATGATAATATTTGTTATATCTACAAAGACAACTCCAACAATGGCCCATGAAATAGGCTATGGTGGCCTCTTGAAACACAGACGCTGTTACAGCTCTAGCAGTTTCTTGGCCCACAAGGACAAGGGCTTCCTCTGCCACACACCAGGCAAGGCAGAGTGGTTTGCTGGAGGAAGAATTACTGAGTACAGGACGGACAAACTGTTCTTGCCAGTTCTGCACACACTGTTCAGGAAAGCCTATCATCTGATTACTTATACATGAAAGCACAGATATTTAACCTGTTGAGTCTACTAAGTCGCTGCAATTTAGATTTATTTTTTTCCATATTGAGCCTGCAGAATTAACTAAGAAAAGGCAGAAAAAGAAAATAAAAACTCTGCACTGATTTTCCCCGTACTCAAGGTGAAGAGGGAGCTGGAGGATGTGTAGTGAAGGTACTCCAGAAGAGCAGAGCCAGCAGAATCTACAGATGGCACAAGAGCCCACTTACTATGGGAATTAGTTCACGTGAATATGAAGGTGGAGAAGGGACTTCTGTACCTGGCAAGACCACAGACTTTGTCCTCTCCACTATCCTTCATTAGTTATTTCTTCACCTAGAAATCATGTTCTTTGAAAGTGGAGGTGCATTTTAGAATGGAATTCAGAAAGAAGGGATTCCCAGTAGGACTCACAAGTCAGAAATCACAGCTCTTGGCACACATGCCCAGAGTCTAGGTGCTCCTTCAAAAATGAACAGAAATATGATTACAACTGAAAGAGAGAATGAGTGTGCTTCTGATAATCACTAAATAATTTATTGTTTTCCAAGATGCTTCTCTTACCTCAGCAAGAATGATGAATATGACTACAGAATTCTAGAAAGAGCCAAGCATAGTTGTGCATACATGTAATTCCAGTGGCTTGAGAAGCTTAGGCAGGAGGATTGCAAGTTTCAAGCCAGCCTCATCAACTTAGTGAGGTCCTAAAGCAACTTAGTGAGAACCTGTCTCTAAATAAAATATAAAAAGAGGTGAGGATGTTGCTCAGTGGTTAAGTATGACTAAGTTTAATCCCTAGTACCAAAAAAAAAAAAAAGAATTCTAGAAAGAGTGTTCCCAGTACACTTTAAGACTACCTGGCTTATATCCTACACTTAAGAATTCAAAAACTGGGCCTGAAATAGTGAAGGTCCAGGTTTTAGGAAATACACAAATTAATTAGAGAACTAAGATTAGGAGTCAAGGTTTCTGAAACCCCAACTTGGAAAGTGATGACATAAAAAGATTTCATATGACACAGATTTATTTCTCTTCCAGCCACATTGCTTCATAACCTTCAATAGGTTCTCATTCTAGATCTTATATTCACTGGTCTTCTTGAAGTGTATAACAAAATGTCAAAGAACTGAATATGCTTCTTGACAATCACACTAGAAATGATAGGAAACAGAAGGGTTTAGTTTCAGAGTCCATCGTAGACACTGCCTTCTTGAGAGGAACTGGTCTTCCTGCAAGAAAGCAAGGGCATGTGAAATCAATACAATGTCATGATATACAGCAAGGCTAAAATTTAAATCCTGCTTTCCTAGTTATTACATAATAACTATGGAATCTTAGTCACATTACTGAATATATTTGATGCTCAGTTCCCAATATGCAAAAATGAAAAACAAAAGGATACAAACTAACCTACACATCATAGATTTTATTGACATGGGCAGAAGAGATAGTATCTGCAATATGTTCAGCAAGAGATTGTCTTGCTATGAGAAATTGATAAATTTGAGTAAGCTGATTTTAAACAATAGTCTTATTTTTAGACAGAGTTCTTAGAAAAACACCTTTCTCCAGAAAAATTCAGTGGCCCCCTGAAGGACAAGTGATTATACCCAAGTAGCTATAGCACACTCCAGGCACCTAAAGAAAAGAGTGTGGGGAACATTGCTAAAGACACTTTGACTTCAAGAAGGTACTGTTAAGATGAGAACTTGAGAGGTTGCATGGGTGAGATAGGATACAAGTACACCTTGCTAGAGGTTCCAATTTGAACAGGGTAAAGAAGGAAAGTTCTAGAAGGAAAAAAATAATAATAATCTTAGACTAAACACTTGAGAAGCATTTGAGGGTAATGGAGACAATATAAAGTGCTATGAAAATATACTTAAAGGGTTTTAGTCTGTGTGTAATACTACCCATTCATTTAAAAATGGACAAAGCTGTCAGCAGGAAAGGTGACCTGATACATCCAAGAATAATGTTTTCTTACCTCCTGATTTCTTGCTCATTTATGACAGCATGCTATATTTACTGGCAGAGAATTATTTTATTCATTTTTCAAAGCCTCAGTGCATATTTTGTAACAATGTCTTATGCATAGTAAATGTTTAATAAATAGTTTCCAAATAATTCATTGTTAAATTCAGGATCAAAGGTATTTGTACTGATATTTATACCAAGATAAAAACTGAGATTAGAAGCCAAGATTGTGTCTAAACCAAGATTATCACAGGCAAGTGAACATGCACAGAAATTCTAGGAATAAATATCTTAACTAATGACTAATTGCTCATTAATTTACCTTTCTTAATGTTCTAACTTCTGTCTGATTTTCTGAGATGTCTTAGACCTGCTGATTGTCCCCAGCAAATATATATATGTTATATATATATATATAACAGAGCACATTTTCAACATTCCCAGGTACCTGACTCATGAGGTAGATTAAGCTTGGCATTGATTAATCTTTATGACCTGTGTCAAGGCCACTTTCCATAGACCTTTTGCCCTCTATTACTAAATCCATTGTAAAATGTTTATCCAATTGACTATTTCTCCACTAACCCCCTCTACATTAACCTTATGGATTAGCCTTTGATGTGCATTGTATCAAAAGTCTACTGGAAGTCCCAGTGAATTACATCCAGTGTGACTGTCACCTCCACTGAAGAATTAATTGACTTTGTTAAGCCTGAGTTCCCCATGGACATCTATTCCTACAGGTTTTGCAAACAGAAAGAGAAGAGGCAGCTTCAAATGTAGAAAGATTTTTTGGCCTGAGAATCTAAATTCCTTCTTTCTAGTGTAAGTCCAGCCATAGTTAAGGCTCTCAAGTTCAGCCTCATGTGCATATGAGGCTATACAACATATGTGATGATTAAAATGTGTGTTTTGAAGTCACAATGAGGACAAACCACGTACTATAGGTGAAATTTTGAGCAGCCTGTTTAGTTTTCCAAAACTTCAAGGATTTTCATCAGTAAAATGGAGATTAAAAAGGAAATATCACGACAGATACTATTGAAATACAGAAGATAATTAGAAACTATTTTGAAAATCTATACTCCAGTAAAATAGAAAATCCCTAGGACACTGACAAATTTCTAGAGGCATATGATTGGCCCAAACCGAATTAGGAGGACATATACAACTTAAAATGATCAATTTAAAGCAAAGAAATAGAAGATGCCATCAAAAGCTTACCAACCAAGAAAAGCCTAGGGCCAGATATATTCTCAGCCGAGTTCTACAAGACCTTCAAAGAAGAATTAATACCAATACTCCTCAAATTGTTCCATAGAAATAGAAAAGGAAGGAACCCTACCAAACTCATTCTATGAGGCTAGTGTCACTCTGATTCCAAAAGCAGACAAAGACACATCAAAGAAAGAAAACTCAGACCAATATCCCTGATGAAGATTGACACAAAAATTCTCAATGAAATTCTGGCAAACTTCATACAGAAACATATTAAAAATATAGTGCACCACATTCGAGTGGGTTTCATCCTAGGTATGCAAGGTTGGTTCAACATATGGAAATCAATATATGTAATTCAGCACATCAATAGACATGAAGACAAGAATCATATGATTATCTCAATAGATACTGAGAAAGCATTTGACAAAATACAGCACCTCTTCATGTTCAAAACACTAGAAAAACTATGGATAGTATGAACATACCTCAACATTGTAAAAGCTTTCTATACAAAACCAAAGGCCAACATCATCCTAAATGAAGAAAAATTAGAAGTATTCCCTCGAAAAATGAGAACAAGACAAGGATGCCCTCTTTAACCACTTCTATTCAACATAGTCATTGAAACACTAGCCAGCACAATTAGACAGATGAAAGAAATTAAAAGTATACAAATAGGAAAAGAAGAACTCAAACTATCATTATTTGCTGATAACATGATTCTATACATAGATTATCCAAAGAATTCCACCAGAAAACTACTAGAATTAAGTAAAGTAGCAGGATATAAAATCAATATTCATAAATCAAATGCATTTCTATACATCAGTGATGAATCTTCTGAAAGAGAAATTAGGAAAACTACTCCATTCACAACAGCCTCAAAAAAAAAATACTTGGGGATCAATTTAACAAAAGAGATGAAAGATCTCTACAATGACAACTACAGAACACTAAAGGAAGAAATTGAAGATCTTAGAAGATGGAAAGAGATTCCATGCTCTTGGATAGGCAGAATCAATATTGTCAAAATGGCCATGCCATCCAAAGCACTATACAGATTCAATGTGATTCCAATTAAAATCCCAACATCATTACTAATAAAAATAGAAAAAGCAATCATGAAATTCATTTGGAAAAATAGGAGATCCAGAATAGCCAAAGCAATTCTTATCAAGAAGTGTGAAACAGGAGGTATCACAATACCAGAACTTAAACTATACTACAAAACTATAATAACAAAAATGGCATGATATGGACACCAAAATAGACATATAGGCCAATGGTACAGAATAAAAGACACAGAGACAAACTTACATATATACAGTTATCTCATACTAGACACAGGTGCCAAAAACCTACACTGGAGAAAAGATAGCCTCTTCAACAAATGGTGCTGGGAAAACTAGAAATCCATATGCAGAAAAATGAAACTAAACCCCTATCTATCACCATGGATAAAATTCAACTCAAAGTCGATCAAGGACCTAGGAATTAGACCAGAGACCCTATGCCTAATTGAGGAAAAAGTAGGCCCAAAACCTCCTCACTTCAGATTAGGCCCCAACTTCTTTACAAGACTTCTCATGCTCAAGAAATAAAATCAAGAATCAATAAATGGGATGGATTCAAACTAAAAAGCTTCCTCTCAGCCAAAGAAACAATCAAGGAGGTGAACAGAGAGCCTACATTCTGGGAACAAATTTTTGCCACACGGACATCAGATAGAGCACTGATCTCCAAGATATATACAGAACTCAAAAAAATTAAAACCAAAAAAACAAACAACCCAATCAATAAATGGGCTAAAGAGCTGAACAGACACTTCTCAGAAGAAGATATATAATTAATCAACAAATATATGAAAAAAATGTTCAACATCTCTAGCAATTGAGAAATGGAGGAAAAAAAAAATACTCTAAGATTTCATCTCACTCTAGCCAGAATGGCAGTTATCAAGAATACAAACAATAATAAGTATTGGTGAGGATGTGGAGGAAAAGGCACTCTAATTCATCGCTGGTGGGACTGCAAATTGGTGCAACCAATCTGGAAAGCAGTATGGAGATTCCATAGAAAATTTGTAATGAAACCATCATTTGACCCATTCCCATTCCTCGGTCTATACCCAAAGGACTTAAAAACAGCATATGACAGTGACACAGCCACTTGAATGCTTACAGCAGCTCAATTCACAATAGCTAAACTGTGAAACCAACCTAGATGCCCTTCAATAGATGAATGGATGAAGAAACTGTGGTATTTGTACACAATGGAATATTACTCAGCATTAAAAGAGAATAAAATTATATCATTTGTAGGTAAATGGATGGAGTTGGAGAATATCATGCTAAGCAAAATAAGCCAATCCCATAAAGCCAAAGGCCAAATATTCTCTCTGATAACTGGATGCTGATTCATAATGAAGGAGGGGGCATGGGAAGAATGGAGGAACTTTGGTCAAAGAGGAAGGAAGAGAGGGGAGGGGACATGGGGGCGGGAAAGATGGTGGAATGAGATAGACAACAACGCCCTCAGTACATGTATTACTGCACATATGGTGTGACTCTATATTGTGTACAACCAGGGAAATGAAAAGTTGTGCTCCATTTGTGTACAATGAATCAAAATGCATTCTGTTGTCATGTATACCTAACCAGAATAAACTAAAAATATCATAGTTTAAATATACTGGCATTTCTGTAAACTCCTTTCCATTATTGTTGTAGTAGGTGCTTTCTGTGGGTTGATTTGTGTCCACCCAGAAGATATTGAAGTCTTAATCTCCCAAGTACCTGGAAATGTGACTTTATTCATAATAGGATATTTGCAAATGATCCAGTCAAAATGATGTCATTAGGAGGAGCTCTAAACCAGTATGCCTGGTATCCTTACAAAAAAGGGAAATTTGGATACAAAGACACGGATAGTTGGAAAATGATGTGAAGACACAGAGATAATGCCATCTATAAGTCAAAGGATGCCTGAAGCTACTAGAAGCTGGGAGAGACAGATAAGAATCCTCCTTACCTTGGTTTCTGACATCTTGTCTACAGAACTGTGAGAATAAATTTCTGCTGTTTTAAGCTCTACAGTTGGTTGTACTTGGTTGCAACATCCTTAGAAAACTAACACATTGTGCTAGAGATGACAATGTACATCCTTCATTTGCAACTTAAGGTTTTTGTTTTTAAAATCCTTGAAGTTATTATTGAACTATTGTATATAAAAATAAGAAACTTTAAACTTTATCAGTTATTTAAATGTCTTCCATTCTTCATGAAATAGTTAATAAGTGGCTTATATCTGCATGTTATAAAACATTCATTACAATGTTATAATGTTTTAGACAGTCGTATATTTTAAAGAAAGCAAGAAAAATAATTGCAATTATCTGTATAATTTTCCATGTATTTTCTATTACCAGTGCTATTCTGTCCTTCTGAAAAAAGATTCGAATTTCCCAATGATACTGTTTCTTCCAATCTGTAAATTTTCTTTTATGGTTCTTTGTAGTACACATCTGCTGGCATCAAATCCTCTTCCTTTTTTTTATTCTATCTTAAAAAGTATTTCTTTTCCTGGGTGTGCTGGTGCTGGCCTATAATTCCAGTGACTCAGAAGCTGAGGCAGGAAGATCACAAGTTGAAGCATAGCCTTGAAGTACAGTATCAAGACCCTGTCTTAAAGTAAAAAAAATAAATAAAAAACTGAAAATATAGTTCTTTGGTAAAGCATTTCTGAGTTCAATCCTCAGTACCAAAACAAAAAAAAAAAACTCTTCATTTACTTTATTTTTTTAATGCTTTATTGGTTGTACAATTATAGGGTTCAGGGTCTTTTTTTTTTTCCTTTTTTCTTTTAGTACTTCAAAAATGTCATTTCATTATTCCTTTTAAGAAATCAGTGATCATTCAAATTTCCACTCTTCTATATACTCTATGTGATTTTTAAAAATATTTACTTTCACAATTTTCCATTTAATTTTTATTTCTATCATAATCTCTCTGTTGTGCTTACACATGGCTTCCTTTTCATTTATCTTGCTTGGTATTCAGGCAATTTTGGGAAAAAATCCCTATTATTTCTTCAGGTTCTTTTACTGCCCTATTTTCTTTCCTCATCTTCTGGGACTTTGATTATACATAGGTTGATGCATTAGATATTGCACCAGAGGACCGGAGATTCTGTCTATCCTCGTAATTTTTTATTTTCTTCACTTTTGGTGCTATGTATAATCTGTATCATCAGTGTCCACTATCTGAAATTTTTCTTATGCTTACACATCTTATAAAAAAACAAACATTTCAGATTTATAAATTTTTAGCTATAGAATTTCCACTTGCAACTTTTTATAGATTCTGCTTATACATTGAAAAGTTCTATTTTTTTCTTTCATTATGTGAATGCCCTTGAGCAAAAAGTTATAGTAGCTGTACAGGCTTAGTCTGCATTGATTGCATTTTTTGCTGAATATGAATTACATTTTCCAATTTTCCTATATATCTGGTAATTTTAGCTTGGATCTTGAATACTTGGATAATTCATTGTAAAGACTCTGGGCTTTCTGACTTTTATTTGAAAAGCATTGTTTTTGTTATTCTTGTGTTGTAGGAGTAGATGTGTCTGAACTCAGACTCAAAACTATGGTATCCTAGTTCAAGTATTTAGTTCTTAGGGCTGCTGGGATTCTGCCCAATTCATGCATAGTTCAAAAAATAGCTATTTTGAGACTTTTCATATGCAGACTCTTTTCTATTTCTTTCCTGTCTGGAGTTTCTCTCCATACTTTCCTATTATGAGGTTACCTCAAACACCTCTCTATACTTCTTCAAGGTGATAAGTTTCTAGTTCAGGCTTAGCATCCCCATAGGTTGACATCTGAGAACAGTTCTTAAGCTAAAATCAATGACAAGAGGAACTTACCCACTGTTTTTCCTGTATCTCAAGGTTTGGTCACACTCTAGTATCTGTGTTTTGGTTCATTCAGCAATGAATGTCTTTATGTAATGAGTTCTATAATTTGTCTAGAGCTTATAGTTGACATTTGTGGGAGAGCTGATCACGAAAGTGCAACTTAGTATTTATCAGCATCTAATTCTTGGATTTCTCCAGTTGTTTGAATAAGATGAAGTTTATTTCTCTTTGACTTAATAGTCTTGAGATGGTGAGGTGATTCTATGCTGGGAAGTGATTCCGGCAGTTTATTGAGTATATGTTGTTCAACATGTGGATTCATCTCTAGGTTCAGAGCTTAAATTACTGTCACTTTCTCTATCGCCAGAACGGTAGGGAGAACTGGGGTTACCAGCATCATTTTTAAGATGACTTGGAAGTTCTAAAAATCACTTTCAACTGCACTTCATTAAAACAAATATATACACAGTGACATAACTGTACGAGAGGCACCTGGAGGACAGCCACAGATAAGACATGGTAAGCAGAGGAAGTCTATTCATAACAATAAGGAGGTGGGAACATATTCTCAGAGAAAATATGTGTTCTTTGGCATAATGCACTCTCTGGTCACCCAAGTCTCCATGTTCTAGCTTGTTCTTCCTGATAGTTTTGGCCTTCCTGGTGACCTGCCTTACAGATTTGGGAATATTCCAGCTAATCCCACAGTCTTGTAAGCTGATTTCTTGCAATCAATACCTTTAGGTATTAAGTAATTTTATATTTTGATTGACACATAATATTTGTACATATTTATGAGGTGCAATATGATGTTTTGATTCATGTATACATGGGATAATGATCAGATGAGGGGAATTAGCATATCCATCATCTTAAATTTTTATCATTTGTTAATGGCAATGCATTACAAATCTCTCTCCTAACTATTTTGAGATAAGCAATGCATTGTTGTTAACTCTGTTCATCCTCCTGTGCTACAGTATGCAGAACTCATTTCTCCTACATAATTATAGCATTTACTGGTTGACCAAACTCTCCCCACGCCCTCCCACAACTGATTCTGTTTCTCTGATTGAACTGTGACTAACATGCCCTCTAAAATTTTATACAAGGCAAGGCAACCAAACATGATTTTTTTAGAAAAGAGAAAATGTAAATAAATGGAGAAACATACTGTGTTAATGGATTAGATAACTAAATATTAAGACCTTTCCAAAGCTGGGATTTAGTTTCAATGCAATTGCAATATAAATTACAGATGATTTTAGGTAGAAATTGAAAAGGCAAATCTAAAATTTGTAAAAATAAAAACTGGATCTAGAGCCATTTTTTGTTTGTTTGAAATAATACAATTCATAGACTTGCAGTATCTGATTTTAATACTTAAGTTTCAAACATATGAATCAGAATAAAATGGCAATGGGGAGGGACAGACACATGAACCAGTGGTGGTACACAATTAGGAAGTCCAGAAAGAGACTCACTGTTTGTGTTAAATTCAACTCATTTCAACCAATTTTCAAAAACAATTTAATTGAGAAAGGATAATATTTTCCACAATTTATCCTAGAAAAATTAGATATCCATTTGTATAAAACCAAATGAAACAAAACCAGATGAACCTAAACCCAGACCTCTATCACATTACAAACTAACACAAGCAGGTGTGGTAGAGCATGCCTATAATCCCAGTGGCTTAAAAGGCTGAGTCAGGAGGATCCAGTGTTCAAAGCCAGCCTCAGCAATGGTGAGGCACTTAGTAATTCAGTGAGACCCTGTTTCTAAATAAAATACAAAATAGGGCTGAGGAAGTGGCTCAGTGGTTGAGTACCCCTGAGTTCAATCTCCAGTGCCAAAAAATAATTAATTAATTAATCAAAAAATTTTAAAAAAAATTCAAAATTAATCATGGGTCTAGATAAAAAAAAAAAAAAACCTAATGTGAAAATGTAAAAACTTAGAAGAAACCTAAGAGAAAAATTTTTATAAATCTGGGTTGAGATAATTTTAAAAATCATGAACCTGAAAGAAAACAGGGCAAATTGTATTTTATCCAAACTTAAAACTTCAGCTCTTTCAAAGATACTATTTTTAAATTTTATTTTATTTTTTTTTAATTTTTTTGGTACTGAGGTTGGAGCCAAGGGGCACTTTGCCACTAATTTACATCCATTTTAAAATTTTTTACCTTGAGATAGGTTTATGCTAAGTGGCTGAGGCTGGCCTCAAATTTGAGATCCTCCTTCCTCCATCTCTGGAGTTGCTGATATTGCATACGTATGTCACGACACCTGGATCCAAACAACTGTTAAAGAAATACAAATTCAAAGTTAAGACTGCTCGACTAAAAGGATTCTCTGTGCACATATCTAATAAGGGACAGTTATCTGAGTATGCAAAGAATTCTTTCAACTCAATAATAATTAAATAAGCAACCCAATTAAAGAGAAACCAACAAGGGTTTTGAAGAGTTATTTCACACAAGAAGAAACACAGATGACATGTAAGCAAATGAAAATGTGCTGAACATCTCCAGTCACTGAGATAATTCAATTCACAGCACAATAATCTACTGCTCCACTCCTATTAAAATGGCTGAAATAAATTACAGATCGACAATGTCAGACATTAGGAAAGATAAGGAAAGACTACAACCCTCAAAAATCGCTGATGGAAGTTGGGTGTGGTGGCGCACGCCTGTAATCCCGGCACTTTGGGAGGCTGAGACAGGAGAATTGCGAGTTCAAAGCCAGCCTCAGCAACGGTAAGACGCCAAGCAATTCAGTGAGACTCTGTCTCTAAATAAAATACAAAATTGGGCTGAGGATGTGGCTCAGTGGTCGAGTGCCCCTGAGTTCAATCCCTAGGTACCAAAAAAGAAAAAAAAAATTTGTTGATGGATAAAGATACTTTGGAAAATCACTTTGGCAAATTTTAAAATTAAATATAAACTTACCATATGACCTAGTAATGTATTTACCCCAGAGAAATGAAGACATATGTTCACAGAAACAAATGTGTGTACATATGTCCATGGAAGTTTTATTCTTTATTACTCAAAACTGGAAACAACCCAAATGTTCAATTAAAAGATTCTTTATCTTTCATTGTGATAATGATAAGACCATAAAGGTTTTTCAATGTCTAAATAACTAGGCATATTATGGATCTACTATATACATGTTTTACCATACTAAATTATATCTCAATAAATCTGACTTTGAAAAATCAATCCCAGATGAAATGAAATTCTAAATATGAAAGACAAAACTCTAAATGTTAAAAAAAATCATACACAAGTATCTTTATGACTTTATTCATGAAGCAGCACCTTAAAGAAGATCTAATAAATTTTCTCAAAAAGACTGATGATTAAACCACATTAAAATTAAGGATTCATTCAAAAGCGACCCTAAAGTTAAGTGGTGTTTTAGTCAGATTTTTCACTGCTGTGACCATAAACTGTGACAAGAATAATTTTAGAGGAGGAAAAGTTTATCTGGTTCTCACAGTTCTAGAGGTCAATGGACAGCTGGCTTCATTGCTCTGTGCCTAATGTGTGGCAGAGCATTATGGCAGAAGAGTGTGGTGGAGACAGCTGCTGAGGACATGATGAGCAGAAAGCAGAGAGAAAGAGAGAGACATACGGACAGACAAAACTCCCCTCACCAGCCGGGCACAGTGGCTCAAGCCTGTAATCCCAGCACTTAGGGAGGCTGAGACAGGAGAATCACAAGTTCAAAACCAGCCTCAGCAACGGCAAGGTGCTAAGCAACTCGGTGAGACCCTATCTCTACATAAAACACAAAATAGGGCTGGGGATGTGGCTCAGTGGTCAAGTACACCTGAGTTCAATCTCCAGTACCAAAAAAAACAGAAAAAAAAAACTCCCCTCACCACATGTAAACTATATACTCCAAAGGCATGCCCCCAATGACCCACTTCCTGCAGCCATATTCTACCTGTCTACAGTCACCACCCAGTTATCAGGGGATTAATGCACTGATTAGGTTAAGGCTTTTATAACCTAATCATTTCACTTCAGCTTTCTTGTATCAGCTCACATATGGGCTTTTGGGGGACACCTCACATCTAAAGCATAACAGGTGGCAAGCTCCAAACTGGAAGATGATATCTGCTAAAGAATTGATATCTGAATGCACCAAGTAATTCGTAAGTCATTTAAAAATGAGACAAACAACTCAGTAGGATAATTGACAAAAACTTGAGCAGACATTTCACACAAGTTGATAAAGTAATGTAAAATAAACTCAAAAAAAGTCCATCCTTAGAAATTAGGAATTGTAAAATAAAGACTATAATGAGGTAGGTTTTACACTATTTTTTTTAATATTGGGAAAAATGTACATCAATGTGAATATTAGCACAATTTAGATAGAAATGCAAATTGCTAAAAGCATTTGAGGAATAGTTTCACATTGTCTTGTAAAGCTGAAGCTGCATGAATCCACTATCCTTACATTCCATTCCCACATTTACCAAAGATTGGCTCTTGTTAATACATCTATTCACAAGACCATGTCTGAATTGTTAAAATATGATAATGAATGAGGAAAAAAGTTGCAGAAAATTACATAAATGATGTTACTACATTTAAAAAATGCATATATTGTGAAAGTCCAAAAAAAGAAACCAAGAGAGGATATACATCAGATTCAGCAAAAGCGCAGATTTAAGGTGAAGATGGAAGAAGGGAGGTTTGGTAGTACCTGCCTGTAATCCCAGTGACTTGGAAGCCTCTTGAGCATTGCAAGTTTGGGGCCAGCTTCAGCAATTTAGGGAGAACCTCGACATGTTAGCAAGATTCTATCTCAAAATATAAGAGAGAAAAAGGAATGTAATTCCATGCTAAGTGCCCAGTATGAATATATATATATATATAAAGGCACTTTCAATGATTTTAGCAGTCTGTTATACTTTAAGCCAGGTTTAAACATAACAGGTTTCAGGGGACTATTGTCATCATGCTTCATAACTTTATGAGTTACATATATTCTTTTGTAGTTACCAAGAATTACATAATTAAAAAAAAGTGGTCTTGTGAATGGATTATTCATACTGATGAGGCCTAACAATTGTTGGTGTGGGAACAAGAGAAAAAACTGGAGTGAAGGCAAGAGCTAGGAACTGGCACATTTAATTTCTAGATTTCCAAGTTGCATAATGGAGTGGAAATTGTCGATGACAGGGTCTAGGGCATACCTTTATTGCAGGGTCACTAAAACGTAGTAGAAAAGGTTGAGAAATCTAAGGAAGTTAAAGGAATAAGAGGTGAAGAAGTTGAGATAGATCTTCATAGATGTGGAGTTACTCAAAATAATCAAGAGATGGTATGAAGAAATTGGTGAGCCAGATGCTAAAGTATTAATGAATGAATATTAATATTAATGAGGTTTAAAGGCATTAGGTGATAGCACAAGTAGGACCTGTTTCATAATTTGCAAACTCTATTACAAAGTGACGATGCAAGACCTCGTGTTTAAATAGTATTACAAATTTTAAGAAAGTAATATACAGAATATTAAGCTTAGTGTGGAGATCTTCTGAGAATAAAGTGCTGTGTAAATGCACCATGGGTACGTCCACAAAGCAGACTCTGACAACCAGGGCTAATATTGGTAGTAATATGTCTGATGATTTCTTTTAAAATAAATAATTTGGAAAGAGCAAGAAAAAGGGGTTTTGTAGTTGGAATGGGGAGGCAGGAAGACAATTATCTATATCTCAGCCCTGCCTGAAATATTGTGGAGGAAAGAAGCAGCTATCCCTAGACAGCTAGAAAAGAAGGTGAAAAGAATTTTCAGGAGGAATTCAAAGATAAAAGGGAATCTGCTTATGATACACCGAGAAGTCTGGAGAATAGAGAGAAAAGATTGGGAAGGGTGGAAAGGAATGGAAATGGATGAGATCAGTGATGCATAGAACATAGGATATCCATATGATCATGGTTAGAGGTTTGCAATTCTGTGGCCACACATGAGGGAAAGGGCAGTGAGCTCTGACTTTAAGGCCTCTTGAAGAAAATTAGACCCTACAGACTGAATGTACATGTGCCTCCTAAAACCATATGTTGAAAATGTTGAAATCCTCTAGTGTGCCTGTATTTGGAGTAATTAAGTAATTCAGGTTAAGTAAGTTATAAGAGTGAGACCCTTATATGGGAAATGGGAAAATTAATAACCTTATAAGACAATCAGAGCACATTCTCCCCCCTCCCCTCTTATTTTCTGTACATGCAAACACCAAGGACAGGCCACAGAGAGAGAAGGCAGCCATCTGCAAGTCAGAAAAAGAGCTGTCACCTGGAAATGAATTAGTGGGCACCTTCATCTTGGATTTCTGATCTCTAGAACTGTGAGAAAATATATTTCCATTAAGTCCTCCTGCCTGTGGTACTTCATTATATTAGCTCAAGTAGACTAAGACAGCACTCAATCATTTCAAGATAAAGTTAGTAACAATTACCAGGGATTCTGGAAACAAATTTTATTCATGAAGATGAAGATAGTGTGAAGACCTGGTGAATGGGCAGGACGGATGACTTTAAGGATGATCTTCTTAAACAGCTTGATGAGCTGTGTTGGCTTTGCAGGAAACACTAGTAAGTTTGTGAGTTCATCATCTTGAACACATCGAGAGGAGAAGTTTTCTGATCCATGTCCACCCTTGGCAAGAGAGTTTCTTTCCTCACTACCAGGTAGAAAATTCAGAGCAACTGTTCATGACTCTGGTTAGATGCGCTCTTTGCCCATTGTGGATGGGCAAAGATATTATCTGACACCATGGAACAACACTAGGAAGAGATGTAAGGTGGCCTCTAGAAGAGTCAGATGGTGATCTGAAGGAATCCATTACTTTGCTTCACACAGTTTCTTGTTGTATTAAGCTTTCCTATGATTTCTGTCCAGTGCTCCTAATTGTGCTTCTTGGGTTTATCAGAAACACTCTGTTTTAGTCACTTTTTTCACTGCTGTGACTGAGGGTCTGACCAGAACAATTTTAAAGGAAGAAAAGTTTATTTAGGGGCTCACATTTTCAGAGGTCTCAATTCACAAATAGACAGCTCCATTCCTCAGGACTGGAGGTGAGGTAGAACATCATGGCAGAAGACTGTGACAGAGGGAAGCAGTTTCCATGATGATCAGTAAGCAGAGAGACTCCACTTGTCAGATACAAAATGTATGTCCCAAAGGCACACCCCCAGGTACCCACCTCCTCCATCCACACCCTACCCACCTACAGTCACCACTCAGTTAATCCTATCAAGGGATTAATTCAATGATTGGGTCAAGGCTCTCATAACCTGATCATTTCTCCTCTAAATTTTCTTGCATTGCCTCACAAATTAGCTTTTGGGGGACAATTCACACTCAAATCATAACACACCCTTATTACCATCAGCCAGAGACAGTTTCACAGACACTGAAAGAGAGCTTTTGCAATCTCTTGAGATTTCTCCTCTCCAAGTTAAATGTCCTCAGTCCTTTTAAGAAGGTGTCTTAGGAAGAGTATAATGTATGCTTTATATTACACTATGGACCTTTAGTCACCTAATCCAAATCTGATTCTATACTGGATCATCATCATCATCTCCTCCTCCTCTTCTTCCTTTTCCTCCTCCTCTAGCTAGAGGGATCATTTTCATATACAGATAGGTGACACAGTTCCCTTCTTACAACCCTTCGATGTCTTACTTCTGAATGAAGTGGACCCTCCACACTGCAGCTTACTGATCCCTGCTTATCTCTGCAGCCACATTTCTGCACTTGACTCTCACTCACCTACACTAACCATGATCAGACTTACTGCACATATAAAGAATCATCTTGGAACTGTTTTCTCCCTCTCTGCCAAGACTTCACATATGTGGTTTTTTTACCCTGTCTAAAGCATATATCCTTATATTTTCCCATGCCATCCAAGCCCAGACACACACACACACACACACACACACACACACACACACACACATATTTTTGCTATATTAGGCTGCATTCTACTTATCCATAAGGTCGTCATTTAGTTTCTAGTCATTTACAAGAGCTTTTAAGTGAGAAACATGTAGTCTCATATGTGTTGTAATTTCTCCCCTAGTAGACTATCAACTCAATGGAGGCAGCAACTATGTCTTTCTTGTTGATCATTTAATATTTTAAAAGACTTAACTAGTGTTTGGCATGTTGTTCAGGAAGTACCTGGATGGGAAGGCAGGGATAATGAACACATGGAAGGAAGCAAAAGAATTATTTAGAATTTTAAATTTTGTACTAGCATAGTAGAGAAAATTAATCTGCCTTTCAATCCCACCATATGGATGTGGATGGGTAGTTGACGCTCTATACTTGATTGTGAAATTCCTTGGATTTCTATGGGCACACTATTGTTCTAACCATTGCAGATCCTAGGGTGGAGCCTGCAGTACCCTCCTTCCCACTGGGTGCTGGTTTTCATTGTCTCTAGCTGGTTTAGGCATCTGCCTCATAGTTCCAATCCAATCTATTTAAGGTAGTATTTCCCAGCAGGAGAAAGAATGTGACTGCTGTAGTTTAGATGATTTTAAATCAATAATTTGCATATTTCATTATGCTAATGGAGTCTTATGGAGAAGGGAAAGGTTTGTTTCATAATATTTTTAATGCATTAAGCTCATTAGCATTTGGAATAACCTAATCAAAACCTAGAGGGAAGGCCATGAGGGATGATCTGAGCTGGGTTCAAGGGGGAACTCTGTCCCTGAGAAAGGCCATGGTCAGGTGATTTGACCTTGCTCAACTCCTTCCCCTGATCTCTGAATGGATAAGAGGATCATCAACACAAAGCATTCAAAATAATTAAGGACATTTAAGCTATAGCACTTCATCATAATTGACAACCAAAAACAGAATATATGTTAATTTTCATATTGAGGTTTTCTTCTATGTTACTTACTTTTTCTGTAGCCAAAAATCTTCCAACATTGAATCAAATTATCTAGTCAGTTATTGGCAAAATTATGGCTGATAACTATGTGAAGTAGGCAACCTTTTCATCATTTTCTATCTTTTTCTTCATTTCTGTTTATCTGTTAGGACCCTGTTCCAATAGAAGGTTTATGTAGATTCTTTTTAATCACCTTATCCAAGTTTCTGTTATTTTTTTCCTTCTTGTTCTTCTTCTCTGCCTTCCTGTATAGCTTAAGTTTGCACCTCCTAGTGTAACACTCCTTGGTTGAGGAAGATGTTTGCTTTTCCAGCCAAGGCATTCTGGACGACATCATGCTATTGGTATCCTAGATTTGAAATATTATTAAAATGTCAATTAACCCTGCCATTTGGAGAAAGGTCGATTTTTAAAAATTCTAATTTAATAAATGAGGCAAATGGAGTTACAACATAGTTACATGAGTATTCAAAGATGGTGAGAGAAAACAATCCCTGAGGACCTGTGTATGGACTTCATATGGAACTTGTCAGAGATTTATTCAGAAATTTATTCAAATGTTTATTCAGAGCTTATTATATGGTTGGCACTATTCTTGGGGTTTGAATTTAGAAAACATGTGACACCCAGCCCCATTATTTCAGTACTAATATACAACATATGAGGAACTGGAGGCACAGAGATATTAAATAGCTTGCCCAGAATCCTGCAGGGAAGAGCTGGCATCTAAACCTGAGCGCGTAGGCTCCAGAATGCATACTTTTAACCACAGCTCTGAACTGCTTTATGGAAGTCTTCCTATTATAGAATATTGCAAAGTTACTATAGATGAAACCATTGAGACTCAGAAAAGATACTAAGTTCATACTAACTACAAACATAGATTGTGCAAGTTCATACAACTACACATTAAAGAGCCAAACACTAGCATGGCCCTTAATTTCCAAATTCAGTGTTCATTCTAAAACACCAGGTTTCATACAACTATGTTGGTCTCTCCCAACCATGTAGCCTACAGGATAAACAAAACACCATAAGGTGTGCATAAATGAATGCTCAGATATTTGTTTATCGATTTGATGAACAGATGCAGAGTCTTGACCAGGCACATTTTGAGGCATCAGGGAAATGCTGAACCAGCCAGAAGACCTCCTGATAATTTAGTATTTCCTACTATGTATCTTTGAACAATTCATCATATGCCGCCATGACTCAATTTCTTGTTGAGGATAGTGATGGGGGCCTTTGTCTCCATGAAACATGCTTTGTATGCAATACTTGATATAGGCCTGACATATGATCGGTGCTCAATAAGTAGTAGCTAGAGGGACAATATGAGTGCTGTAGATTTGTAGCATGTAGGTGTTCAGAGAAAGGGCAAACCATACCTTGCAACGTTAGATAAGGCATCCTTTAATGTCAGGTGTCCCTTGAAAGATTTCAGATAGGGGCATGGAGAAAAAGGAAACAATATGAAACCTGAATTCACTTTTGCTTTTGGAGCAATTTCCCTTCAATCTACCTGAAGCAACATTATAAATAATGATATTGAAAGCAACCGAGGCAGCGGTAGCATTGAGATAGCTTGATTGTTGGATTTAGGATATCATAATTTCTCTTATAAGGATAACAAATTCCAGTTAATTTGGATAAGACTCTTTGGGAACCAGCTGACACAAGATTAAACAAATTATGATCCCCCCCCAACACATGTCTCCCCCATCCAAATATGTATGCATTCTTCAGGTCTTAATGTCACTTCTGCAAAGTTGCTTGTGGCCGCCCTGGTTTCATTGTCAGATGACTTAGTTCCAGTTGAGCTCCTCCGTTTAAACCGTTAAACAAATGAAAAGCAAAATTGTCACTTTTAAATAGAGTCCACACATAATCACATTTTGAAATGGTCCTCCTCTGGCTGAGAAGAAGTTGTGTGCATTATAATATTGAATTTTAAATAATATATTACACAAAATAGCTTCCAATTTGATTTGGGGGGATATATTTTCATGAATTATTGAATATCTGATTATTGTAGAAAGCTTTAGCTATTATGCACTGAAACTGTCATTCTGTTGGCTCTGTGATATATGAGCCTGGTTATCAATATTTAAAGTTGCAGTTAGCTCACTGTGAGGCAGCTGAAAGCTAAGACAAGGATTAATCAGCAGTGACGCAGGCAGAACGCCTTTCAGTCCCGGGGGCTCCAGGAGTGTTTTCCAGCCCATCTTCTATAGGTACATTGCAAGACCTCACTCATCTTATTGACACCTACTCAGCTGGAAGTACTTCTCAGTGATCGATTTGAAACCAATTCAACATAAGGAAAGATTTACATCTATAAGTAGGTTTTTTTAACCTGTGGAAAATTAACACATTGTGTTAAGATATTTGCTGAAAGCTTAAATAAATGATGGAGAAAGACATATACTTCAATTTGTCTCTTTGTTTCTGCAACTGTAATGGAAGTTCCCTGAAGGGAGGGGTGCCACCTATCTTGTTCTACATTTTATCCCAAGAGTTGTAAGGGTTTTGACTCAGAGTTGGTATTGGATAATTGTTTTATGTTTTGTTTGGCTAAAAATATGGCTTATCAAAAATAATGCTTTATTGGCTTTGAATGAATGAATAAATGGAAGTTTAGTGGATGTGACTTTTATATGGGTTGTAACACTGTTGCTTTGTATTATATAATAAAGATACTTTATTATACATTCGTATGAGAAAACAATATGGCATGGACATGTTTCTTGTAATTTAACATGCAGATCTTTATCAGCATCCTTGAGATACAGCCTTGAGCATGAAAGACACACTTCCTGCCCTCAGGGAAGAATTTTCACTCTTTTACCAAATCAAAACAGAGAACAATTATTTATTCATATGGTTAAGTATACAAGCAGAGGAAACACAAGGCACGTTAGAAAAACCTAATGCAAAAGGTGTGGCCCTTTATGGAGGAGATCTGCTTCAGCTAGGAACATCAAACCTGATACCAGAAAGGATAGAGGTGAGAAAGAAAGGACAGAAAGGGGTAGCATGGAAGAGGAAGGTCTCAGGGAGAGGGAATGTTCTTTGTTTAAATACACAGCTGTTCAATGTGAAGTAAACAAGCATATACTGTACACCACTTGAAAGTTGGTTGACAGTAAATCTCCTGTTTAAGTGTTTTACAATAAAATAAATATCTAAAATAATAATAATAAATAAAGGAAGTGAGGTGGTGACACTTTTGAGGAACCCAAAATAGTCCCTTATGTGAAGAGGAAGAGGCCTTCTTTCTTCCTCATTCCTTATGCGGGAAGGACTATCTTGTCTTTCTTTGCAGTGGAATTGCCTCTGACCTCCACTGCCAATGCAAACAATGAAGAAAAGGCAAAGGTTTGAACATTTAGGACTTTCCTGAGGGTTGGAACATGGCTCAATGGTAGAGTATCTTGCCTGCCATGAGTGAGGGCCTGGGTTCAATTTCTAGCACAGCAGGAAAAGAAAAAAAAAAAAAATATATATATATGTACATACATATATAGTGGGACCCTTAGGATATCTGAGTGTCTTGGGCACTTTCTGTGTTTGTCTGTCTCTCTTTACCTTGCTCTTCAGTACCTCTCTCTTTTCCAGTCCCTTATGTACTTATACAGATTCTCATATGTGGAGATGTGCCACAAGATGGCACCGAGCAGTCAGCTCAGTGCTGACCACACTGCCCTGAGAAGCCACCTCCCCACACTCTTATTGGCTGACCTCTGTCCCCGTACTGTTTTAGCCGAGTGACCCTATATTGTTTCAAGTGGACAGCCCCTTCCACATTCTTAGCTTAGAAACTGGACACCACTGGACCCTCTTCCCTATATAAGCCTGTAAACCCTCTCAATAAATCGGTACTTGCTTAGACGATACCCGCTGGTGCATGGTGGTTTGTGCCAGGCGGCTTGCCTCTCTCAGTCCGACCTCATCGGGGGCTCCCAGGGGGCTCCTCTCACTCGCTGGCCGAAGGGGAGATTGCTACCTGGCTGGGAGAATCCCGATAATCATATACATAATTTTACACATAATTTCAAGGGTCAGGGTCTTTTTAATATGAATCTCATGCTGATTTTACTTTTCACGCTTGTAGCTCTGAGTGACAAAGCACAGCAACTTCCATAGACATTTATCATGATGGTTTATTTGACAAAAAAAAAAATGGTGTATTTCAAGGCATATTTGAATCTCATCTCATTTGTAATAAGAATTCCTTTTCAAACCAACATATTTCTCATTTTTCTTAAACATAAATGTACACATTCCTGATCTTTCCTTGAAATCTTGGAAATTCCTCCACTACCAGCCTATTTCCCATTATCTGACTAGCTTTTCTTAACACCTTTATCTCAGGAAGCTCAGATGAAGATCTAGTTCTCCCAGACCCTATATAATGTTTCCTTGACACATTTGACATGTTTACATTTCAGTTTTATGTGTTTTAGAGGCATGCAGGTCTTCCACCTTACCTTTCCCCATGATTCAAACCAGTTTTCTATGGCATTCAATTCTCTCATATTTCAAATAATATGTGCTTTATCTTAGTTGGATGACATTGGAGAGTCTGTTTTTTCTATCTATAAAAGTTGAGAATGTAGCCTTGTTCCCATACACTTTGAATGTACATTTCCCACTAGCATAGTCAATTCACAATGTACACACTAGTACGATCTGTATTCAACTGTTGTGCTAATATAACTGTAAATATTTTGCACAGATGCACCACAGAGTATAGTAAGGTTGTCTTCCATTTCTCATAGCTTTTAATTTAAAATACTTAACAATTATATCTCATACTGTTATTTAGTCATCTATACCTTTAATTATTATGCATGCTTTCAGAAATAGCTATGAATCTGGTTATACATGAGTGCCATTTCTTTTTAGAACATCCTTTTAGGAAGCCTGGTTACATTTGCCTCAACCTAGACTGGTTACTACAGTGCATGTCTGCTATTCTTGAATTACGCTTCACATAATCCAAGGAATCACCTTTGTGGCTCTCTTAGTTCCATCTTGTCTTTCCTCAACCCTATGTCTTTATATGTCTTTGGTCGATTTGGGCAGACATGGCACATACTTTCTAGTAACCTTCAAAAAAAAGTATCCTCGGGGCTGGGATTGTACCTCAGCAGTAGAGCGCTTGCCTTGCATGTGTGAGGCTCTGGGTTCGATCCTCAGCACCACGTACAAAGCAATAAAATAAAGACATTGTGTCCATCTACAACTAAAAAAAATATTTAAAAAAAAAATTTAAAAAAAAGTATCCTCAAAGATTTTGAAACTTACCCCAAAAATATTTTATTTTTTAAAATTTAATATCTATTTAATAGGTATTTACATTAACATTTAATTGACATTTAATTGAAAGTTTGACTGGGCTTGTCATTCTACAATTTTTTGGAAAGTATCTTAATTTGTTTGAAAACGTTTATTCACTATATTCTAGTCAGAAACCTATCATTCTGCTTCCTGATTATTGAATTGAAGCTTCCTTTGTTTTTTATCTAAGAAATTTTTGAAATTCTTATTCAAAAATTTTTAGAAGAGGGAACATTGTCAACATCATTTTTAAAAGTCAGTCTTTTTAAAATGGAATACTACCAGACAAGGATACTACCAGAAAAGTAGCTTTGAGGCTGATATCCTCAATAAAAATAGATGCAAAAAAATTGCAACAAAATGCTAAGCAACTTAAGCACTGCATAAAAAGGACCATGGAAGCGATCAAATGGAAGTTATTTATAGGAGGCAAAGATGACTCAACGTATGCAAATCAATAAATGTGACACACCACATCAACAAACACACACACACACACACAATTCAGCTTGTAAAAAGAAGTCGATTCTGCCATTTGCAATATGAATAAAACTTGAGGACATTATGCTAAATGAAATAAGCCAGGGATTGAAAGTCAAATGCTGCATAATCTCATTTATATGTACAATCTAAAAAATAAGTCAAATGCATAATAAAGGAGAGTAGAAATGGTGGTTTTCAAGACTTGGATTGTGAGGGTAAAGAATAGAAACTGTGAATAGGTACAACCTTCGGCTGGAAGATGAATAAGTACTGGAGGCTAATGTACACCACAGTGGCTCTATTAAGTGACAACCCAGACCCTCACACATGCTTGAAATATTTCCATGTGTACTTACATTGTGCATGAGCACACACAAGTGGTAACCATGTGAGGTGAAGGGCGTGTTAACTACTATGATTTCGATAATCATTTTACAATGTACATAAACCAAAGCATCACATGGTATGCCCTGAATATATCAATATGAACATATATTGAAATGTCATGTTGTATACCTTAAATACATGTGATTTTCATAACTCTGCAAAGCTTCATGGGGTCAGTGACTCAGAGATCCTTTTGAAAAACAAACAAAAAGAGACCTCTTACTTGGAATTCTGGTTTTATGCTTATGTCCTAGGATATGGAACTTTAAAAATTATTGTGCTGGGCAATTGGCTAACTCCTTCAGCCTGGACAAACATATCCTTTATGTCTGAAAACACTTTTTAAATTGTCTGATAACTTTGTATTCTCCCTGTCCCCTGTTTTCTCTTCTGACTTCTCATAGTTAGATTTTGATCCTCCTACAGCAAGGCTTTTCTTCTGTTTTGTCTCATCGGTTTTTTGTGTTTGTTTCTGTGTTTTGTTTTTCTGTTGTTTTCTTTAAAGTTTCTTTACCACAAAGTTGAAAAAGCAAATAGAGATAAATACATTTATTCAGTCTACATATTTTAGGCAGATATCCTGCACATCATTCTCTTTTTCCACACTACTTTTGAGATCTCAAAATGATAATCAATGTGTATGATTTAGTAAATGACTTCGGTCCCTCTATTTCCACTCTTTTACAAAAGATACAAGGGAGGTTCACAAAAGTCCACATAATACAACACAAGCATGTCAGATGTTGGCAAAACGATTTGCTTTTCCTAAATTTAAGCAGTTTGCTATTTCTGCATTGCTTGAGTTAATATGATTTTGTGATTCTCTTCTTGAAATATTTCCAAAGTTTGAAATAACAGATCTAGACTACTAAAGAACTATGACACTCATATTATTTTCACAGGAAATAATCTTTAGTGTTATCCTTTGTTTAGATATAAGGTTTTGGAAACCTGATTCCTTCACATAGAAATTTACTGAAAGGCTTTTAGTATTTTTCTATTATATTTAGTAAAAAAGTTCTTATTTTAAAAAATACTATGGAGTATCTGTTAAGTTTTATATATTTCAGGTGAAAATTGTGTTTTTTAAAATTTAAAATCCATTTTTAATAATATTGTGCCCTTTTAAGAAACACTTTAAACTACTAATTACATTATATGTAAAGTATTCTATTTCTCTCTTCATTTCATCTTTTGACTATTAGTTTGAAGTTTATTGTTCAAATTTTCTTTTAAACATCAGTCTTCTGTGTTTAGGTGACATGTTATTAATTTATAGTTCATAAGATTTCTACTCAGCACCTGGATAAATATTTTTTTCTGAAATGTAGTAATTTTCCATTTTATTTATAGAAGGTCTATTTATAAAAAAAGAATATGTATTTCCTATGAAAGGACAACACACACACACACACACACACACTCACACACACACACACACACACACTTTTTTTTTCACATTTAAAACTCCCTCTGTGATTTTTTTCCCTCTTTGTATGTGAATGGGGACTGACATGCTTTCCCCAGTAACAGACCGTGATAGCAGCCACATAGAAATTTTGGGATGTGGTTCCCCAGGACAAAGAAGAGAATCAAATTATAAGAATGTCTGGGCCAAGGCAAAAGTCTATTTAGATTTTTTAAAAATTAGTTGTTTTTTAGGATCACCGTAAAGAAAACTTTTCTAAATTTTTGCGGTGCTAAGGATTGAACCCAGACCCTCACACATGCTAGGCAAATACTCTTCCACTGAGCCACATCCCAGCTCTAAGTATCTTTTAGATGATAGCAGTCAGACAATGGCAATGATGACTGAAGTCTGACAGCTATAATTACATTTCTGTTTCTCCTTATATATTGAGCTGTTTTTCCTTTATGTACCACCACGTTTTATCTCATTCTTCTCAAGTCATCAGTACTACATGGTCATCTCCCAGGGTCCCTGTTATTATGCTGCAATGGCCATCTTTATACCAAATTAAATCAATTCTGACTATATTTTTTCACCAACTTTGTTTTCAATCCGTAAGGGTTTGTCTATATGTTTATTGCTTTCATTTCCATTTCTTTTTTGAATTGGAAGAATTTCTAGTGAGGAATGATTTAGTAAATGTTTGATTCAAAAACATTATACATCTTTGGATGGACTCAAGATATATTTGTAAAATAGGACAATGTGTCAACTAACATCCTTTCTATTGCACTAAAATGCATTTTTATTTGTTTTTCCATGATATAGATTTTTGGTTTTTTCAGGCTATAGGATTTAGAGAATAAATGATGCATTTTGGAATTGCTCATCATTATCTTAAAGCTATTGATAAACTTCCTTAATATCATATAAACATAATGATACCGGATGCCCACTTATTACATTTAAAATATTTTATATTTTTACCTTTTCCTTTCCCTACATTTTCATAAGTAATGAGTATAATTTGATGGCATAAAATCCTACATTTTCAAACAATTATTAATTTAGTTCAAATTAAAAGAAGCATTCTTACTTAGTATGTTTTCATTAGTAATTGCTTAATTAGCATTTATTTCTCAGTGCACTCTAATATTTATTTTTTTTTTCAAAATGCATAGCATTTTTGAATAGAAATGCACTAACGATTCAAATTAAGGAACATGCTGATACTGTCATCTAAGGAAAAAGAAACCCAGAAAATTCACAGGCTTGTATGAATGCATTCCTGAGGCAGTTAATAAATAAAACAAAACAATATTCTTTCTAAGAACTAAGTAAAAACTATGAATATGACATATTATATAAATGTTTCAGAAAAGCATGTTGAACATGATAAATATATGTAATTGTTGTCAATTAAAAAAATATAAATGTTAGAAAACTTACAGAGAAGAAGTTATCTGTACTTGTCAAATAAAAATGAACATGCTCATTATCCCATAGGTTAAATTTTAGATTTTCCCCGTACATGAATCATTTACACATGCCCACCAAGCATGCATACAACAGTATTCATGTCAGCACGACCTATAATGGCAAAAATTAGAGACAGTTAAAGAAATTATAATCTACTGCTATGAATTCCTATACAGTTGCCATGTAGAATTATGCAGCAATTCAAGAGAATATGGAGAGTTTAGCGTGTACATAAATGGATGCTTATAACAAGTAATTTCCAATAAAAGCAAATGCTTAAATTCTATCATTGTACATACACACATATACATAAATACATTGGTAAAGATTTAAATAAATGCATAGGTAAATTTTTTTGAAGGAATGAAAGAATCAGTGCTAATGAAAAAATTGACTCATAATATTTTCCTTTTGATTTTTTTTTAAATTTTTGCACAGGGAACTGCATATTTCGTTTTTTTTTTTTGGTACCAGGGATTGAACTCAGGGTTACTCAACCCACTGAGCCACATCCCCAGCCCTATTTTTTGTGTTTTATGTAGAGACAGGGTCTCACTGGGTTGCTTAGTGCCTCACCATTGCTGAGGCTCGCTTTGAACTCGCAATTCTCCTGTCTCAGCCTCCCAAAGTGCTGGGATTACAAGCGTGAGCCACCACACTGGGCCTAGGAAAGTGCATATTTCTTGTGAAGTAAGACAGAAGAAAAGCAGAGGTGAACGAGGGAAGTGGGAGAATGCACTCTTCAAAGAACAGAGCAGCTCCATACCAAATATCAGGGACTTGAGTCCAAGGAAGAGATGCCATACATATCTTCTATAAATTGATAAATAAAATATCCTGTCCACAAAGATAATTATTGACATTTTAAATGTTAGCCATTCTCACAAATGCATTAACATAGGAAAATTTAAGAGAAAAGGAGATGTATATAGGCATATATGTGCACATGTATTTATACAAATATGAGATATATGTGATATTTATATGTAGGAAGAGAGAAAGATTTACTAATATCCAAAATCTTCTTTTTAAAAGCAATTAAAATGATAAAGTGGCTAAGAGCACAAATAACAACAAGGAATAATGATAGCTAAGACTTAGAGGAAGGCTTACTATTCTAAGTGTTACCATTCTAAGTGTTTTCCCATGTACTAGTTCATGTTGTATTTATACCAGCCTTATAGATATGTCCCATACAGGTGAGAGTCTGGGGCATCACTATGACATATGTCCCATTTTACAGGTGAGGTTCTGAGGCACACAGGGTTAAGTGTAGTGCTGAAGGACATGAAGGTAGTTAGTGGTTGATCTATGATCAGATCCAGGTGGTCTGCTTCCAAGTATTTGTGCTTCTGAAAACTACTCTAAACTGCCAAGAAGAATATTAGCATAATAACAATTACCATTTGGAAAACATACTTAAAAATCCTTTCATAATAGCAATAAAATATGAAATATTGAGACATAAATTGAATAGGCAATATGCAGTCATAAATAAAACTATAAAATCATATTAGGGAGAATTTAAAAGATTTGATTAAATGGTTGGATAGACTACATTCCTGAATGGGAAGAAAAACACACTGAGAAATTGTCTATTAACCTTGATTTTTAGATTTAATTTAATTCAAGTTAAAATCTTAGTCATCTTATCTTTGAAACTCAATTAAATGATTTTATATTCATTTGGAAATGTAAGTAGGTAAAAGGTCCAATATTTAATAGAAGAAAATCGATGAGAGCAGCTCTAATATTATCAGATAAAAATAATGATAGTTTTGCATATATAAAAACATAAGATAATAAAATGGAAATATCACACAGGTGATATATTAATGTACATGTTTTTGATTGGTTGTTGCTATTACCACTTGTGACTAGCTTTGGTGATAAAACGGGATTGATTATTTAACTAGGAATTTCAGAAATATGTAGACTCAGGTGTAGTTTGGTCAAGGATTTACTCTGCATTTTGTTGGCATTTTCCTGGCTCTGCCTTCTCAATGCCAGCTGCCGTTTGGACTGGCCTTCTCATGATTGCAGGATGGTATCCTTATTAACTAAGACTCCATGTATTATTATTCAAAATGAGGCAATAGAAAAGGTAGAATTCCACCTCTGTCAAACAAAAGATCCTATCTTAGCTCAGGCCTTTATGGATTAATATTATGGCAAAGGAAATACATTTTGCACCAGCTCTTAAGTTCGATGGACCCTTCGCTAGATTGCTGTGTGATAGGAGAGAGTTGCTTCCTGAGGGAGAATCTCAGAGTAATTGGAATGGTGAGGTAGAAAGCAGTTTGTATAGACAATGAGGAAACAAGTTATATACACACATTTGTATACAAACATATGTGATTATAATTTTATTTAAAATGATACAAGTGAAAGATATAATTAGAAAATCAGAACCATGCTAGTATATTATTTTCTGTATATATAACTAGTAAAGGAATAATCGTTTTTATTATTTTAATCTTAATTATTACTTAATAAGGTTTTACTCAAATCTAAGCTGTGTTATGATAGCATATGTAGAACACAGGTCAATTGAGCTGAGAAGATGGTGTTGGACTGAGAAAGCTGTATATTAACACATGAACTAATTACAGTGATTGTTAATCAAGCTTTTGAGGATGAGCAAAGAACAGATCATTTAAATCAAAAGAACAATGATGTGATTTATTATTCCATGTAACTAAGAAATTTAGAAGCATATTATTCTCATTTTACAAATATGGAGATGGAGTATTAGAAAATTCAAGTAACTTACCCAATGCCATACGTTGTAGAATTAAGGAGATCTTAGTTCAGATTTCTGTCTCTTTAACTTTGCAGGTTCTGTGTGATCTCATTATTACTATGTTTTTCTCCTGGAAGAATTCACTCAAATTTCTATAATATAAGCAATCTGGGAAGAAAAAGTGACACTAGATTTTTTTTAAGGGGAGATAACAATATGATAAAATCAAGAAATACCATCTTAGTATTTGGCAGTGAATCTCTTCTTTGTGGGAAGCTATCTATGTTTGGAGAAATAGCTGGAAATTCTACTTAGGTCAAATGCAGTTTTGGAATATGTCAAGGCACTAAAAGGAAATTTATGTTTTAAAGAAATGACACTATTTTCTTTGGAACTTCTGGGATCACATAGGGGATGCAGATGAGGAGCAAAGAGTGTTTAGGGTAAAATACATAGGCTGGAAGGAGACGAAGGAAAGGGCTTGGAAAACTGGAAAATGTACTTGTTTGCTGTGGTGGGCAGAGCTTTCAGGGCTGTTTTTATTGCTGTGAGGTAAACACTGTTTCTGCCTCTTTTCAACCCTTGAAATCTTCAGTAATAGTGTCCACATTGGAATGCTTTATGTAAGTCTTATATATTTGTGAAATGAAAGAAGTGAATCTTTTATCTAAATTGTCAACAAGGTAAAAAGTAGAGAAGAAGATCTGGAAACAGGAATTGGAGAATAAAGTTTTTAAGAAATAAAAACAGTTTGTAATCCTGTACAGGAAAAAATAATTCAGGGATGAGTACATTTGCACATCCAAGGCCCATGGAATTAGGTCTCTTACAGTTCTGGTTAAAGTTTGAAGGTTAGAGTCCTACTGCTGTTCTACTATTTTAAGCACATTCATAAATGAAGAGCAGAAGAAACAAATATAGATATTTTTCATATAAACACTGTTCATCTATATTTAAGAATCTTTAAAAAAATATTTATTGAGTCCTGACTTCAACCAAACTTTTAGGGTTCCAAGTACAAGACTAGTTACCTATCTTTATGTAGTATGCATTCCACTAGAGAATGTAACCATTATCATTAAGTATCAAATTCTCTAATAGTTATAATTTTATTTATAATCATGATAGAAGATGTAAAGGAGAAATACAGGAGCTAAGAGACTTTAAGATTCCCATAGTGGGCTTGCAATATTCTGGGATTTCTCAAGGGAAAAAAAAAGTGGCTGACTACTTTTTTTTTCTTTGACTAGAGAATGGAGGTAAAATAAGATGGTGATTGAGTGGGAGGTGGGCTAGCTTTGGAGGAAGATGGTCAAGTGACAGAAGGAGATGGACAAGCAATGGAGGGAGATGAGAACATTTCAACCACTCTAGTAGCTGGATTGTATCAGAACTCCCTTTAGTCAATTTAGTTTTCATGGAAAGAATTTTGGAGCAAAATAAAATCAGCATACAATAGTGATAACAGCCACATCAATGTCCACAGCAGAACAATTCACAGTGGCCAAATTGTGGAATCATTCTAGATGCTTAGGAATGGATGAATGGATGAAGAAAATGCGATATATATGCTAGGTGAAATAAGTCAGACTCAGAAAATCAATAGTCGAATGTTTTCTCTCATATGCAGAAGTTATAGCAAAATAAGCAGAAAAAAACAAGGGGTCAGATTATCATGATGATATGGGAAAGATCACTAGAGTCAAAGAAGGACGTTGAGAAGGAGGGAGGAGGGATGGGGAAGGGGAGGAAATGCAGAATGGATCTAACGAAATCACACTGTGGATATATGAATATACAACAGTGAATTCCATCTCTATGCATATGTAGCAAGCACCAATCAAAAATGAATAAATAAATGAGCAAGAAATATCAGTAGAGGAAGGAGAATAGAAGGAGAGAGAAAAGGAAGCTAAGGTGGGGGAAACAGGGATTGAAGTGGACTAAATTTAATTCCATGCATGTATGATTTTGTCAGAATGAACCCAGCTGCTATGTATAACAGTAATGATGTAACCAAAAAAAGAAAAAGAAAAAAAGAAAAGAAAAGAAATAAAAAATGTATGAGTCCATCAGGGTCAAGAGAAAAGGGAGTGCAATTGTACACAAGATATGGTCATAGATGTATTTTCCAAAAGACCAAGCAAATCTTCCTGTTTCAGTTCTTGTCCTGGACCAGAAACAACTCCTAGTGTGTCCAAAAGTGGCAGATAACAAATAGGAACACTTTCAATTTGGGTCTAAGGAGAAAGGAGTCCAATTGAATGCTCACATTTAGTGCCTATTTGCCTATGCTTCAGGGGACCCTAAGAAAGAGAGAGGAAGAGCCAACCAGCTTTGACAGAGGAGAGAAGATGGAGGAGAGCTTCCAGGAAGAGAAGCCCAGTTGAGTCTGCATGGAAATCCCTCCAGCTATCACAGGGGTTGTGGTCAGAAACCATGTAGCTGTCCTAGGGAAGGAGTGCCTTGGCAGAGAGGTGAGGGCACATGGGTAGTCCTTATCCTCACTCTCCCCATCCTCCACCCTTCAGTCCCTGACATCCCTCTGGTGCTGACTTCACACATTGCTAAAAAGCACTTTTCCTCTCACTGACAACTGTAGCAGAATGGGGAAGTTGCATACAGCAATTGGGAGGCTTAATGACTCAGAAAAGTCGAGCGTGGGCTGGATTGGATCTGGAGAAACATTATAGTCTGCCTGAATAAATGTTTTTGTTTTTTCCACTAAAAGCCCCTTGTCTTTTGTTCAGTTTTATCCAGTTTCCTCTTTGGTGGAAGAATCATACATCCCTTAGAGTTAAAATCCTTCTAAAGAGAGTGAGTGGCCCTGGAGAATAGTCCAGGGCTACCTAAAAACTCAGGATTTCTATAGTTGTGCATAGGTATCTTACAAAAACACAGAGGAGACTTAAGTATATTTGTTCTCCCCATAAACATATAGAAGAGATGTATTATGTTTGGAATGCCTGATCCATATCCATTTCTGACAGTTAAACTAAAAAAATATTGTTTCCTTCCTTCCTTTCTTACTCCCTCCTTCCCAATTTTTCTCCCTTCCTAATAACCTCCAAATCACCACTGTTCCCTCTTATATCTAATAATCCAAGCTACAACATGGAATGACTTCTGGTTATTCATCTCTCTCCCAAATTTTTTGGAAAGTGCCAAGAGGAGATGGAAATTATTTCAGGACCATTTGGAAGAAGTGGAATTCAGATTAATAGAAGACTGGAGAGAGACAGGAAGTCAGATATTCAGAGCGGGCAGAGGATGGTGATTCATTCCATTCTAGTCCACTGTTCCTTCCACTCAAGAAACAAACTTCGGGTAGCAGTTAATGCTTATTAAAAATGCAAGTCTTCCTTGTTGCCGCACATGCACCAAATTGGATTTTACTGAAGATTGTTTTCAGGAATCTGATTTTTCATAAGCTCTCCAGGTCATGTTTACCAATATATGTTTAAGGGACTAATGGCCTACAGTCTTTCTCCAAATAAGCCAGTCTCAAGCATCATCTCCTGTGTTTTTCCCTCTTTTATTGGTTCTTTTTAGTTATACATAACATTAGGATTCATTTTAAATATAAAAGCATGGAATATAATTAGATCCAATTCAATTCCCAGTATGTCCCCTTTCCCTCTTCATCCCCATGTTCCCTTCCCTCTACCCTAGTGATCTTTCTGCTATTTATTTATTTTTTGTTAGTTTCATGTCCTGTGGTTATTAAATTTGCACTGATTTCTGTGACTCCAGATTTAGATTCCGTAGGTATTCAGTAAGCCAGAAACTGGGTCTTAGAACTGGTCTGCATATGTATCAAGTCCTCACAAATCTCTAGAAAATCTTTCTAATACTTAAAGTTTGGAGACATAGCTATGGCATGGTGGTAGGAAACTAATGTGATGAGACCGTATTTTCTATCTGGGCAGCAATGGTAGTTAACTGTAGTTTGTCAGGCAGTTTGTGATTAGAGATGTCATTAAGAATTGGCTTGTAAACTCTCCTGGAATAAATAAACCATTGCGTTAACATCGTTGAGTGACAGACATGGTTCATACTGTTTTCCTGCAGGAAGTAGTTGGTGTTTTCAGTATCTCTTACATTTGTGCAGCACATTCAAAGGCATCTTCTCATAAACTGCCCCCTCTGATGCTCACGACAGCAATGTACTTTTAACAAGGCAGTTTTGAAAGCCAAAGCTCAGAAACACGAAATGAATTTCCTCAAGACACCAGCTGGTGGTAACACACAGACAAAATCTTCTAATTTGATTCTTCTGTCCTTGGGTTAGTATTAAGATTCCTAACTTTAGTAAAGAGGAAAATGTATCAACTCCTTTGATAGTATAGCATGAAGTTTGCTCATGCTTGGATACAGAGGCTTAAATTATATCATGGGAGATTTTCTACCATGTTGACCTTTTGAACTTAATGGCTAATTTTCATCTGTCTATTTTCTAAGTAATACCTTTTCTCACCCACTCACCTGAATTTATCCTACTCCTTCCATGAATTTCCCTGGTAGAACTTAAGTCTGTATTTACTTACAGGTTGTTTATTGTCTGCTTCAATCACTAAGATTTTTAATGCCTGAGTTTAATCCCCTTTGTAGGATTAATATTCTATGTGTGTCTTCTAATTCATTTCTTATGGTCTGCTTTCTTACCAAGACTCCAAGTTCAGTATTGTATTCTCCAACATATATACTCAGTACTTAGCAAAGATAAAATGATCAATTGATAATGCATCAAATGAGTGCATGGAAAGTCACTGACTTTGCTAATCTTGAATTTACTTAAACTTAAGATAGAATTATTAATCCCTATTTTAAAGGACTGCCATGTGAGAAAATGAGAGAATGCATACAAAATATGCTAGAACACATTTCTTAGCACATATGGATGCTCAACAGCTGATTGATCCCTGACCCCATGAATGTCAGAGACAAAATCTCTGGCTTCACATTTATGCTCAAGCTGAGCTTCAGAGGACTTTATGTTGACTGCCTTGCCTGAGACAGACATGAAGGAGGTGTTGGGGAAATTAACTTCTTAGGAGTGGCCGCTATTAATTGAACTGGTAGTTGATACTGGCTGTTTTGGATGGCAGTCTTCCAGCTGGTGAATGGAAAATACAAAATTCCCAATGCATAAAAATACTCTGAGACTGATTAATTGTTGGTTGCTGACAGGCAGAGGAGGGTGTATGCCACTTTACACCCTGATCCTGCACTCAAAACAAAATAACACACCAATTTATTTCAAATCCCTTCCATTAACAGTTTTGTAGATGTTATGATTGTATTAATGAACATTTTTATAACACTTTAGATTTTAGGAAAAAACTTTCACATAGACTCTCTCTTATGAACCTCACAATCCTTCACAGGTTGGAGTGAGATTCATGTGGGCAAATAATTGGGCATGTGTTGATTTAAAACTCTGCTGTGAAAGTAGATGTAGCAATTTCCCCATCAGTATCCTCATTTTGTACATGTGGAAAAATGTTTTTGTAAATGTAGGTCAATTTCCTAAAAGCAGTCTGTTAACCACTCCCAAATAAAAGATAAGGAATCCATAGCCAGTGATATAGTCAGTTCAGGCAGCTATCACAAATATATAATAGAACAGGTGCCTTAAAGAACATGCTTTGATTTCCCACCGTTCTGGAATCTGGGAAAATCCAAGAACCCAGGAGTAACAGAACAAGGTGTTTTTAGTCAAGGCTTTTGTTGCAGTGACTAAAAGAACCAGAAAGAACAATTGTAGAGGAGAAAAAGTTTATTTGAGGACTCACACTTTCAGAGGTCTCAGTCCATAGACAGTTGGCTCCATTCCTCAGGGCTTGAGGTGAGGCTGAATGTCATGGTAGAAGAGTGTGGTGGAGGGAAGTGGCTCACAAGATGATCAGAAAGAAGAGAGAGAGACTCCACTTGCCAAATACAAATATAAAATACCCCAAAGACATGACCTCAATACCTTACCTTCTCCAGCCACATCCTACCCCGCTTCAGCCACCATTCAGTTAATCCCATCAGGGAATTGGTTCAGTGATTGTGTTAAGGCCCTCAATCATTTCTCCTCAGAACCTTGCATTGTCTCACACATGAGCTTTTGGAGAACACCTCACATCAAATCATAATAAAGTGCCTGGACAAAGACCAGTTCCTCATTTGCAAATGGTTGTCATCCTCTTGTATTTGCACAGAGTAAAAAGCATAGAAAGAGGAAGCTAGCTCTGTGTGTCTCTTCTTATAAGGGCACTAATTCCATTCATGAGAACTCTGCCTTTTTAACCTAGTAGCTCCTAAACGACCTATCTCCATGTACCACCACACATGGGATTAAAATTCACTGTATGAATTTTGGGGAGACACAACTCAACTCATGGCACCTGTGAGCACAACACATCTTATATGCTGTGGGATGTTGGAATGGGTCACTGGGTATCTAATTTTATACTGAGGGGCTGTGTTAGTTTCCTAGGGTTGCTCTAGCAGAATATCACAAATAAGGTGGCTGGAATAACAGAAATCTATTTAACACAGTTCTGGAGCCTAGCAGTCTGACATGAAAGTTCCATCAGGACTGGATCTCTCTAGGTTGACAGAGAGTCATCTCTTGCTACCCCTTCACATGGTCTTCTCTTTCTGCAGATGCATTTCTGGTGTCCTTTTGTAAATATAAAATTTTCTTCTAGGTTCACCAAGCAATTTGGAATGAATTCTATCTTAACATCTTCATTTTAACTTAACAATTACTTTAAAGTTTTTATCTCAAAATACCATAACATTTTGAGGTACTAGGAATCCCTATGCATAAATTTTGAAGGGGATACTATCCAGTAGGTAAGTGGGGCCAATAACAACAAAAATGTGCACCAAATTCTAATTGCGGTCATGTAAGATTTATAAAGTAAACATATCAGAGAATGGTTCTAGGACTCTTTCACCCTGCAAACTAAAGAAAGCTATTATATAATAAGGGTAGGAGAGAGATGTACTTATGGGGAGTCCATTCAGTGCTGGGGAGCCAACTACCTCCAAGTCCTGGGAAGAAAGATGTAGGTGAGGAAAACCGCCTTCACCCAAAGCCCAGAGAGAGTAGGATCCTTTGGGCTCACCCAGAGACTTGATATGTATATACCTGGGGTTGCAAGACACTATAGCATGGAGTAAGACTCCTACATAAGATATCTATAGTTTGAGCCCATGTTGCTCAATGGCTTTGACAATGAGACAATAAGAGCTACAGTGAGCTCAGCACACACTTCTGAGATGATCAGGGCAAGGTCAAAGGGTTTTTTCCTATGGCCCACATGGACAAAGCTGAGAAGGGTATCAAGTATCCTGTTTAGTGAGATACATGTAGTGGCCAAGGAACCCAATGTCCAACTGACATGAATGTCCAGTTGCTGAGGAAAGAGATCTAAACATCAGTTAAAGAGAGGGAATCTTCTGAGAAATAGGAAGCAAACTGCTCAATACACAAGCAGAAGATGGTAACAATCTAGTCACATTTTTCTAATGCAGGTTCACAGATAGAAGCAGATCTAAACTGAGAGAAAGAAGAGATGCAGCATTAAGTCAAGTTCAGGGTTTTGATTAAGATCTTGGATATAGCTGTTAGTCATTAGGAAAATGCAAATCAAAGAGAAGCCACTTCATTCCCACTAGGATGACTGCAATTGAAAACTGGAAAATGACCAATGTTGACGAGACCATGAAGAAATTGGAATCCTCATGCATTACTGATGGCAGTCCAAAATGATTCAGCCACTGTGGAAAACAGTTTAGCATTGCTTCAAGAAATTAAATATAAAATTCCAATATGATCCAATAATTCCACCCCTAGACATACAATTCAAAGAACTGAAAAACTAAGAGTTCCAAAAACAAACAAACAAAAAGCATACAAGTATGCTCATAGAAGTACTATTCAAATAGCTTAACTGTTTCAGCTGATTAATGAAAGAAATGCGGTGCATCCATACAATAGAATATTCTTCATCCATGAGAAAATTAAGTCTTGATCCATGCTGCAACAGAGAGGAATGTTGAAACATTATGCTTAGTGAAAGCAGCCAGATACAAAAGACCATATAATGTATGATTTCATTTCTATGAAATATTCAAAATAGTTGAATTCATAGAGAAAGAAAGTAGAGGAGTCATTGCCAGGAGTTAAAAGGAATGGGCAGTTAGAAGGAATGACTTCATGGCAAGGTGTTAATCTTTCTTTCTTTCTTTCTTTCTTTCTTTCTTTCTTTCTTTCTTTCTTTCTTTCTTTCTTTTTTCTTTCTTTCTAATCGTCAAAGTTTGAGATACACTTGATCAAATGCCATAATATATATTAAATTGCTTATCAAGCATATATTGATAACTGACTGGAGTGCAGAAACATTCTAAGCATTGGCAATACTGTAGTAAATAAAATTATCAATGACACTAAACCTGGAGTATGTGTAGAGTTTTTCTTTTCTAGTGGAGAAGACCAACAATGAAGAGATAAGCAAATAAATATATAATTTGGTGGCAAATATTATGTTATTATTAATGGAGCCATTTAGATCACATCCAGCCAAGTTCAATTCAAATAAATAACATGTGTATGAAATGTTACATACATGGTACCACACAAGTAGGGAATGGAAAGTGTCCAAATCTGTTCTCTCTTAGAACAGATCCTTTCCAAAATACCATGCTGATTTCTTACTTTACATGAGAAGTAAATAGTTCTTCAGAGCCAGATACAACAGGATGTCCCCTAAGCCACTTTATAATCATCACTATCATCATATAGGCACATCTGGGGTCCCTACTCAAAGAGCAACAGATTTACATTCCTCCTATCAGTATGAACATCACAACTACTGTTAAGCATATTATTTACCACACAATAGAGATAGGATCTGTAGAATCTTCCAAACAGGTGGGAACTTACACATAGTAAGTCAGTCTGTTTCCCTAAGATTAATGATTATCAAGCAGAATTCATGGCTCAAGTCTTGCTCGTGTCACTAAACTCATCTGATCTTTAGTGTCTTTTGATTGGGTCCAAGGTCACTGTGGGGAATGGAGGCTTATTAAAGCATACTCATGCACTTGTATGCATAAATACAAGTGTACACCTAGGCATATCCTGCAACATACGAAAGGAAACATATGCTTAGGCTACACCATTAAGGGTGAATTCATACAGTAATAGATTAAAGAGAAAAAAGATGGTTCTTGAAAAAGGTTGCCTTAGGACATGCTCAGGATATGTGTGTCCATCTGGAAGATAGAAATTTCTGTGTGTTTTACCCCTGTTTACTCATTCTCCAGCATTAGTTTCTGATAGCTTTACTCCCTTGATGATTCTTCAGCATGAAACTTGCTGTCTTTTCTACCCACTTTCTGATCTTGCAGAATGCATAAACTTGCTTTTTAACCCCCTTTCTGATCCAGTGGCATGGAAAATATGTTTTGTTCCATCCTGTATCAATAGAAATTCCAGAAGAAAATGAACTTATGATGCTACTAAACACCCTATTATGTAATATTTAACTTCTCCCTCATGAATCTAGAATGTCCCACTTGCCTCACAGCCTTGGAAGAATTTAGAAAATCTTAAATCATTTTTGTGATATATTCTTCAGGCGAGGAGCTCTGGTTGGGAAAGGCCCCATGTCGGCGAACCCTAATAAACTTATTGAGAGTTTTCAGTTCTCCTTCCTTCTCAACCTGTACTTCTGATAGCACATCTTACATATTGCATTAGATATCATTGGATAACAAATCCTGTTGAAGCAGTCTCATATCAAATTTTCCATCATATATTGTAATTGGATCATGAAACTGCCTCTTTTCCCACCAAAGAAGATGAACAAGGGTTGAGCTAATTATGAAATATCTTATTTAACCTCCCAACTTAAATTCTTTTCTCTATATCTCTATGCTTAAATAAAATACTCTGTTCAATTGTTGTTATCTGTTTTCAATAGAGGATTAACAAAATAGTTGGAGCTATTTTTTTATTAATGATAATTGCCAATAACCCAATTGTGAAGTGTAGTACTAACTAATATGCAATAGTGTTTAAAAAAAGAGATACTGTGGAAGGCTAAGAAGGGTCTTCAGAGAATGTGACATCTGTAATGAGCTTTGTGGTAAAAAGAAAAGTAACATTGGCTGAGATATTGTTGCTCATAAGATACTGAACCGGACTCACGAAACTTACTGTATTCCTGGTGGTTTCTTTACTGTCATTTTTGAGAAGAAACTGGGGCTCTGAAAGTTCAAGCAGCTTGCCTAGGATCTCTTGGACAGTATGTGGTGAAGCCAGACCAAAGTGATGCCCAAGACATTTTGCTAAGCCATCTCAGGTACGCCAGGGCAACTGTGAGACCAGTAAGTGAGGAGACCAGATTCTGAGCCTCCACCTTCTTTTAAACACCGGAGATGTATTTTAATGCATTTGATGTTTGGAGCCTCCAGACACATTTCCACAGACTGGCTTCTGATATTTTAAAACTTGTGAAAAACCTTGAACTATCCCCCTGTTTTGCTATATCCAGACAGAAGAAAAATACTTAATATATCTAAAATATCAAGTCTCCTTCCTTTTATAAACAGTGGGATTAGTAATTAACAGATTCATCTCTTTTCTTAGTGCTATTTCTATTTGTAGTGTGTAATGAGTTTTGTGTGTTTACTGCCCTTGAATGCAGTTGAATTATTCCCAAAGTATCCTATTCAAGCCTCCAGGGAGGTTTCAGTTCTCCTGGAGTATGATGGAGTGTGAGTTCCTACTTCTTTCCATCCCTCCCCTCCTTTTGCCATCCCCTTTGTGATTTTATAGAAGCTAAAATGAGCCTTGCCAAGCATCTGGTGTGCCTTCCCTGGGCTTTGAATTTTCCTATCAGAGAAAGGCAGCCAGCAAGAGGAAGACCTTTCTCCCTAATCAAACTGCCTTCCTCAGCATTCAGGCATAATGGTCACCCCTCCCTAACTTCCATAGCATTCTCTGAATGTTTAGGGCTATTACAATAGACTGCCACCAGAGAGTCTGAATGGGGAGCTCATTAGCTTTGAGAGCCTGCATATGTCCAAAGAGAGTTGATGTGTAATCCCAACAATTTTCTTTTGTTTGTTCTTTATGTTGTACTCTTTGGCTGAGGTTCATCACACTGGGATCATTAACTCACGCAGAAATGGAAATACCCCAGTGGTATCATTCCAGTCCAGACTCCAGGGAGGAGTGCCATAATAGTTCCTCTCTATCAACAATGAGTCTGCTTCTAATTAATGACAGTCTCGATGCTGTTTTTAGAGGTTCTTCATAGTTCACTACAACATCAGTGTCTCAAGGGAAAAAGAGCTACTTAAAACCTTGGTTGTGAATATAAGTTTGTATTTCTACTTTCCACCTTTCTACTGAATTTTGGATTAGCCTATGCTCTGTGGGTTACCATGAGAAAGCCTAAGGGTACTGTTGGGGCTCAGAAAATAATATCCAAAGCGAAGGCCTCAGAAGCAGTGGCAGAAGTCAAGTTTCTCTCAGACGTTCTTCTGCCTTCCTGTCTCTCACCTGTGATTCTCCCCTGAGGCAAGTCATAGAAACTAGAAATCATTTTCCCCAAGGAAAATTATAGAAACCAGAAACCCTTTCCCGAAAGCCAGTCATAAGACAGAAAGAAAGAAATAGCTCTAACTTTCCCATTCCTTTCTGTGGAAGAACTATCCATAAAGAGATTCTCTGACTTAACTCATTGAATTATAGGACAAAAAAAAAAAAAAAAAAAACATCATTCCAGACACTAGCCTGCTCCATACTTGGGAGGCAAAAATTGCCCAAATCAAGGGGTCAAAAACATGTCTAAGCACACAGTCCTTGCTAGATTTCCTCACTCTATTATCACCACATCATAATCTTTTCTTCCAGTCATACTATAAGTAGCTGTCTATGCTACATTGAAGCTAGAAATGGATAGTCCACCTCGGATCCTTGGGTCTTCAATATGAAGACTCCTGTGTCATGTAAAACTATTATCCAATAAATTTATTATGTTTTTCTTTTGTTCACCCATCCTTTGCTATAGAGATTCAGCCATGACTTTTTATGACAGGCAGAGAAAGGATTACCCCTTTTCTGCCCCAAGAGTACCATATCTATTTTATTTACCTTGACTCCTTTTGAAGTATTTTTGTACACATTTATTAGTTCCATGTTTAGAATATCACACCAAAGATTTTCTTATTGACACAAAGGTTTTGTTTTCCAACATTTGAGAATTGAAATTGCAATTTAAATTCTCCTAGTTTAAAATTCATGCCAAATACCTGGCATGTAGTTGGTGTTTAATAAGTGGAAATCTCCTTTTCTACCTTTTGGAATCTTAATATATCATTACTACATCATTTGAATTGAATTATTCAGGTAAAATACTGTAGACAGTCAATTGGTTTAAACAGTGAGAGAAACCATGTCAAGTCTCCTCAGCTATAAAGTTGCAGAACTTGGCTCTAAGAATAAAAGCATGACTTGGATAGTGACTTCCTTGTACAGCCTTGTTCTCATTTCTTATTACTTTTAGTTCTACTACTGTTCTTGTGATGACTATCACAAACATTAGCTGACCGCTTACCATGAGCTATGCACATTGCCAGGAACTTGCTGTGTACAATTTTGTTTGTTTCTCCAAACATCTTTACTAACTCCTTTTAAAAAGAAGAAGAATGAGGAGGAGGAGGAGGAGGAAACTAGCCTTAGTAAATAAATTGGCCAAGGTCACACGGGAAATGTTAACAAAACCAAGATTTGAACCAAGACTAACTCTAGGACTGACTCATGGATATGAAGATTCACCACATCCTACCTGACCACCCTTCATTCTTTCCTCTTCTGCCCCACCTACTCCTCTTATTCCTGTATATACCAATCAGATACCCATCACTCCGGGCTTAAAGTCTGAAAGAATTGTGAGAATGGAACAGAAGTTGAGAGTAAGAGAAATTATTTGGATGTTTTAATATTCGGAAAGAGAAGGACTAAGTGGTTATATAAGATGCTTCAGACAAGATCCTGGAGATTTGGCTGCCAGCTCCTACTGTGTTCAACCATCTCCATTTGTGGGCAAGGTGATAAGTTATGGTCATGAAACAATGAGCGATGCTATATTTCCATCCTCAAGCATCTTATATTTTAGCCAAGAAAATGGGCAGGTACAATACTTATAACATAGAAATACTTGATCTGGTTGGGAGCATGTGCTTTGGAAGCCCAAAGAGTCTTAACCTAATTAAATCTAGGGATCATAGACAATGTTCCTGAACATATTAAGTCCAGGCTGATGGTATGATGAGCAATTTCAAGGGAGGCAGTCTGAGTGGGATGGTGAACATCAAGTATTCAATTCATGAAAAGCAACACTGTAGGTAATGTCTTGAGCATTTATACATGCTCAGAGTAACTGTGGTCTTCTGTAAAATGAGGTCCAGAGTGGACATTTCTAATGTCCCTCAAACACAGGACTTAGTATACTCTAGCAAATTTTAGGTGCTCTGTACATGTTCCTTTCCCTTTTTTTGTGGTAATGGCTAATAAACCAGTCCTAGGATGATATGGATTTTTGTTATGACTAAGAGCAGAATTAAGGGGATTTTTTTCTAGCTGGCTATGGCTACATAGTGAAGAGTCCTGAATAGTGTAGTGTAACATATTAAGCTCTGCCAAAGGAATGCTGATAGTGAATTTCTGTGTAAAATACTTAATGTGTTATCTTGCCCAGAAATTCTTTTTAAAAGATGGTGGCTAATGTAAGTATAGTTCTACTCTCCAAACAATAGCCATTAATGGTGGCATTTTGAATATTATGACATGAGGGTAGAAAAAATATTTATGAACAAAAGACTTTTAAAATACTCTTACCCCCTGGATCTTACAATTTTTCCTAATGGGGCTTACCCTAGTTCACAAAAGTTCTACCTGAACAGTGTGATACTTCTCTTCCATTGGTTTATGCTATTGCTTTGTCTTGGAAGACTAATTATATAATTGAGACTATAAAGCTCATGTCTGAGAACCATTTTGTCAGTGACTCATTTTATGACCTTGAACTCATTGTATGATTCTGACATCAGCTTCCTCATCACTTAGCATAAGAAGTAGCCAGAAGAAACAGTATAGATGAGCAAAAGGTCTGTCCAAAATGACAGCACAGGGAATATTACAACAAAAGGTAATATTATCACACGATGATCCTACAGCTCTTTTATCTGTGCCTAGACATTCCCCTTGACCATAAGTTAAATCTCACTGGAAAATGCATTTATCTCAGACAATTAGAAAATATATATATATTATATATATATATGTACATATGCACATATATATGTACATATATATTATATATATAATATATATATATAATATGCACAGTCGATGAATAGCAGCTGGGAGAATTTGGCACCAATAATACTTTTTTTTTTTCTATTTGCTAATATCATTTGGCTTGCTCCTCAAATGAAATTTAAAATGAAACCGTTTGGCAATCCACAGTAGCACCATCTAACAACAGTCTCATGTTGGTTCTACTGCAGTTTGATAATTTACAGACTCATTGGACTGAAAGCGACTTGGCGAGCTTCTTTAATTCAATGGTTCCTAAACCTGGCTGAACATCAACATTTAATAAGGACCTTGAAAAATACAGATTCCTGGGCACAGAGCCCTGAGGATCAGTCAGTTAGAATTTGCACAAATGGGACCGCGAAAATTTAATCTTCACCAAGCTTCCCAAATGCTTCTGATGCGGTCATTGGCTAAGATTGGAAATCACTGTTTTAATTTATATCGCATCTTTACCTGAAACCCGGACCGTAGTTTTATTTAAATGTTTGAACGTTCATTTGTTCATTCATGCACTCACTCATTCATTTTAGTAAAGATTATCCTGCAACAGAATCCTTCGGTTCCCCACTGGTAATTTTCAGATCTCTCATGGGTGAGTGGCCAGGATGTGCTGCGATCAATTTTAGAGAAGAGAGGCTAGAAGAGGTTGTTCAGAGAACGGGTGCTTCCAGGAGTCTGCCATCAGCTACATTTTCTCTTCAGTAAATCCCTCACAGCGAGGTCGCTCTTCCTCCTCACCCTGTTTGATGTAGTTCTAAATCTGCTCATACCCATGGGACTTCCATGCTTTCCCTAAAGCATAGATTTTATTGACTTTGTTAATGTCCATATGGCACAACAACCATCACTCTTTTACTATCTTAATTAATGTAAATTCAAAGACAATGTCTGAGATTACAATATTTCTCCATTTAAATCTCCTCAAACTTTCTTCATTAATGAAGCCAAGCCAGACTTCTTTCCATGTTCTTGTGCCCCTAAATGATCTTGCTCCTGTAGGTGTCTTTAACAGCATGGTCCCACATTCCCTCTTAATCTCTGGTTTTAAGACCTCGGGTCTGTTTTGTGAACAGGATTTCTCCCTCAGGACATTGACTCTTTTGTTGTTCTGCCTTGTCTAAGAGATCTTAGCTCGGCCCTCAGTTTACTGATCACCTCCTCTTAGAGAGCATCTCTGACCAGTATATTTTATGCCTTCCTCTATAACCTGTAACTTGCTAATTTATCACTCCATATATTTCCTTTGTAGCAGTAATCAGAGATGTTATGTGTCATTTCTTTTTTTCATGTGTGTGTTTGTGTGTGTGTGGTACCGGGGATTGAACTCAGGGGCACTCAACCACTGAGCCACATCCCCAGCCCTAATTTGTGTTGTATGTAGAGACAGGGTCTCACTGAGTTGGCTTAGCAAGCCTCATTTTTGCTGAGGCTGGCTTTGAACTCACGATTCTCCTGTCTCAGCCTCCCAAAGTGCTGGGATTACAGGCGTGTGCCACCACGCCCGGTTTATGAGTCATTTCTTAATGGCTTCATTATCTGTACTCTTTCTATTAGAATATAGATTTTCTGAGGACAGAGATTGTGCATCTCTTCTCACTGGTTCTCAGCAGAGGACCTGGTCCAAATAAGCATACAATATGCATTTGTTGAATAAGTAACTGAGTATTGTGGGTTTCCCCACTGGTCATCCTCGGCTGAAGTCAGTGATAATTTCTTCTCCAATTTTGAGTGTCCATAAGAAACTCTACTCGCTTGGTACATCTGATCAACTTGAGAGTTACAACTGTACTTAGGCAGAGTGACTGATGAATTGTTGTAATCATCCTACTAACAAACCCGACTCCTTCTTTCTCCAACATAATGGTGTATCCTTTGCATACTGACTTCAGAAAAAAAGATTCCAGTGTCAACCTTAGGGTGTGTTCATGAGAACTTAATATTTGTTAACAACACTTTTGACTTTGACCAGCAAAGACACCACAGCAATTGGATAGACCACTGATTGAAAATGGATTATTATTTCATTATTTGTACACAGCAAATATATATTCTTATGAACTACTAAGCCTGACAGCATTGAGAAAGATTTTAACCTTTTCATATTCATGTTTATATGATTCTAAACATGAAGAATGACATTGTGGAAAAAAAAACATTAAGGGAAACTGTGGTGTGGAGTAATTATTTCATTCTCTTCTATGATCTTGGAAATGTCATGTCACATATCTAAGTTTAAATAAAATAGAGACAAAACGTAACCCATGGTATTATTGTAACATTCAACATCCACATAAAATATTGTATATGAAAACACTTTACAAATACTAAAACCTTATTCTAACTTAAAGGTATATTATATGAATGTGAGCTGCTATCTCTTAATTTCATAGGAGTTATTAGATATCAGGTATGTGTAATCTTTGTGCCATATACAAGAGATAGTGTTAAAACTCAGGTGCACCCATGTTGTCATAGAGCTTTTAGTCTGAGAAAAAAATGCACACACACACACACATATATTATTGTGGGTTTTGAGAAGCATTATGAAGAAATGATATATAAGATTATAAAACAGAAATAACACAATTTATTTATCAGCAAATAATAGCATAGCCATGAAATCTATATTGTCCTACAACAACTTTCTATTATGCCAACATTTACTTATTCAATTTCTTACTCCCTATATAAGATGAAAAGAAGTGATAGACATTTCAAAAATGGAAGAAAGTGGACATGTAAGAATCATTTCCAGGTCCAGATTTATACAGTTCATGGAAGACTGAGAAGCAAAGGTACTTATTTAGAGAAGATACATCTATCAATTTCCACTTCTATCCACTCACTGAACTTGGAATTCTCTCCTTTTTAATTTTTACCCCTTCTGTTCTTCTTCAACAGCACCTATTTCCTGAAGAATTCTATGTTCCTTTCCTTCTTGTTTGTTTGCCATTACAGTTGTCTTAATCACTTATCTAAGTAATTACAATTTCCTCTAATTCATGCCTGTGTTTCTATTATTTTCTTTTCCAACCTAAGCAATATCTGCTTTTTGACATCATTTGTTCAGTAATAGTTCAATATATATAAATCATGAAAGGAATTGGAAATTTACTACCTGATACTTAACAAAAAGACAAAAATGCCTACACACAATCAAAAGACAAATAATAAATGGAGAAATTATTCACAGCACATAATAGAGAAAAAGGCTGACTTGATTAATATGCAAAGAGCTTTGAAAAATCAATACGAGAAAGACAAATGACCTAATAGAAAAATGGGCAAAGAAGATGAACAGGCAGCCCATGAAAAGAATCATGCAAATGGCCAATAAACATGAAAAAAGAGCACAATCTCACACATAATTAAGGAAATGCAAATTCAAGTTTTAATGAGATGCTCTTTGTCACTTTTCAGATTGGTGTAGATAAGAATTTGAAAATACTGCATATTGGCAGTGGTTGACAATACCAGATCTTCAATAACTGTTTATGAGGTTGGGAATTTGTAAATACATAAAAAAAAATAGTGGTCAGTTTTATTCTATTCAGATTTAAAAGTCCTACTCTTTAATAGAATAACTCCATTTCTTAGCTGATATCTTACAGAAGCACCTATTTGTTTATGAAAGTGTTTTACAACATTGTGTGTAATATAAAAGAACAATTATAGACATCAATGTCCATGAACAGAAGATTGGTTAACTAAATTTCTTATTTTAAAATATATTGCATTATTTGAGAAGGTGCCCAACAAACTGCAAACCTTTTTCCAAAGTTCATAATCAATTGGGGAAAATAATAAGAAATAACATAAAGAGAGAACAAAATATCACCTTTAAAATATCACCTTTCTGTAGAGACTTATTAGATGTGACTGACATCTGTAGGTAGATTGACTTCCAAGATCACTCACTGCAGCCCTGGAACATTAATTACAAGGCAGGGCTGGTTCCTGCAGGGACACCATGTTCCTTGGGATAACACTCTGTAAGGAGCTGAAAAGAAGCATCCCAATCCATGTCTCCCAAGTGGACCAGTCTTGTAGACCATTCCAGAGCATGTGAATAAACAAGGAAAAAAAAAGAAGGTGGTCAATATTCTATTATTTTATCTCTATCTGAAACATAGGAAAAATCAGGACTTGGCTCAAAGGTTATACTCTCCCAGAAATATAGATGGTAACAAATAAGTGCCCCCAAAGAAAGAACTCCAAGAAATATATACAAAGTATGAAGTAAGGACATTAAGTGACCCCATTTATTATAAAACATTTTTAAAAAAAATTTATCTGAATGATTCAGACTGTTTTAGAAGATGAATCAATTCCTAATATTTGATTAGATTTGTGGAAGGAAACTGGATCTACCATTGGGAGAATGGTTGCTGTCCATTTCATACTCTATGTATTAATCAGATTTGTTTGTTTTATGTGCATATGTGATGTTAGTAATTATGAGAACAATGCCTTAACAGATTTAAAACATTTGCCTCTACTTGATTGTTGTTACAAAATTAAAAAAACAAAATCTATTTTCCTCTTACTTGCTCCAAACCTTCCTTCCAGGTTTGTCTCAACTGACACCTGTATGTGAAACCTGAATACCAGCAAAAGTTTACATTATCCATCTGAGGATATTTGGTTAGTAAACAAAACACTCCCCATGAACTCTGTTTATCAGGAAACCACTTATCTACCAAGTCACACTTCCATGCTGTTAGCCAAGAAGATGGATAGACCATTTCTCAGAACAATATAGCTGTATCTCTCAAAAACTTTTAGAATGCCTTTTAATCTGGCAAGTCCAACCTCAAGAATTCAGTCTAAGCTGTATCATGTATATGAACAAATATTTAGTTTCTAGGATGTTCATTAAGATATTGTTTTGATTGCAATGACATTTATATTACTAATTGTCCAATATTAGGAAATTGGTTAAATAAGGTACAAGACACCCTACAAAGGAAACCTTGTAAGTGTTAGGATGATAGTGAAGAAAGCACAATTACATAAGATGTTCAAAACACATCTTTAATGAAAAATACATGAATATAAAACATTATATATAATATAGGTTTATTGTTGTAAATAAAAAAAAAAAGGCTGAATGTTCTCTCTGATAAGTGGATGCTGACCCATAATGGGGTGGGGAATGGAGGAACTTTGGCCAAAGGGGAAGGAGGAGCAGCGAGGAGGCAGGGGGGCAGGAAAATAGTGGAATGAAGTGAACATCATTGCCTTAGGTACATGTACGATTGCACATATGGTGCAATGCTACATCGTGAACTACCAGGGAAATGAAAAGTTGTGCTGCATTTCTGTACAATGAATCAAAATGCATTCTGTTGTCATATATACCTAATTAGAATAAATAAATAATTTTTTTAAAAAAAACTAAATTGCAAAACATGTAGAATAACAAACACTTAAATATCAGTGGCAGTTATCTCTATTTGAGATAATAACCCAATTTTCAGTTTTCTTTTATTTCCCTATATATACATTTTCTCAAATTTCCCTAATAAACATATTATTCTTGTCTGAAGAGAATTACGTATGTGAAATGGAATCACCACTTGACCCAGCTATCCCATTCCTCAGTTTGTACCCAAAGGACTTGGAAAATTAGCGTTCTACAGTGATGCAGCCATATCAATGTTTATAGCAGCTCAACTCACAATAGCTAAACTATGGAACAATGTAGGTGTTTTTCAACAGATGAATGGATAAAGAAACTGTGGTATATATACACAATGGAATATTAGTCAGCCTTATAGAAGAATGAAATTATGGCATTTGCAGGTAGATGAATGGAACTGAAGAATATCACGCTAAGCAAAATAAGCCAATCCCCAAATACCAAAGGCCGAATGTTTTCTCTGATATGTGAATGCTAATTAACAATAAGAGAAGTGGCTAGGGAAAAGTAAAGGAACTTCGAATTAGGCAGAGGGGGATGAAGGAAGGGGAGACAAACTAGGGGCAGGAAGGACAGTAGAATGTATTGGATATTATTACCCTATGTCCATATATGATTACATGACTGGTGTGATTCTACATGTACAACCAGAAGAATGAGAAGTTACATTCCATTTAGGTACGAAATGTCAAAATGCATTCTACTGTCATACATAACTAATTAGAATTAAATAAAAAATTAAAAATAAAACAACATAGCAGAAGAATGATATCATTATCAAGATTCAGCAGAGGTGTCGTCTACTCCAAGAAGTCTTCCCATATTTCTCTATGTTCATTATTTCTCCCTTCCATGGAGCCTCCCTCCACATGTTCTTAGACCTCTTGCTATGTGCCTGACTCCCATACAAGGGGTGAATTTCCTGATAGCAGGTACCATGTGTTATACAACTGAAAAACTCTCCCCAAATAGGAGAGTTGTATACACACTGTTTGTTGCCCTGAATGCAATTACCTGTCCTAGGTTTGGCTCAATACTGGTGATTATAAAAGCATTGACAGCTAAACTATGTGTAGGGGCCATACATAGAACTGAAATATCCCAGTTAAAATATTATCTTGAGGAATTATTTAGTTTCTGGATGTGATTTCATTAAAGTGAACACTTGGGCAGCTAATTGAGTGTTACCAACTGCTAGTTCAAAAGGGCACCTTCTAGGTAGATCTCCACCTGTTGAACACAGGCCATGTTAAGGAACAGTAAAAAAATCAGAGGCCAGTAAGGAAGTGTTCCCTGTCAAGAAAGTTCTGAGTGCTCCATCAATCCAACCCTTGTACAAGTATGGAGTTATTAATAAAGAGCTTGCTAATCTAGCCCCTGCTCTCTTTCTTGCTTTTTGAGGGAATTAAAGCTGCAAAACAAGCCTTGGCAGTTTTGTGTCTCTCTAGGACTTGTTAAATTTCTCTCTCCCTCTTCTCCTACCTCCTGAAATCTTAAGCGCTGATGCTTTATGTTCTGGCTTGTAAATGAAGCCTGTTATTATCATTGAGATAGTGTTTTTATGGCATAAATAATGAGCTCAAACAGGGTAAGCCACGTTGGGTGGAATTACTGCCTGAGCTGAGATGGAAATAATCAATATGTCCTCACTTACAAATCTCATCTGCATGTCAGCTCCATCCTGCTGGCTGTCTCCCTACAGATTCATTTCACAGGAGGCCCAATAAAACATGTGGGTGGCATTGATCTGTTTTATTCATAGCCAGGGATAGAAATGCATCATTTGAAATTAATAGAAGGGCCTCTGTTTATAACCCAACACAGAATGAGTAGCCTGCAAAGCAGACCATCAAGAGGTCTCATCCCATAGAGGGACAGAAGACCCTGGGGACCAGGGATCAGGGGTCTATGTTTGAAATCCTCAGTGATCTCATGCCTGTTACCACCCATCACACTACAGGATTTTGCAACTTGAATTTTTTGATTACTCATTAGAACAACCCAAGATGCTATGAGCATTCCCAAATATGGCTTGTTTTCCCATTTTTTTTACCATGTACAAAATAAATACTACAATATTACCTCATAAAATGGGAGGGAAAATCAGAAATATCTATTTCAGTCTTGTTTCTAATCAGTACATATATCCTATATCATAATGAGCAACCAATCCGATTGACTATCACACGATATGGGAAATTCACTGTTCCGTAATGCAGCTCAATGTGGAAAAAAAGTTTAAAAATCTTGTGATTATAGAAAGTTTGAGCAAAAGTCATTCCCTTGATATTTCTAGGGGAGATAGCTCTGATTTCACCTAGAATAACCCCTTATATATCTTCTACTGTAGCATTTTAAAAATCAATCCTTAAAATGGCCTGTGTTCAGCTGAATCTTATGAAATCCCACACATTTCTTTAACTTATTATCAATTATTCTATGTTCTAGCTATGTTAATTCTTTCAGTTCTTAGAAGCATGATGTATGCTCTTGACAAGACCTCCTCATTATTTGTCTGAATAGCATATACTCTTCCTTCTGACCTCAGATCAAGTGTCCCATCTGCAGGACCGACTTTCCTGGTTATCTCAAGTTAGGTCAAATCCCTGTCATACACCTCGGATCCTGCCAAATGTGTTCCTTTGTAGTTCACATTGCATTTTTAAATTTTGAGGTAAATTAATATGTAGTTATCAGAAATAATGCAATGAAATCCTTTGTACCCTTTATCCAGATTCCCCCAGTAGCAGTCTCTGGCAAAGCCATAGTACAAGGTCAGAGTCAGCATATCAACAGTGACACTCATCATCAATTTCATTGATATTTCCCTATTTCACTTATACACAATTGTTAGTGTGCCTTTAGTTGCATGTGATTTTGTTGCATGTGTTACTTTGTGTGTCCACTGTCACATTCAAGCCACAGCATAGTTCACCAATCCACGTAGTTGCCTTTCATAGTTATATTCACTTTCATCCATTAGTGCCTGCCCATGAACCTCTATGAACCCTAACCCCTGGCAGCCATTAATATGCTGTCTGTGACAATGATTTTTGTCATTCTGAATATTATATAAATGGTATCATAACTCATGCTCTATAAACAGAACCTTCTGGGATTGACTTTATTCATTCCGAGTAGTTACCATCAGATTAATGAAAGTTTTGTGCGTATCAATTTTTCTTTCCTTAGTATTGTTTTCCTGTTATGGATGTGCTATAGTTTGTTTTCTCTTTTACTACCATTGAGCAATACTTGTTTGTTCTATTTTTTTCAGGTTTTCATTTCAGGAGATACAAAGAAGGCATTTATGAACATGTAGCTATAAACAAATGTTATCCATTTTAGGGGGAACAATGCCCAAGAAGGCCAACATTGAGTTGCATACGTCCTGAATTTAAAACTTACATATTTGAGCTATATAATCCACTTAGAACTGTGTTACTTATTCAGCTGAGGGTTCAGTGACAGCTAAAGACAAAATCTCTGGCAACTACCATCATGCTTGACCCTTAATTGTTATTAAATTAATGCATATAGGTATGTTTGCTATAGTTTGGTCTTAAAGGTCCCCCAGAGGCCCAGTTATTAAACAGTTGATCCTTAGTTTAACACTACTTGGAGGTGGTGCAGATTTTAAGAGATGAGGGTTGGAGTTCTTTTTATCATTGGATGTATGACCTTGAAGGGGATAGTGGAACTGCGTGTCTCCCTCCTCCACTCTCACATCAGAAACATGAGGTGAGCAGCTTTCCTCTACCATGATCTTCCCCCATGATGTGCTACCTCATCATAGGCTCAAAAGCAACACAGCAACTCAATCACGAGCAGAGACCTCCCAAACTGTGAGCCAAAATAAGCCTTAATAAGCTGATTTTTGCATGTATTTGTTATAGTTACATGGTTTAACACTCTCCTAATTGATGTAGCAGATTGATCTTAGCCCATACTTCTCTGCCTCACAAGTCTCCCTGGGTTTCTAAGAGTATTTCCTTTTCTGGAGCCTATGAGCATCTCGAGATTTTGCAGCTAAGGACTCAGAAGGAAGACGTTTAAATGGGTGACTCCAACCATCCTCTCCTTCCAGGTCCTTCCAGGTCATTTATTTTCTCCAGCATCCTGCCGATATTAACATCTGTTGTATCCTCTTAACTCTAAGAGGTTCACTCTGTATAACCTAAAGAGGAAGGGAAAATAATGTATAAGAAGAAACGTCAGAGACCCAATTTTAATAAAAGTAACTTTCATCTTCAAGTTGGTAGAACATGACCTGAAAGACATGTTTTCATCCATGGACATTCAACTACTTATCAGTGAGGGCATCCCAATAGTAGACAGTTACTGTTGACAGTTACCTTTAGAAAGCCCTAAAATCTGAAGGTATAGCCTAATTGTGTCTTTTTTTTTTCCTAATGCTCCTTAACAGTTTCATTTGCTTACTTAAAAACTGTTTAATCCTTATAGATTTGACAGAATGAAAATCAAAAAATGCATATCCTCAGTTTATTCTCTGTGTTTCTTTCAAAAGTAATATTTCAAAAGGTGGGCTTTCCAGAAAAGTTCACTACCCGTGGAGACCTGGCTGTTTTTGAATCACTTTGCATTACCTTGGTTGGGTAAATCCATATTCCAGGATCTTAGTAGCACAATAAAATAAATAATAATAATAATTCCAAAGGTGGTTTCATGGAATAAGGCAAAGAAAGGCAACTGTGCAACCATTAAGCACCGTATAAATGTGTATATCCATTTGTGCTCATTTGGTACTGAAATTGGGCTCTTCCAAGACCTTCATTTCAATTCAATTCAATAGAGTTGAACTGAACATCTGCTATGTTTCAGGCATTAAGGGTAACTTTTTTTTATACAGTAGGGTGTGGGGTAGAGCTTGTATGAAAGTACAGGCCCTGTATAAATTGGCTAACAAGAAAGAAAAAAAATCTCAACATTGTAATAGAAAGCAATATAAATTCCAACAGAAACTGGAGGAAGGTCCCTAATCCAACCTGAAAAGAACATGGGTGGCGCCTCTGGTCCTAAGGCAAGGAATGAGGCAACATTTGGGTGGATCATGAAGTGAAGTAAATGTCTACAAATGGAGGAAGGAAATTCAGGAAAAGGGACAATGGAAGATCAAAGGCATGGGGAATGAAAAGAAAAATGTAATGAGAGAGAAGTGTATAATGAGTGGCCAGGAAAAGCACCTGTATAGGAAGCTAAGTTTATGTCACATTATGAGGGTCCAATGCATGTAGATGCCACATTTGAGCCTAACATCTGTTGGCAAGAAGAATAATTGAAAATTTTTGAATTAGGACACCACATGAGAGGTTGTTTGAGCAAGGTGATTATAGAAACAGAAAGGGTTTGTGAAAGATATGAGAGCAAAAAAGAAGCAAAAAGAAGCAACCATAGAGAACTGGAACAATTGGAGCAAAAAGAAGCAACCATAGAGAACTGGAACAATTGAAACAAGTCAGGACACTACAGGCAGGGGCAGATTGCTAAGGTAGAGGACTTTCAGGAGACTGAAGGGGCTGGGGCCAGGGACTTCCACAGGAACACCTGGGGAGTGTCTAATAGGTAAGATGAGTTCATGTGCCTGAACTCCATAGACAGATCCAGCTCAGTTTACATTCCTATCTTAGGCAAGTGAGATGTCTTCTTTATGTCTTAGTGTCCCAAGCAAGAGTCAGTTGTTGAGTCACAGGTTATTTATAGTTTTCTTTAGTAGATACAGTCAGTGTCCCAAAGTGTCTGGTCTAATGGATACTCCCACCGGCAGATGCACCACACCCTCACCAATGTTGATATTTCTTGTCTTCCATGTTTTTTAGTCATTCTGGTAATAGTGGTACGTAAGAGTTTTAATTTATATTTACCTGATTGTTAATGAAGCTGATCAAGTTTTCTTGTTTACTGGCCATAGAGATATCTTAGTTTGTAAAGTACCAATTTCAATCATCTGCCCATCTTCACATTGCTTTATCTGGCTTTCTTCTAATTTATTTGTACATATCACTACATTTGTAGGATGCTGTGGAGAACCCTGAATAGGAAAATATGTAGGTCAAATGCCTTCTCCCACACTGACACAGAGTATACACATCTTAATGGTATCTTTTGATGAATAAAAATGTTTAATTTTTTATAGTTCAATCTGCCTTTTTCCTTTGATTTTTACTTTATCTTTGTGCTTGAAAATCTTTGCCTGAATCATGCTTAAAAATATTCGATTATTTCCTCTAAATCTTTATTGTTTTCCTTTTACATTTAGGTCAAAAGTCCACTTAAAATTTAGTTTTGATGGAAAAGTTCAATAATTTTTTCAAGTTTTTCATGAAGATATCTAATTAACTCTCCACTCTCTTATTAGCATGATTGTATTTCTACCAAAATTGTGAAGTTATCAAGCTACTGAATTTGTTAATCATTTCTGTGAAATTCTATTGTCTTCTATTGATCAGTTAATCCAAATATCACCCTGATTTTGCAAGTTGAGGAATCTGTGTCTTTGGGAAGGGGCAATGTTGTTTTTTGCTTGTTGGTCCTGAAGTCCTCAGTTTGCAATAAGCCTACAGGTTGGCTTTGAACACAATTATAGACAGTTGCAACTTGTGTTATTTTAACATTCTTGGAATGAGATCTGTTTGAAAGCTCCATGCAACTGGCTTTAAGTTCATTTTCCAAATGTGTGGAAAAAATGTTTTTACCCATTTTTCTGAGAAGACATAGGTTAGGTTCATTTTTTTCTTCATGCATCATTAGGCATAATGTGCTTGTCCTGATATTTCTTGGAAACTACAGCTCAGCCTGGTCACAGAGAATAATGTTCATGGCTGTGTGGTTCTTCCAGAGATCAGAGTTCACATTTTGGTGCTATCCTGGTTCAGGCTGATATACGTGAAAGTCATTTAATCACTCTGTGACTCACTTTCCTGATAGTAAATGGAGCTAATAAAGAACCAATTTATTATTATATATACCCAAGCTAATTAAAGAACCAGTCAGTAAGTCCCTCAAATAATTATTATAATTTTAAAAATGGTGGAAATGCATGACAGCCCATTAAGATGCTCAAAACACCTCTACATAAAGAAATTATTCTTGTGTGCTGTATCCGTGGCTTCCAGGCTAGCTTGTGTTTTGTCCTGGGTCCATAAAGCACTCAACAAAAGGCGATGTATTATCAAAGAGTCGTAAAGAGTGTGGTGCAGAGAAATTGACAACTGCTTTCACTGCATCCTTTAATTTCAGAGGAATTTATTCTAAAATTTCCAAACACAGCCTCCTCAGAATCTGTCATATACAGATTTTTTTTTCCAGCTTCAGGCTGCTCTCCTATGGTGTGTATACGAAACTTGAACATATGATTAAAATGATTATTTTTTTTCATTTGAATGTTTTATCTGTCTGTGATATGTTAACTTCTCTCTCCAAAAGTCAATTTGTTTTTGAGTTACCAAAATAGAATTTTGCTAATGTATTAATGGGGAAAAAAATGCATGAGATTCCATATGGAGACTAAGCCTCTGGCCTTTCCTCATCTCAACTCATCTTTATGCTCAAAGTCAGAACCTTCCAAAGCTTGGCTCTCCGCATTTAATTGAAGAAGTGACAGTAGTTCCTTTCTCTCTTCCCTTCTCTCTCAAAATTTTAGTTTGAAATAACTACAGATGCAAAGGACGTTGACATAGTACATAGAGTGTCAAAACCACTTTACCTGGCTGTCCCCAAACATGACATGTTACCTGATTCTAGTACTATATCAAAAGAAGAACAGCACCTTTGGTACAACACTGCCAACTAGGTTGCAGAACCAACTCTGTCTTCACCAGTTTCTCTGCATGTGTGCATTTGAGTGTGCCTAGGTGAGCTTTTCTACATGACGTAATCTCTTGTCCAGCAGCATGTAACTACTACTGTGGGAAAAATATCCTACTTGTCCATCATCACAAAAAAAATCTACCTTATGCTGCCGCTTTTCTTCATTTACTACAGGTGTGGCAAGTCTCATTAGCTTACAGGATAAAGTTCAAACTTCTTAGCCTCTTTCTCAAGGCCCTTCAGAAGGGGGGATTTACTTGGAACTGGTAGTGTCTAAGATATTTACTTGGCCCTGATTTACCTGTGAGCTGAGCCACTGTGAGTTCAAAGATTAATGCCCTGGTTTTGACCAGGTTTTGAGCCCTTCCAAACTCTTTTTCTTTTTTCTTTCTTTCTTTCTTTCTTTCTTTCTTTCTTTCTTTCTTTCTTTCTTTCTTTCTTTCTTTCTTTCTTTTTTTTGGTACTGGGGATTGAACTCAGGGGTACTGGACCACTGAGCCACATCCCCAGCCCTATTTTGTGTTTTATGTAGAGACAGGGTCTCACTGAGTTGCTTAGAGCCTCGCCGTTGCTCAGGCTGACTTTGAACTCGTGATTCTCTTGTCTCAGCCTCCCTGAGTGCTGGGATTATAGGCTTGTGCCACACATATGGCTTCAAACTCTTTTCAATGATAATGTAGATAACTTTTGGCAGAATATTTATGGGCATCCTTACCCTTTTTAACCCTCTTCAACCCTCTTCACCTCCATGCAGGTAGAATGACAAAAATATTTGAAAAGCCTGGGAAATTGGGTCTGTCATTCTCATTTTACTTTAATTCTGTTACCTACAGTTGGATAGGTAACATGACCTTCTACCAGGTACCATCTTAAATTTGGGGTAGAGAAGTAGAATTTGAATTCCCCTAAGAAAATTTTTACAAAGATTTGCATTGAAAATTGTGTGCTGCTTTCCTGAATATAATAACAAACATTCAGCATCTTTCTTACATATATTGCTTATCCAGATGGAATTGAGAAGAGGTTATTTTTTTCCTGTCTCTACCAAAGGAACAATGAGTGATGGATAACCAAACCCAATCTAAATTCCCAATATCCACTATATACCATGTATGCATCTAAGCTCTAGAAACATTAATTGTGACTAAAATCTACACAGTAATTACTTGCAGAGAACTTAGCCTAATGAAACAATTCTTTTTATTTTTTTGGCACCAGGGATTGAACTCAGGGGTACTTGACTACTGAGCCACATCCTCAGCCCTATTTTGTGTTTTATGTAGAGACAGGGTCTCACTGAGTTGCTTAGCGCTTCGACATTGCTGAGGCTGGCTTTGAACTTGTAATTCTCCTGTCTCAGCCTGCCAAAGTGCTGAGATTACAAGGTGTGTGCCACTGTGACTAGCAAAATAATTCTTAATGACAACATTCATATATGTTTACCTTAAATGTGTTATTTGTAGTAAATATCCATACTATACTGGGTGTTTGGATTCACCAGTGACTGAGTGATTAAAGAAACAAAGTGTCTTGTGTTAGGTCTGTTCAAGGCTGCCAAGGAAAACAAAACACCAGGCACTAGAGAACAGTCAAGCAGGCAAGCAGTGATGATGACTCTTGACTACCGTCAATCAGAGGATCCCCTGACCAACCCCAAGAGGACATGGGATCCCAAAAAACCTCCCTTTCCTCTCCCAAGCACTCCCTCTTCCTGCCCAAAGCTTCCCTTTACTGTCCCAAGCCCTTCCCTTCCTAGCCCAAGCCCATAAAACTTTCTTTTTTTTTGGTACTGGGGATTGAACTCAGGGGCACTCAACCACTGAGCCACATCCCCAGTCCTATTTTGTGTTTTATGTAGAGAAAGGGTTTCACTGAATTGCCTAGCGCCTCATCGTTGCTGAGGCTGGCTTTGAACTGGCGATTCTCCTGTCTCAGCCTCCCGAAGTGCTGGGATTATAGGCTTGCACCACTGCGCCCGGCTCCATAAAACTTTCAAACCAGCTGAGCCTGACAGTGATTGTCCCAGACCTGCTCTGTTGGGTGGAGGAGTCTCGCCCGGGAGAATATATCAATAAAACCTTGCTCAACAGTTTTAATTGGCCTCCTTTCGGTCATCATTATCTGACTTTATATCTTGCATATTAACAAAAATTTTATTCTATTTTTTACCCTAAATTCCATTTTGCAAAGTTTACAAATTAGCTGGAGTTTCATAAGAAGGTACCATTTTTAGTTTATAAGATAGAAACTTGAAGTGTAAGGCTGAAGTATCTCATGATTTTGCAACCCATCTTCTTTTTGCGCATTGAGTTTAGCTGGAAATATCCAGGACTGTTTGCTTCCTCATTCTGACTTGCTGTGGATCCAATATAAATAACCTACAAAAGGAAGCATTACTAAAAAATAAGTATTATCAATTAGCATACAAACGTGGAACTGCAGAAGCTCTTTCTGGTTAAGAGTTCCTGGGAGAGCACACAGCCCATAGGCAGGAACAGCACTAAACATGTAAGTTTACAACTCCTCCGGGGGACTTGAACAGAGAAAATCAACTCCCTATTTATTAGTGGTCCTAAAGCAAGCCAGTCTTATTTGCCTGTAAACTCATTTGGAAAAAAATCCTGATGTGGGTGGGGGAGATTCTATGGGTAACGTTAAGAGAAAGCTGTTATCCATTCTATACTTTCTATGTTGACCTCTAGACAATGACAAAATGTTAATCGTTGGCAGATCCTCTGCTCAAATTTGAGACTGAATGCTCTATTCAAACTAAATGGGATGAATTTTCTTAAGAGAAATGCTCGTACAATCATCTTGCCCTCTGCTCTTCTGGGCCAAGTAAGCGTTACTTTGAAAGTTCGATGGACCCCCAGGGTGTGGTGTGTAGACAAGGCCCCCTATCATTAGAACCCTTTCCACAGAACCACTTTATCCCTCTCTTTGCTTCCCTTGCGTTTTCTGTTTCAACCATCTAAAATGAGTACTAATTTCCTTAAAACCCCATGCCAAATCATGGCAGCAGCCTTAGCTCATGCTGCTTCCCTCTGCCTGGAATGTCCTGATTTACCACATTCAGCCAGAGCCCTCTGTGTTTTCAAGACTCACTACAAAATTTTCCCTTTTTTTCCCCCCCTGCTGCTACAACAAATTACTCACTGCCCCTTTGGTGGCCTCCTTTTTCCATGGATATATTTTGGTTGTGGAATCTAGGTCATCTTTGTTGCCTTTTAAAACCATTTTTGTACCGTCCACATTTGCACCAATGTGAGGCTAATAGCCAGCATCATTGACGTCTAGGAATAAAAGAAGTGAAGCTTGAAGCTTGGTGAGGCAGCCAGTAGCTGCAGATCTATGTTAGCTTTACAACATTGTACCAGGTAACCTGAATGTGATCAGCTCAGTACTCTTTACGTAAGGAATGCTGAGGAATAAATGAGAAGGTGAGATGTAAAGAGTTGGCATATGTGGGTGTTTGATACCTTGATACCTGCTAGTGCCCTTCCTTTTCTGACTTTGAGTTGTGATGACTAAAGCAGAAACTGCATTAAATAAGGCTATATGGTATCACTGACCAGAAGGAAATAGGGAACATTAAGAGGGACCTAGCCCAACACTGTGCGGGTGTGTGTGTGTGTGTGTGTGTGTGTGTGTTGTCAAAAGACAATTATGTGTCTACAAGACGGGAGAGAAAATCCTTTGCTTTAAGAAGAAATATGTTTAGTTTGGTTATATCTTGACTTCATTATTGGAGAGTGAAAAATATTCAGATGAAGGAAACAAAATGAAGCAAAAAGTTGTCCTCTCTGTCTTTAAATGTAACTATCTCTCTAAAAGTAGATGCATTTCCTGGTGTCTACAAAGACCCAAATCAGCTCCTGTTGTTGATCACATTTTCCACCATGAAGGGCTCTTCCAGCACCCTTCAACTATATGGATGCCTCCCCTGTGGACACACTGGATTGGACTCACCCTCAGCAAAACTTAATTAGAATCCCCACCTCATTATTGGACATAGGCTGAAATATTCAACTCACTCTGAGCCAAGAGCTTGACAGGAGACATAAACTCTGGAGAGTATGGAAGTACTGTTTTTCAAGTACGCTGAGGGGAGCAGGGAAATTCAATCTGGATTTCACAGACCATTACATCTGGGGTATGCAATTGGGTGTTAGGAGAAAGAAAAAAAAGGCTCTTTAGTAAAATATGTGTGGTAAATTCTAGTTTAAATAAAATTGCTTTTAACTAGTTTCCCTATTTCAGGATTTCTCAAAGCCTATAAAATGGTAATGTGTTTTGTGACTCCCCAAGATACTACAGTAAATATGTTATTTTGATTTTTTAGATCATGGCAAACCCATGGGGCATACTTGCGCTTATGTGTCATATAGATTCTGAAAAAGATAGGTTTTAAATCTGGTTCCACTAATGACTCTCTTTGTGACCTTGGTTAGAGCACTTAACCTCCCTAAGCCTCTCTACTACATATGTCAACTCAAGTCTATTTATAAAGGACATTGGTACCTTTACTCTCATGTGACCAATGAATCCCTATCCTTGAGTCTTATTGAGCATGGTACTTATAGAAAAGAAATGGCATACTAGAAAAGGGAGGGTGGTGTTAAGGAGAGCTCAGTATAGGGCTTGTTAATACTCAGGTAAATAGGGTTGAGGAAAACCAGAAATGATTGAGAAAGTACATTAGTCCTGGCAGTAGCAGAGCATTATCCATGCTCATGAAAAGATGTGGTTAAATCAGTTTTAGGAACATACACAGGTTTGTAATTAGCAATAGCAAAAAGACACCAAACAGGAGTAGTGGCTTCTTGAAAGCCATGAAGCTAAGTCACAATAAGTTAAAAGGAAGAGACCTGTGAAATAAATACCTAATTTCATTCTGCCCCGAACTCCAGAACTATCGCCAGTGACTCCCATTGGTGAAAGCCACAGAAGCCACAGGGCAGAGCAGCCCACTGATACAGTCAATAGAAGTCAGTCTCGTGGGGCACACTGTGTGGTTGCAAAGGGTATGGAGCAGGTCTGCAGTTGCAAACAGTTGGTAAGTTGTCAATCAATGCCGTTTGGAGACAAATCAAAGGTAAGGGAGTCAGGGTTCTGGTGTGAGTCTTTGGAGAAATTGCAAAATTCTGCCTCTGAGGGTGATATCGAAGGCAACTTCCCTGAGTCTCTCCAAGTGGGGCAACATGCTGCTAAGTGTTTCAGAGGGTTTTCCCTAATTTGGAGAAATCAAATATTTAAAAGCAGATCCACTTTGAAGTCTTGCAGCAAGCAGCAAATCTGGGACTTGATAGATCCAGTTATTAAAAGTCAGTCCATCTGAGCAATCTGTTTGCCTGCCTTTCTTGCTGTGTTGGTAATTTTGCAAAAACTGCTGAATTTGCTCTTTCTCCTCACAGCAGATTGTAGACAGAGGAAAGAATGTCTGTGGGTTGTCCATCACTGTTCAGGAAGAATAGGAAGAACCTCCCTCCTCTCTTTCAGCTCCTCCAACCTTCTCACTCTGGACATTTAGAAAAGATAATTATCATTAAGCAGGAAACTGGGCACATTGGTATTTTCTGTTGATGAAAGCAGAAAATGACCCACATTCTTCCTCGCTCTTGGTTATCTCACACATGCATAAGCTGTGGCTACAATCTCTAGTTTGCAGTTCCAGAGGGAGAAATCTTCAGTCAGGGAGAGCTCTGTGGCCTGTGAGATGAACAAGAGACTGGAGGACTAAGGGAGAATCTCAAAGAGTGATTGAAAAGGTAGAAAAGAGAGTGTGTGTGCTAAAAACCAGGGATGGAGGAAGGGAACTCAAATGCCTAGAGGAAGATGAAAAAAAATAAAAGTAAATAAATAATAGCCCATTTTTCAAAAGTGAAACTTAGTTTCTGGCTATTTATTTTCAAGCATAAGGCCCCAGAAACTAAGAATTCGTTTGCGTATGTGTTTCCATTTAAATTATTATTGAACTATTGGGCACAATTAATTGTGAATTACACCCAATAAGTGCCTACCATCACCAGCACTGAAGAGAACGCTCACCATATGCCCGATCATAAATGTCTCGTACCCACAGGAGTGACTTCCCTCCTCAGCAAGAATCTATTCGTCCTATTCTTAATGAGGCTTGCTTCACTTTTTTTTTTTTTTAATAAGGCATTATTTGAAGCAAAGAATGTGGAAAACTATTACCATAGTCTTGGGAAGACATATTAGAATTGCAAGCAACCTTGACCAATTTGAAAGACAAATTTGTTCTGATATGAAAATATTTAATAACAAGGAAAATCACAGAGCACATTGTGCTGGCTTAAAAAAACCTCTCAAAATCTATGCTAGATGAGCTTGGCCATTACACAAAAAACATTGACAGAAAAACATAAGCGTATAAGTGAATATCAGTACTTTACTCAGAAAAATAGAGTTGTACAACAAATGTAAACAGGCATGCAGATGCTTTAAAACCAAAGAGGGAGCCTGGAGTGGTGGCGCAAGCCTGTAATACCAGCACTTTGGGAGGCTGAGACAGGAGAATCACCAGTTCAAAGCCAGCCTCAGCAACGGTGAGGCGCTAAGCAACTCAGTGAGACCCTGTCTCTACATAAAACACAAAATAGGACTGGGGATGTGGCTCAGTGGTCAAGTGCCCCTGAGTTCAATCTCTAGTACCAAAAAAAAAAAAAAAAACCAAAGAGGGAAGGTCATACACACCTTTCAAGTTCAACACCTGCTTCATATATTGTACTAAAGTCTGTCTAATTCAGAGGCCAATACAACACATGTAAGAATGTTGAATGATTTTGAGTTTCTATAGAGAGGCAGAATCCACCAACAGAGTAGAAAATGAATTATTTCTATCTAAGAACCAAAGATTCCTAACACTGTTCATTACTCTTTCTCCACTGGCTCTCGGACCTCCACCATGTGAACACTGCCCATCAATCTCTACCTGAGATGATTTTATTGTCACAGTACGATTGCCTGTTGAAATCTGTGGCCTCTGCCAGGCAGATCCTGCTCAGTTACCTCTGTCCCAACTCTGCTACCATCTACAAGCTCAGGTGGCAGTCTATACATAGATGAGGATGATGGAATCCTAAATCCAGCTGTACCAAAATGTGATGGCAGACTTGGTTGTGAAATAAAATTATAAAAACTTTATGGTAAGAAACTAATGTATGGGGGCAGGGTCGGTTCCCTTCTCTCTCAGCCTTTCTCCAGGAAGCCTACGTTTTGGGTTTTTACGTTTTGAATTATAAATAACTGAGCTAGGAGTCTGACTACTCCCTCTTAAAATATAACAGATGTCTGTGAAAAGAGTTTTTTTCTTATCTGTTTCTGTAAGCATGCTTTGTGTTAGAGACCTTGCACAAGGCTTTCAGCTATGGGTAGATTAGGAATTTATTTTACAAGAGGAAAAAAAGCCCCAATGGTAAGATGAGTCTAAGATGATGTCAAATAACCTATAAATGTGAGAAACTATGGATCGGGGCTCAGGATTTGGAATTTTGTTTTCTACTGGGCCCACAAGTGTAAAATAAAGTTTGGAGTTCACCTCCTCTCCAAGTGCTGCTCACTGCTTCTCAGCCAGACCTGTGTGTTTTTAGCAACAACATCACTGTTGACCTTGGAGCTTAGAATAGGTGAGACTGTAGCTTATATTAATAAAGCAAACAGAATGATATGATGCCCTGTAAGGGATTAGGGAAAAATAACTACTGATAACAACTTTCCTCCCAATGCCAAGGGCTGCAACAGATGTTGTATAATTGATGAGATCAGTTTAAAAACACTCGGAATAAAAAAAGTATGAGGTTATCTGATCCATTGTCCAATATCTATACGTGTGTTCCTAGGATGTATATAGGAACTCTTGAATATGAAGAATTTTCTAATTTCTATGCTTTTGTTACCCCATCCTAATTCCTCTTGAAGTATTTCATATTCAAAAATCCTCAACCATCTCTGCACCTAGCACAGGACCTGATGGATCCCAAGTGCTCCACAAGTGCTTGATCAGATATTCTGCCAGGGGCAAATATTTCAATGTGGATTACTTACAAGGCAGATTCTCTGCACATCCTTATGATAATTGTCTTACAGCTTTACCACAAGGGTTAACTAAGATACAGCGCATAAAATCATGGACATATGTTGCAAAGAATTTTATGCCATGGACTTGCTTTCTATTCAACCATTTCTAAGACTCCTGTCCTCAACATCATTATTTCTTTTGTAAGAATTGTACTGTCCTTCGTTTTGGGTTATAGCTAATGCTTTCTCTAAAACATGAGCATATTTGCCATTACTGGAATCTTTCATTTCCCATAGATAATGGTGGTCAGAGACCAATAAAAGGCCAAATTTCTCATGTTATGGACTCCTCCTAAAAATTGTAAGTTGACATCCTAGTCCTCCTTACCTCAGAATATGGCTGTGCTTGGAGAAAGAGTCTTTGAAGAGGTAATTAAGTTAGCCTGAGGCCATTAGGGTGGGTCCTAATACAATATAATAAGAAAAACTGATTAGGACATCTCAGATACAAAGGACTTTGTGAACACACAGTGAGGAGAGGGCCATCTACAATCTAAGGAGAGAGGCTTCCACAACTACAACCCTGCTGACACTTTGATCTTGGGCTTTTGCCTCCATAAGTGTGGGAAAATAAACTCTTTGTTCTGTCTGTGATATCTTGTTGTTGTGAGCGGTGCGTAATTAACGATTACTTGGAGGCGGATTGTCTTTAAATGCAAGTGTATATTCAATCACAACAATCATCAAATATAATCAATTAACGCAAAAAGTGTTGGGTGTGCTGGAGCACCCCAACTAGCATTCAATGTGCACTAATTAAACACTATAGGCAAGTCACACAATCCTAGGGCAACTAAACACTACAAGTAGTTCACACAATCCAAGGGCAACCATGAGTCCCAAAATACCTCTGATGCCATGTGACTTCTCTTAGCCAAAGAGCAGACATTGTCCTTCTGTGGTGGTTCCCTTCAGCTGATGGCTGGACATCATGGAATGGTGGAGTAGATCTAAGAACAGACACCAAGGTGGCCAGTGTCACTGATGTCCTTGGAGCAAAAACCCTCAATTTGGTAGGACAAGCAGTTTAAATGCAATTCCAAGTTGGTGGTGTGAGCTAGTGATTGGTTATACCCAAAGTCAATGTCCATTGGTATGTCCAGTGAGATAGTGCAATTGAAACTGGGCATTTCTTTGCCCATGTCCATGGAGCTGTGCTCCCTATCAATTGTAACCAGTCACTGCTAAACAGGTGTATGGTTAGGTGCCCCTTATATTCCCTTATCGGTTGCAAGCAGGCATGACTAAGCATGTCAATGGTTGCTGTTCCTTATGACTGGCAACTTAGTGAGTCCCCGGCATGTCCTGGCATGTCCATGACAGGTGCTCCTTACACTCGTCATACCCATCCTATCAGGCGAATGCACCCCAAGACTCCTGGGACTTCAAAGCAGAAAGAGTTGGGAAGCCTACATCCAAAATTCAGCATTGCTACTAGATTACTGGGTAACCTGGAAGAAGGTTCCTCAGGAGCGGGAGCTGGAACTCACAGCTATATTCTAGCTTCCCCTCATCATTCAAAGGTGATTAACCTTTAGGAGGTTCCAGTTTCTTCACCAAGGAACAGAGAACAAACTACCTATGCATCGAGTTTAGATGAGAATTCATTACAAAATATATTTTAAGTAATTTGTGCCATGATGAAAATATAACAAAGACTATTAAGCACTACTGTTATGAAAATAATTACTATTACTTTATCATTCCATGCCTCCATTTTAATAAACAGCTGAATAACACTATCTGAGTAGCAAGAGTGGTATGAAATCAAATGGATCAATGTTGATAAAAGGACATTTTGGTGGTGTGCCTAGGGCAGCAGTGGGAATGGTGTATCCCAAGGACAGACAATAAGGTTGTACATCCTCTACTGAGAACCTAAAGACAATAATAAAATTAATTAATATTTGTTGGGCTTTAATATTTCAGTGAAGAATTATCCTTGGCAGGAATCCCTCCAGCCTACCTTCCTTTCAGTATGATATTGTCAACTAAAATGGTCCAAGGAAACATGAAATTAAAAAGAGATTAGTAATGAAGTCAATGTGCTTTCATGTCTTCTGAACATTTACTCCACCTAGTGCTAAGCTATGCACTTCCCAAACTATCCTGTTCACTCTGCAGGCTTACTCCTCTAGTGGATCTAAAATGTCACAAAATGTGAATCTTGCACTTGAAATCAGAGTATTTTCTGACTTGAGAGCTAATCTAATTTTATAATAGTCCTCATCATGGTTTGGGGAAGAGATATCTTCCTTCTTTTTCCTTCCTGGCCAATGTGCAAACCAGAGGAAACGTCCTGCATGCTTAGCATGAACCCCATATGTCACCTGCAAATCTCCAGTCTGATCCTGATGGCTGTCATTCCTGAGGTGTCCCATTCACATTGCCCCATGGTCTGGATCTCACTCATTTGGTGATTTATGGACCATGTCAGTGTAATTTAGTGTCTTAATGCTCCCAGTCAAGGACCATCAAATGTCTTCTTAAAGCCTCTGATGTCCTTCAGAGAGAAAGAAGTAGAACTCAAATGTTAGCACTTTTTCTGATCTTGGGTGAAAGTAAAAGTATATTGGGCAAAGAGCCAACAAACCTCGGCCCCAGCTCCACAACTTATTCACTATGTGACTTTAGGTATGTCAGATCCCCTCCTCTGATCTCAGCTCATAATTGCTGCCACCGTTTGGCTATTAACTTGTTTATAGATTTATCTCTGTCGGATGTGAGTGCCTATAATAATAAAACACAATTCTACAGAGATGATTGTGTCCATTTATTTTAGATTCTCATAACCTATAGAATTGTGTGGCGAATAGCTGATGGACTACAAATGTCCGTTGTATGAAAACACTAACAAGTGGAATTCGACAAAGTTCTTTTAAGAGTGGTCCATGAAGGGATTTAATGGGGTCTGAAGTTTCATGTACATATGAATGATATTCCTGGGAAACAGTCTCAAATTTGCATCTTATTTGAAGAGCCACTGATTTAAACATATGTATGTGCTTATTATCATTAATTTGAAATAAGTATCTTATCACGATGTAAGGCAGATACTGTGGATTGCATAAGCTTAACGCAAAAGGATAGTTCAGAAGTAGAGGGTATTATCAAAAATTCCTCCCAGAAAGGAATACTCTAGAGCAAAAGTAGATGCACTTTTAGTTTGCATTTCTTCAGCTTTCTAAACATATATCAGAATTTTTAATCTAAAAGGAACCCTAGAGTTCCTCTAGTTTGGTTTCTCTATGTTCAATTCAGGAGAAAGTGGCTCAGAGGAGACAGTGGCTTGTTAAAGATCCAACAGTCAATTTAACTCATGTCTTCTGATTATTTTTCAACCATATTAATCTTTTCTAAGATTTCCACCAACCAGTGGAACTATTTATATAATGACATATATTGCTGAACTCCAAAACGTAAACTGAAATAATGGAATTGTTCTCCTTGAAGCAGATGTGGGGTTTCTGGCACTGGAGCACATTTCCTACATCAAAGAATGTGAAAATGTGTTTTGAAATCGACGGGGTTCATCCATGATAGCTTTCACAATATTTTCAATGCAAATTAAAAATGTTAATCAGTTAATAAAGCTCTTGCATGATTATTAGATGAATGGATACTTGCAGATGAGAAACTGAATGACGTTCCTAGTCTAAACCTCACCTGGAAGGTCACAGGAGCATAGAATCCACCCTCCGAGGCCCAAGCTTCCCAGCAGTATGTCCTTGGTTCCTGCATTAGCTGTCAGAGCACACAATTGCCTAGATGGATGATGGATGACATTTCTTAGATTTTTACTTACCCTCAGCGGTCTTTGGCATGATATATAAAATGTCTGCTTTTCGGTTACTGTCTCAGTCTTTTCTTGCTTATGGGAGCAATGGCGTGTCTCACCTGGGGATTATTATTGTTCAGAGATTCCACTTATTCCGTCTTTCCAGACTTATCACCAGAATGGTGATGGAAAAGCTATGCCAGGCCCAAATCCAGGGCTTTTTAATGGTACCCAAAGAGGAGGCGAAGGGGGCCTGCTTTCAAAATAGAGTAACGCTTGTTTGGATTCATTTCAAATTGCCAATTGCAAGATAGGAGAAAAGAAAGTTTTTCTTTCTTTCTTTTTTTTTTCTCCTCTTATAGCAGAAGGATAATTTTTCAAATGATTTTTTTCACCATCTTACCTGACCTTGCTAAAATCCCTTCAACCGGCCCTCTTCACACGCAGAGCAATGTCTAAACTCCTCAGCATGAACTTCAATGTCCTGCCAGATCTACTCCCTGCCTACAACTCTAGCTTCCTTCTAAGTCATGCCTGTGGTTGAATCTCTTCATGGATATCCTTCTCTGCCTGTAGGACTCTGAATCCCCTTCATCTCTAGGCCTGAATAGGTGCTGTTTGCTCTACATGAGAACCTATTTCTGCTGACTCTATTTCCTCTCTCCCCTAGCCTCAGATTAAATCTCACCTCCATCAGTAATCCTTTTCTCTCTCCGACAGAATGTGTAATAAAGTCCCACTTTGGTATCCTTCCCATGAGATGGCTTAACACACTAATGGGAATGGGTTGCTTCATTGTCTGTCTTTCCTGTTAGATTTGAACTCTCATGGAGGTGGAAAATATGCTCATCTTGTGTGTACATATATGCATTTATACATATATATATGTTTCTTATAATAAAATCTTATTTGTAATGTATATAGTATTCTAACTATTTATAGTATTATATATTTTCTGTATGTCCCTTGATATATCTTTCCACAACATGAAGTTTTTTTAAGGAAATAGTCTAATTAATCTGATTTATTTTTGCCTACATGTATGTAAGTTAAAATGAGAACTTTGTTCAGTAATCATGATATGTCATGTATTTCAACTTAAACTCCTTCTAGACTTTATACTCAATACTTCCATAATTCCAAATTCTATGGCTTCACTTCCAACAGCAGGTTTATCAAATGACTGATTTCCTCAGTATTGTGTCTGCAAAACCCTTAGTAGCCATTAATCCAAGACTGTTTCCTTTTCATTTTAAAAACTCACGTTTCTCCAAGGAAAATTCAATCCATTTAATCCTCATTGATTGGCATTTAGTACTGCAAGATGATGTTTTGTGAGAACTCTGGGTGTCTAACCAGCACTGTGATCAATTTGTTATGCTTCTTGTCATGCTAATCTTATTTTGCACCTGGAAGCCATGTTTCCCCTGGAGTCTTCTAACTTCATTTAAAACCAATGTCATCCCTAATTTGACGATGAAGAAACTGAGGCATGAGCTATTGACTGTCCTATATTATTCTGTGTTATTTACAACTCTGCACTACAGGAATTCCAACAAAACAAATCTCATCCTTTTCTTTTAATAGATAGCATGTCTTATTTTTCTTTATTACTTGCATTTTTTGTGACCTTGAGACACTCATTTTAGTTTTTAGATTTCTGACCCTCTCCTGTAAAATGGGGAAGATAAAACTTACCTTAAAAATTATGTATAAAACTGTATTGAAATGATTTATAAGAAATAACCCAATATAGTTCCAGGTATACAATAAACATTCATCAAATATAGCCTGCAGGTGGGAATAAAGGAGGAGGAGGGGCAGTGAAAATACATTCTGCCAAGCCTATTGTAGATTCTGTCAGTATTATCTGAAGTTTATTTTTTTAATGTAGTTTCTTATGGGCCTTTTCAAACTAAAATATCAAGTTTCTGGGATTGAGATCCAGGATTCTGCATTTTAAAATTCATTTTTACTTGATGCTTATACACGCTTAAGTTACTGGTGTTTTCATCATGTATTTTAAAAGTCCATAGAAGTCCTAAAAAAGCAAGTTAACCAAAAAGCCAGACTATTATAAGGGAGCTGGAACTAAGTGGTGAAGTATTCAACCAATGACACAGGGAATGGAATCTGGATTATACTGAGATTGGCCTTAAGAATCTGTCCCAAGAGATGGGGGACATCAAATGTGAATGAGTAGGTGTTGGGACTTGCTTAGATTCCTGCATTTAGATAACACACTCCCAACTTCATGGCTTCTACTTCACAAGGGTCTAAGAAAGACACTATGTTTGCTTTTTAAACCAAGAATATTTGATTTGTATTTTAAGGTAATTTATTTTTGTCACTCTTACATTCCATTGTGATTAAATTAGTTGTTCTTTTATATTAAGCTACCAGGAAACTTAGGGGAAAAATCATGGCATATCATTCCCAGATTCCTGGCAGCCTAGAGACTTCCCCTTATCCTGTTTTCTTGATCATCCAATTATAAGTGTTGGTTTATAATGTTTTACGTATCTTTGAATGAAACTCTAGTTTTTTTAAATAATACTAATAATGTGAAAACAAAAATTGAATGATTAGTGAAGTCCTCACATTATAACTTAGTTTATATAGTTAATACTAATTTAGTTCTTAGTCTTGGTAAAGTACAAAATCCCCAAATCCCAATTTAGATTATTATAAGGATACATGGATGGCTTAGGTAGTTACAGGACCCTCAAGAAAGGCATAAGCAATAGATTCCTGTTGATGGACCCTCAGGAAAGGCATAAGCAATAGATTCAAATATTTCTGTACATTGAAATCACTCAGAGAGGCTTGAAATCCCTGATGCCTGTGTCCCAACCACAGATGCTGGGATTTTGTTGGTCCAGAGTACAGTCCATGCCTTAGAAAACTTAAAACATCATAAGTTGACTATAATGGACAGACAGATTCAGAGACCACTGAATTAGAAGCAGAAACTGGAAGGGCTTCAGGATTATTTTTTATTTAATCACTGATTTTTCTGCTTTAATTTTTCACTGCCTATAATGATATCTTTTTAGCTCCTTGACTGATATGTTAGAAACCATGGGCACACCCAGATCTCAACATTTTATGTTATAGGATCAATCCAAAGAGATGCCCAGTCCCAATTCCATATTCCAATGACAAAAGATTGAACTATCATGGATCTAACTATTATCCTATTTAAAAATAAGTGCTGGAGTGTGAGCAAGGTAACTTCAAACTGGATCGTGGTTATCTAGTCTTCTGACTAGGAGAAGAGGATGGTTTCCAGAGAAGGTAGGGTTACTATTTGTCGGGAATATGAAAATAAAATGTGCTTATTTTAATATAAGCTGAGGCTTTTGAAATCATCCAGTGGTTGACAACATGACTTATTCTCTAAATGTGGACACTCCTGGGCTCCATATATCTTCTGGGTTATCTCCAGAGTCACTATCAATAACAACTGTGATGCTCATAACAGGCATTTACTCACGGCTTATTAAGCACTAGGCAACACATTAGACATTTGAAGCAGTCATTACTTTGAGTCCTATGAAGTAGCATTGGTTTTTCCATTTTAAAGATGAGGAAACTGAGTCATTAGGAGGTTGATACTTACTGAAGATGCTCATAAAAAAATGGTGATGCAAATTTTCCAACCAGATTGACTGATACTAGAGCAACAGTCACTTACCATTACAATGTGATAGAAACAAACATTTCCTTCTCAGAGATGCTGCCAGGAAAACTCAACCACTTATCATGGATAACTGAGTTTCCCTAAGTCCTCACTGTCTGAAATGACCCTGCTTCCACAGCAGCAGCATATTGGAACAGCTCTTTAGACCTGTCTTGAAGATCCAATTAACTTATTCAGTTTGAAACATTCAAGAGTAAAGAGATTATACGCTCAAAATATTGGAGACTTGACATATTTGAAGAATATGAGTCAATTCCCATTTCTATTCCCTATAATACCTCCTCTATATTCATTTTACAGAAGGAAGGCCCAGAGACTCAGTGAGAACAAGTCACCTATCTAAATCTTGGAATAAGTGAGTGAAAGGTTCTTAAACTTGAGCAAAAAGTCATCATGAGATAATATAGTTTGGGTAGGTAAATTACCTAAAGTACTTTGACACTGAGCTATAAAGATAGAATTTTATCTGCCTGAAAATTAAGGCAGATAGAACTTGCCCTCCTGCTATTTGTGCAACAAATACCAAAACAGCCCCACGTGGCTAATGCCCATCTTTGGAAGAATGGACTCTTAGGTCCACTCTTAGTGGACTCTCTCCATCCACTCATCCATATGAAGCACTGTGTTTATCAGAATCTTGCAATGTTCAGTAATTAAATGCTAATTCATTTGGTGTATGCTTTCATTTGCTTTATAGTTGCTTCCTTATAAATATTTTTATTACTTTGTTAATAATTAAGATTAAAACCGTTTCCAAAAATATTTCTTCACTGAAAATGAACAAGGAATAGTGACGTTCAGAGTAGCTCTTATCTCTCTGTGTTAATCTCCTCATGTCTCTAAGATTTTTTGAAAAAAAAAATGTCTCCATCATAGCAACCCTACATTCCTGCTTATTTAGAGTCTTATGGATGAGGCCATCATGAGGGGGCCTCCTGAATGCTCCTGCCTTTGACTAGAGCGGGGATGAGGTGCCTTCCAATGGAGAGATGCTACCACCTACCACCATCCTTTGACCAGAGAGGTCTTCTTGGTGCTTAGCCGAACTGCTCCTCAAATGCTCTCCAGTGATAAATGCCTGATAGTCATACTGATCACCTAAAATGGAATCAGGCAATATGTGAAGACTAAAACATTACAAAAATTTAAAAAAATATTAACTATTGCAGATGACTAAAATATTTTTAAGTGGCTATTGAAAACTGAGTGGTATCATTTTTATTGATTGTGTTACAACACATTATAGCTGTACTGCTCCTTAAAAGCTTAAATAAGATCAGTTCATGGTTACCCATAATTAGTGTACACTAATAACCCTATCACTCTAAACCATTTAACCTCATTATACATATTGAACTTTACTGATAAAAGTCTCCTATGCTAAAAGGGAGGTTTGGGGGGCCTCCGAGTAGTGGGGAGAGAAAGGCTGGGGAGAAGGCGGGACCAGCCTGCCTAGACAGACAGCCAAACAAAGGGGAAAGTCTCCCGAAAGTAGGAGGAACAGTAGGAGAGATAAGAACAGGAAGATGTTTAAAAGTAGGGTTGGAGTAGTTGGGCTGATCAGACCCTTTGAAAGTGCCAAAGGAACCAGGAAGTAGGTATTTCCAGACCTAACTTCATCACACAAAGACAAACAGAGAAGACAATGACAAAACGAGCTGGTACCTTCACCAGCAAGACAAACGGGGGAACCACCACAAAATCTTACCGACCGAGGAGTCGAGAGGCCTGTCCCATCTGGGTCACCATCTATTGCTAAAAGGGAGCTTGGGGGGGGGGGCGCTACGTGGGTCCTGCTCGACAAGTTGGGGTCCAGGAAAGACGAGGAAGGGGTCTTCAGGGAGGAAGACTCTGGACAGTGGCGGTCCAGGAGCCAAATTCCCCAGGCCTCAGGGTGTAAGTAAAGAATCTGCTCTGCCTCAGTGAGAAGCAGAAACACCAGAGCGAGATGCAGAAGACATTGGAGCTAGAAGCAGAAAACACCGTTTATTCCAGAAAGTATAGAAGCTTAAATACACTTTTGGACCAATCAGATCCAAAGGTCACAAAGGGGTGCTCTTTGGCAAGAGCACAGTCTATTAGCATAGAATGGGGAAGGATAGAAGGGAGGGGTTGGAAGGTATGGAGAGTACTCCTACACTCCTACATCCTTCTGTCTACATAAAACCTATCTGTCAGGCCTATATTGAGTCTTCATGCCTTAATGATTACTGGTGCTTAGAAAACCACCTCAGTTTGTCTTTACTTCTTATGACAGAAACTACTAGTTTTTCAACAGCATTCATTCTCTCTTTCTTTAAAAATAATGAAGTTCAAGTTGGGACCCTGGTCATTCAACCAGAAATGACATTTTCTAGGGCCTTGCAGCTGGGTATGACTATGGAAGAAACTAAGCTATTTCCAACAGAACATAGGCAGAGTTATGTGTGTGATTTCTGCCTTGATTCACTTAAGTGAAAACAGTTGTTCTTGGTTATACATCTTCCCTGTGGTACCATCTGGAATGCAGGTGAACTTGTGACCAGCTCCAAATGTGTAGACAAGGCCAGCTATGAGGAAGGAGCAAGAAACTACAAGGACCCTGGATTCCTGTATGATTTCATGGAATAGGGTCACTACCAGCAGAAAGTGCTGGCTTGATGATTCACATGTGAGAGGAATCAATTTCCATGTTTCTAAAAACATTTTTTTTACTATTATACTCTATGCTTAATAAAAATTGTTAGGTCAGGCCATAGTCCAGGATGTTCAATTAGGGGGACTGGTTAGCAGCTGCAAAGCAGATCTGCAAGCCAGATGCTGACATCACCAGTAGACACACCTCCTGTCAATCAGCGGGTTTTTCCTGACTTATCCAAGAAGGACTCTAGTCTTCTCTTCCTGCCCCCAAGCCCTCCCCTTCCTGACCCAGCCCTTTCAAATTCTCTGTGCACGGAAGCCCCAGTGCCATTCTTCCTGACACACTGATGGAGGGGTGGATTCGGCCCGAGAGTGTGTATTTTCAATAAAGTCTTGCCGAGCAGCTTAATTCATCTCCTCCTGGTCGTCTAATCTTTACAAAAATAATATCTGTGCTGGGGTGTAGTTCACTAGTAGGTGCTTGCCTAGTATGCATGAGGCCCTGGGTTGAATCCCCATTACTACCAAAACAAAACAAAACATAAAAAGACAAAAAAATCTTCATCTCACCTATTGAACTAACCTGATTCTCTCAGATGATAAGAGGAAGACATTTGTTACTTTTCTGTGTTACAAGGATTAGGAAAATTAAGCTCATACATGATAACTTATTTGCAGGCTGCTAGTAAACTGCCTCAGTATCTGGCACCTAGCCCAAAGAACTTGTTTATGGACTATATAATCTCTGCTTTGTGTAAATCATAGTGCATGGTGAGATTTGCAAAACAATGTGTTTTCAGCCTCAGAAGAGACCTTGGAATCATATTAATTATGGAATAATTATATTATTATGCATGATAATGAGTAGAATGTGAGACAATTATAAGAAATACAGATCAAAACTTTTTGACAAATGTTCAAAAGTAGAAGAGACTATTTCCCATTGGGAACATTCTAGTAAAGCTCTATAGACAAGATAGATGTAGAATCAAGTCTCAAAGGATTGGAGATAGTTGGGTATTTACCAATGGTTAAGGGATGTGGAAATGTATTTCAGGCACAGAGAAAATTATAAACAAAATTAAAAGATATTTCAATAAGTATAGATGTTTTCATATTAGGAGGTGGCTTTGCCTCATGGATGTGTACATGTTTTGTTGATAAATTTGTTTACTGAGAGATACTAGCCATGTAAGTAGGCAAAGTTGCTTAATATCCCTCAAGGTCTCCATGCTTCCTTTTTCAAAATGGGAACAAGAAAATCCACCTGGGGAAAAACATATAATAGTATGCATTTTGCCCTTGTTGCTCAGTTAGCACGGTTGAGCTGTTATTCTAAGATCTTCCTTCAAACTCTGGATGAATGTATGCTCATCCACTGATGATTTAGGATTGTGCATAGGATAACATATGCATAGGAGTCACTTAATACAAGGTAAGGATTCTAGAATATTTTTCTTGAATAAGGAAATGAATTAATACAAACAAAGAAAATGGATCAGATGATGCCCTGAGCTCGACTGCCTGTATCATAATTATCATCTTAACTTGTTGATATGTAAATCCATAAATAAATTATTTTTATTTGTTCTAATTAGTTTTACATGATAGTAGAATATATTTTGATATATTATCCATAAATGGAGTATAACTTCTCATTCTTCAGGTTTTACATGATGTAGTAGAATTACATCGATCATGTAATCATATCTGCACGTAGGATAGTAATGTTCAGTTCATTCTATTATCTTCCCTAATCCCACTCCCCCTCCTTTCTCTTCATTCCCCTTTTTCTAATTCAAAGTACTTCAATTCTTCCCTACCTGGCCTTATTGTGAAATCCGCATATCTGAGAAAACATTCATCTTTTGGTTTTTGGGATTGGCATGATGTTCTCCAGTTCCATCCACTTACCAGCAAATGCCGTAATTTCTGTCTTTATTATGGCTGAGTAATATTACATTGCATATGTATACCACGTTTTCTTTATCCATTCATCTGTTGAAAGGCATCTAGTCTGTTTGCATAGTTTATCTATTGTGAATTGAGCTGCTATAAACATTGATGTGGCTATGTCACTGTAGGATGCTGATTTTAAGTTCTTTGAGTATAAACCAACACAAATAAGTTCATGCTTCATCTCTTTATATTTTCTCAGGATTTTTGTTTGTACATATTAATATTGTTGTTCTTGTTGTTGTTATTATTACATCTTTTCTCTGTCTAAAACAGAAAATTCTTTCATCATCCCCATACTTTTGTAACACCACCAAGGAGATTTTTTTTCTCTCTGGTTTCAAAGAGGATTTAGCTTTCCTCTTCATTCATACAGTCAATGTTATGACCATTGATGTTTTCCAACTGCATTTTTTTGTTGCTGTTACTGTTTGGGGGCACTGTTGAATCCCCTGTAGAAGGGAGAAAACATGGCAAAGCCTGGGTTTCGTTTGACACTGAAGTCAGGAGTGGTGTCATGAAATGGTGGATTTGTGCTGGGTCTGATGCTAGATGGTCCAGGTACTTAAGCAGTCAAAGGAGGAGAACTGGGATCATTTGCAATTACCTACAGCATCAGCTGCAACCCTTCTTTTTGTCCATGTTATTTCTAGCATTACTGCACTATTTCTAGGAAGTAAATCTTTCCCACTCAGTGGACTGAAAGAATTTGAGGAGGGCTATTTATTTTGTTTTATATTAGTTTGTTTGCTTCCCAGATTTCTGCTCTCATTATGTTTTTTTTTTAAAGAGTCAAAACAATGATTTAAAAATGCAATTTTATTGTACCTCTTGAGTGTCTCTTAATAAAACCTTTAATTGTAATTCTTAAAAGTTTTTTGATTCATAATTTCATTGAGAAAAAATAAATTACTTTCCAAAAGCACAGTGCACACAATTTAAGGAGGTCTATTAATTCCCAGAACCTTACCCTGTTTGTGGACTTGGTAAGTTACTAGTCAACTGTGTGATCTTGGTAAACTGCTTTACTTTAATCTTTAAATCACGTTGTGTTTCCTAGTAAAATGAATTAACTGAATTGGATGATTTCTAAGACCCATTTTAGCACTGTTATTCTATCAAAGAAGATGAGATAAACTGTACTTGTGCAGAACTGGGTAGGTGGCAATTAAGTGCTCCGTGGATTGAAGAATTTAGGGACTTCCAATAACATGCAGACTGGACTATAACCTGGATATTTTAGCTGCTTTTCTCCTTTTTTGATAGTTTCCTACTGTATGTAGGTTTTGGGAAAACAATACTTGTATCCGTCCCTTTCTTTGGCCTGCTGTACAAAGAATTCTACAAGGCTCATCTCTCTCATTCTTCTTCTTGTCTGTCCTTCACCACTAGTGCTCTGCTGGCTTGCATTCATATACAATCAGAAGATCATTGCCATGCCTCTATTTTTTTTTTTTTTTTTAAATTTTTTCTTAGTTGTAGATGGACACAATGTCTTTATTTTATTGCTTTGTATGTGGTGCTGAGGATCGAACCCAGGGCCTCACGCATGCGAGGCAAGCGCTCTACCGCTGAGCCACAATCCCAGCCCGCCATGCCTCTATTTTGTTCTGCACTTTCTCCTGCCCAAGATCCTTGTTCTGCTTATAACACCTTCCCTGTCAACCATTCAGAGTGAACATTGTATTCATTTCCTATTTTCTCTGACTTTTGCAGATTCTCACTCTCAGTATTATTATTCTGCCTGGTATGATGAGCAGAGAAGTCATGAGTCTCTGGAGTCATGAACTGGAGAGCTAAGGTTAAATTTGTGACAATAAAATGTCTTAACAAGATCTAGGTTTTGGTGGTGTTGTTATATAAAAAATAATAGAAGAAGAGTTAACATGACCCTGAGAGGTCATGGTTTGGTGAGGAATGTTGCTATTGATAAGGTCTCAGTTGAAATTTATTTTTTTAATGACATTTTTTATGGTTTGGGTTGAAAATCTACCCTAAGGTTTTATGTGCTCAGAAGTGAACTTTTGGGAAGTGATTAGATCATGGGGTCTTTGATCTTATCAGTAGATAAATCCATTATTAACTGAATTACCTACAAAGGGATGAGACCTAGTTGGAGGAAGGTGGTCACTGGGGTATGCCCTGGAAGGGTTTGTCTCCTTCCAGGTGAGCACACTCATCTCTCTTTCTCTAGGTTTTCAGGCTTCCACAAGCTAAGCAATTTTCCTCCACCACCCCATTCCTCCATGATATTCTGTCACATCTCAGGCCCAGAGATACAAAAGTAACTGACCATGGACTGAGATCTCCGAAACCATTAGCCAAACATAAATCTTTCCTCCACTTAATTTTTCTTGTCAGTTGTTTTCGTTTGAGTGATGAAAAGCTGATTAACACAGTAATCATATTAGAATTTCATATATATATCTCATAGATAAAATCACTAAATTATGAGTTTTACATAAAATACTATCTGGAGTTGATGTGTCTGTTTGTAGGAGGGTTGTAGACCTTCCTGGCCATTCTTCCTGGAGTGAACATGTTTGACTTACTCCCCACAGCCTTTAAGTTGAACCTCTAGATTCCCAGGCCAGAAGCTTGGAACTCAACTCAGCTATTTAGCACAGAGGTTCTTTTCCTGCAGATCAATTCTGACCTTCTGTTTTGAAGTTTAAAAGCCTCCAAAGCCTCTTTGGACATCAAATAGCTCTTACCAAATGCCATTTGGGCTATTTAAATGCAAATGAATTGGCAATATTTGGGCTGCTTCCAGTCAGCTTGCACGTGCTTTCCCAAATGAAAGGGGAAGCTGGGCTGAGCAATTCTTTGTCCTGGATTGTGTGGGGTCAGATTGCATGGAACACTTGTTAAAAATGGCAATACAGATTTTATGCAGGTTATTGCAGTGGGAGACAGAGAATTTCTTCAGAAGTCTAAGCTCAACTGCCTTGAAACAAAAGCTATAATTATTTTTTAGCATTTGAATAAACTGGTGAGAAATTACTGGAAGACACTGGTGGGAAGATCAGTCAAGGTGTGTTTGCTAATTGTCCCTCATTGAAGTTAGGCTTCTACTCTCCCACCAAGACCTAGAGATAAAGGTACTGCTATGGTTTGGATGGGAGGTGTCCCCCACAAGCTCATACATGAGACAATGCAAGAAGCTTTGGAGGAGAAATAATTAAGCCAGACACTTAACCTAATCAATGGATTAATCCCTGATGGGATTAACTGGGTGGTGATTGGAGGCAGGTGGGGTATGCTAGAGGAAGTGGTTCATTGGGGGCGTGCTATGAGGTATGTAGTGAAATCTTTCTCTCTCTGCTCATTATGTGAGCTGCTTCCCTCTGCCACATGCTCCTGCCATGATGTTCTGCCTCACATAGAGCCCTGAGGAATGAGGCTGGCCTTCTATGGACCAAGACCTCTGAAACTATGAGCCCTTCAATAAATTTTTCTTCCCCTAAAATTGTTCTGGTCAGATTATTTTAGTCAGAACAGCCAAAAAGCTGACTCAAACAGGTACTATCTTCCTTCATAATCACATGTTGCCAAGTCCTTGAGGAAGACTTGGGCTATAAAATGGCAAGAGGCTTCAAGAAGTTTCCATGTCAAAGAGACGGAGAACTAATTTACAATTATGGTTTCTAAATTAAATGCTCTAAGAGGTCTGAAGCCTATAATCAGAAAGAAACCTGTCTAAATTTAGTCATATTAAGGGAAACAGTAAGGCAATCTTAGTCACTGGTCTTCAAAAACCTTGAAAAAAGAAAAAATAATTCAAGGGTTTTGAGTATTCAGGTCTAAATATAGCCTGATTTGGTTTTAAAACAAGTAGAGGTGTATATTCTTATCCAAATAAAGACCATAGTGAATGAGATATATATCTGAAAGAAAGTGAAAGCATCAGAGTTTTCTTTATCTTGCTACCAATTATATGAGTGACATTGGGAATTCTACTCATCTTTATGGGTCTCAGTTTCCTCATCTGTAAAATGAGATAGCTGACCTCTGCGGATCTCTAAGTGAGGCAGTCAGGGATCCCCCAGGGATAAAGGACAAATTCTTCAGGCCTTAACAAAAACTGGATGAGTCCAATCCCCCATTTATAACAGAGACTTAGGCTGCCTTTGCTAAAAAGTGCTGACTTTTCACTTGGGCCTGCTGAGAACCCAAAATAACTAAAGAGAATAAAGGCCTGGCATCTCTGCCTTCACTTTGTATCTGTTCACTTTGCCTTAAACTTTGGGTCAGATTCTTGCTCAACTCTGACATAGTCACTTTAATCATTTAGAGTTTTCATCTAAAACTGCTAACATGTTCCCTTCAGGGCTAAAGACGCCAAGACAACAGTAACTGAAATATTTTCAACATATTAGTGACTTCCAGCTTTTAAATCATCCTATTCCAGACCTTCCAGGATCTAGCAGTCTCCGGTCACTGCTCTACACCTTCCAGGAACAGTGGAGCCTTGAGGGTATATCACCCCACTATAAGCCTGGGCCCCTAAGCAGGAGCAGCAGTCTCATGGGAATCAAACTGTTCCCATGCTAGGATTACAGGTCTAATAGATAAAAATCCTGGGAAACAAATGGAAATGTCACCCTCGGGCAATAAGGACTTCTCTGGAGCCACCTGACAAAACCAGAAGTGACGTAATGATCAGCCAGACTTAGTCCACCCCAGCAACCACATGAAGTCTTGTCCCTTCCCTTGAGTGACACACAGCCAGCTTTATGCGTGGACTGAAAGCAATCAAGAGGGATGAAGAATGAAGTCAAGGGAAGAAAGAGAGAGGCCACAAAAAGGACAGAAGGAGAAGAGAGAGTCTATGGGAAGAAATGGGGGCCACAGGGCATCCATGGCAGAGAGCAAAGATCAAGAAAGGGAGTTTAGGTTGGGAAGATAACAGGAGCTCACAGGATCTTTAAATTCTACCACCATTCAGGATCTCCTTAAAATCATGAGATGAATCATGGGCTCAGAAATTGTATGATGTGAAATCTGCTTCCATCTGCCATTGGAGGGAATGGGTAGCCTCTGGCTGCTCTTGGATTTAGAAAAATCTGCCTTATAGGTAGCATCTCCATCCTTGGAACTGTATTTCAAAATCATCTTTCAGAATATTCTTTAATTTTCAAACATTGGTTCAAATCTACGGCCATTAAAAAAATTTTCTTACCTTTTAATCTACATTGATCTCCACCATCTTGGAACTCCAAGAAGCACTGAGAGACCAGTGATCCAGTCTAGCACTTGGCGCTAATTTTGCATTGTAAATCAACTGCTTTATATGAGACAGTTATTTCTCTAGCCTGAAACAGAACTTGCCTTGATTGTATTTTCTGTTTTTGAAATACCTAGCGTCAAAATCTACATGATCATACTTTTATCTGCTTACCGCTTGAACATCCAGAATTCTTATCCCCATAGAACTTCACAGAAGGTGTTCATAAATTGTACTCTTGGGTTAGATGCTTCCTACAGTCCTATCCATAAATCAAGTAAAGGATTGGAGATACACTTTTGTCCATGTGTGCCAAACTCAAACACTATTTTCTCTTATTCACTTTCTAAATATGTATTATGTGTATGTAAAATCTTGAATATGTGTGTCACATAGGGTAATTTTAATATCAAGAACAGTGATACAGGAAATGCCCTGATGGCAGATCTCCTGGCGTTTTGAAGTTGAGCACAAGGGAAACATTGAAACACAACCCTTTTTCTATGCAAAATGTGCTTTGGTTTTGCATAATGCATAGTGCTTCAGGTGCCAAGTTCCAGACACAAGGAGAATTAATGGAATAGCATCGGTAAAGGGCTTTAGACTCCTCAGAGGAAGTTCCCCAGCCTCATTAAAGGTAATATTATTCCAGTTATAGAGTTTAGTTAAAAACAACAAAATAATGTTTTCTTGTCTTTATTGCTAATTTCTCCAGGCTTGGCAAAGGGAGCTGTGCTCTGCATTCACAGGCTCTATCTTGTGGGTCACAGCATTGCCTTGCAGATGGTCTGCACCAGGTACCTAAGAGTATGGATTGTAAGATATACAGACACATGCATTTTCTGAATATTTCTGCACATATAGCTCTTGTCACTCTGCATGTTATGTCTTGTGATTTTGTTTGCATAACCCATTGAATTGTCTCAAGGGCAAGTGCCCTTATTATCTGGATCACTTATTTCTTCTTGGAAGCATCATAATGCCTGACACATAGTGGGAGTGTTATAAAAAAGTGAATGAATGAATTAATTCATGAAAGAATGTTACTCAATACAAATTAGAACCAAGAGACTGGAGGAATCTAGAGAAACTGCCCAACTTCTGCAAATGGTGGCTGATATTTCCACCTTCCACTCTAAGCAATCTGCATTTACTATCAAGCACATATTTCAATGAAGAACTACTTACCTTGACCTAAGGAAGCCCCTGTGATCTGACTTCTGACTATTTTTTGGTTTCATATACTACCACCTTTTCCTCCCAGGCATACTCTGCTGCAGCTACTATGATAAATTTGCATTTCTCAGACTTACCAAGCACTTTCCTTCCACAGGACCTTTGTACATGCTATAGAAGCTTTTTCTTGGCATGATCTTCTTAAGATGCTCTCTTTATTAAATTACTGGGGTAGTTCAGATGGCACCTCCACAGAGCTACCTAACATATCATCTCTCTCTTTTTTTTTTTTTAGTTGCAGATGGACACAATATCTTTGTTTTATTTATTTATTTTTTATGTGGTGCTGAGGATCGAACCCAAGGCCTCATGCATGTGAGGCAAGCGCTCTACCACTGAGCCACAATCCCAGCCCCCATATCATATCTCTTCACTCTTCCTTTTACGAAGGTAATTTATCCTTCACAACACTTATCATCACCCAACATCTATTCTATATTTAGCTAATTATTTTTCACATAATAATTTTGTCATTCATTATTCCAAAATTTGCTCCATGAGAACAAATTTTTTTTTGTTTTTACTTATGAATAATAGCACCTGTGCATAGCATGTATCCTATATATTTTGCTAGATGGATAGATGGATTAATAAATTAACAAAAATTAAATATGAACTATATACCTACACTAGACCAAGAATCAAAAGAATTTTTATTTTTAAGTCACTGTCATGTCATTTCTTATCTTGGCCTCCGTCATTTTATTTCAAGTCTTTGAATATTGACTCCATCATTCAGCAAATACAATTAATGTTATGTGTCCTGTCTAGGTTGCAAGACTGTTTTGATGCCAAAATAGTTTTGAATAATCACAACAAAGAGAGCTAAAATTTACTGAGCACTTATAGCATGCCCAGCGTTTGTTTAATGGTTTTCATTAACGTGTCATTAAATTCTCTCAAAAATAACAGTTCTGTTAAGTCTTTCTTCTTTATTTGTAAAATAAGGACAGTTGTGGTCTTCATTTTACAAAAGAAAGAAAAAAAGAAAAAGAAATGTTAATAAAAGACCAATATACAAATACTTTGCAAATAAAAGCTATTATAAGTGATAACTGTTCTTATTACTAAAGCTCTCTCTATGAATTCGACTATTTCCATGAATTAGTCCTTTAAACTCTCCTATTGTGTTGGTACTGACATTTATACCATACGTAGGAACAAATTATATGTTTGCCAAGAATTAGGTGTGAGGGTAAAAATTTTACAACAGACCCTCAGAAGCTGAAAGACCATGCTTATAGCCCTTACCAATTTCCAAGGTGTAAATACTCCCACTATACCAGTTTTACACTACCCACTTATAGTCACTGAATTCAGGATTAGATTCAAGATCGGATGGAGACAATGACATTCTTCAGGCAAAAGGACAATCCCAATGCACCTCTGCTGCACAGTCTTCAGGGGGTTTTCCTCTCTGGTCTTGGCTGTTCTTCTTTCCCTAGAAAGTAGACCAAGTGTGCTTTCTAAAATACAAAATACATGATTTAGTTTGAAACCTCTTAAGACTTGCCACTCCTCCTGCCCAAGTTAAAGAATAGAATCCTTAATATGTTTTGTCTTACAAGACTGCATGTTCATCTCTGCTTCCTCCTCAGATTGATTTCTTACTTCCAAAAGTAGTACTCGGTGTCTCCATATTGCCCTCAAAGGACCAAAAGTGCAGGAACTGGGGTCATTGTGCTCAGCTTTGCACCTTCACTTTTGAATCCTGTGTCTGAGGCTTGTTGAATGAGTCTATGAATTTAAGGTGTCACATTCTGAGTACAGAGTTTTTGGCCAGCTTATAAGATGTGACTGTACGTTAGCCCAGTATGTGCACATGCTTCCAACTTAAGGGAATTTCTCTTGGCAGAGAGTATTATTGAAGTTGCTTTATGTATGGTGCATTATTATTCGATTGCATTTCCCCTGGTAAGAAGCTGGCAGGCTGCTCCACTGTGACAGATGTGCTTGCTCTGGTTGAGTCACCACCACAAGGCGTATTATCAGTTTTACTAATGTTTGCTCCTTTATACTCTAACAGGTAGCATGATTCATCCAGTCCATGTAAGTCAGGAGTCTGAGGCATACATAAATCTGCATTGCAGCATGATGTGCACAAAAAAAAAAAACCTCATCTGTGGGGGAAGCATGACTATTATATGCATGAATGACACATGCAGATATTAACAAAGGTAAAATAGTAAAAATAGCCATGCATTCAAGGGCACACAGACACATTTATTCTTTTTGGTTTTTTTGGGTAACAAGGACTGAAGTCAATGGAGCTTAACCACTGAGCAACATCCCCACCATTCTTATATTTTATTTAGAGATAATGTCTCACTAAGTTGCTTATGGCCTTGCTAAATTGCTGTGCCTGGCTTTGAACTTGAGATCCGCCTGCCTCAGGACTTAAAGCCACTGGAATTAGAGGTGTGCATCACCATGCCCAGCCCTACACATTTATTCTTTATCATTTGACTTCAGAGTTGGGAAAACAGTTGCCATGGGGCTTTTGTTAGTGATTGAAAAATACCAGTTTGTCAATCTGCTAGACTTGGCAAGGCTAAGTCCTCTGAGTGCCTTCTTCATATACAGATTCCTGGGTAAGGAACATAGATGTGTTGTTTTTTAAGATTACCTTTGCTGAAGGCTAGAAAGCTATCATTTTAAAAGTTCCAAAAGCTGCACAGCTGATTCTGATTCTGATGCATAGCCAGGGGTTGGAACTAGTGCAATACCTTATATAACTACAATGAGCATGGTTTTTGTTTTTTTTTGTTTCTTTTTTTTTTTGGTACTGAGGGTTGAACTCAGGGGTACTCGACCACTGAGCCACATCCCAAGCCCTATTTTGTGTTTTATGTAGAGACAGCTTAGCACTTCACCGTTGCTGAGGCTGACTTTGAACTCATGATTCTCTTGTCTCAGCCTCCCAAAGTGCTGGGATTACAGGCATGAGCCACTGCACCTGGTTTACATTGAGCATGCTATCAGTGTTTCTACTTCACCTGGTCACTTCATCTGATCCACTGGAGGTGGTTTCACCCCAAGAGGTGGTAGTCATTTTCCTCTACAATGCTCTAGTTAGATAACTCTGTATTATAAATATGCTGCTCTGGACTAGATGTGATTGTCCAGCTCTAATCTAAACATTTTTAAAAAGAATTATCCCACTCCTCAGTATATTTTCAGAGGAGTTAAAATCAATATACTACAATGACATAACCACAGCAATGTTTATAGCAGCACAATTCACAATAGCTAAGCTATGGAACTAAACTAAATGCCCATAAACAGATGATTGGATAAATGAAATGTGGTGTATATACGCAATAGAGTATTACTTGGCCATAAAGAAGAAAGACTTGATAACATTTGTAGGTAAATGGATGCATCTGGAGAGTGTCATGCTCAGTAAAATAAGCCAGTCCCCAAAAAGCCAAAGGTCAAATGGATTCTGTGATATTTGGATGCTAACACACAACAAGATTGGGGGCGGGTGGAGAATAGAAGTTCAGTGAATTAGATGAAGGGGAATGAAGAGAAAGGAGGGAAGATGGGAATAGGAAAGACAGTGGAATAAATATAACAATACGTTCCCCTGTACATATATGAATATACCACAGTCAATCTTGCCATCATGTATATCCACAAGACTGGGATTCTAATTAAAATAAGATACATTTCATGCTTCTATTAATATATCAAAATAGATTCTACTGCCATGCATAACTAAAAATAACCAATAAAACTGTACGATTACCATTGCCCTCAGTTTATTAAGTATTGCACTCAAGATTTAATGACTATAAGTTTTGGGGCAAATATACTGTATTGCTGACTCAAATTCAGCTTACTTTTTTTTTTTTTTATTATTTTATTTTTTTTCCCAAAAGTTGCATTTTAATACATGTTGGCAAACATAACAGAAAAATCAGCTTACTTTTAATAGAATGTATTTTATATAAGATTTTTTGTCAAGCTTTATTCTTTTGCATTTGACTACTAATACATATAAACCCTATAGATTTTTTTCTTTAAATTTCATCTCAATATTGTAGGTCATTCTGTACAGCTCAAGGATATTCAGCCTAGTAATAAAACATTAAAGAATTGGAAGTTAAGCAAATCTAAGCTTGAATATTGACGTTATTTATAAGTATTTATATGATCAGGGAACATTTCTTGAACTCTGTAGGTTTCAATTTTTATTTTATATGGAATATGTGAAAATAAAATCTGCCCTCTAGTATTATTGGGATATAATATTCCCAAAGTGCCAGTCTGGGCATTGTAAGGTTCAAAAAGTGATGGTTATTATTATTTGTTTTTCTGGCCATCTAGTTTCTTTATTGCTTCTCAGAGCTTTCTATCACATGGAATATCAAGAGAACACATTCATTTATGCTTTCATTAATTCATTGTATAATCAAAATTTACCATTTTTTTAACTTTATACGAGACTCTGCTAGATATAGGGGAATTTTTGGTGAAGGGAATTAGATAAAATTCTTATAATCACAGAACTTACAGTATAGGAAAGGAAGAATAAGATGACATAAATAATTGAATTTTTCAATGGGCTAATATTAAAAAAACAAAACAAAACAAAATTGGAATGGAACCACCATTCAACCCCACTATCCCACCTCTTGGTTTATAACCAGAGGACATAAAATCAGCATACTACAGTGATATAGCCACATCAATGTTTATAGCAGCTCAATTCATAATAGTTAAACTGTGTGAACAACCTAGGTGCCCTTGGGCAGATGAATGGATAAAGAAAATGTGGTACATATACCCAATGGAATATTACTCAGCCTTAAAGAAGAATGAAATTATGGCATTTGCAGGTAAATGGATGAGACTGAGGAATATCATGCTAAGCGAAATAAGCCAATCCTAAAAAACCAAAGGACAAATGTTTTCTCTGATACATAGATGCTAATTAACAATGAGGGGCGGGCTAGGGAAAAATAGAAGTACTGTGGACTAGGCAGAGGAAAGTGAAGGGAGGGGAGGGATTCTTGGAGTGGCAAGGGTAGTAGAATGAATTTCACGTATATACATATATGATTTACACAACCAATGTGATTCTACATCATGTACAACCAGAAGAATGAGAAATTATACTCCATTTATGTATGATGTATCAAAATGCATTCTACTGTCATGTATAACTAATTAGAACAAATAAAAATATCTAAAGAAATGGGTCTTCTAAGGGACTTTCATATTTCTACCCACATTATTTGTTAAAATAATGCATGTATCGGAGTAGGACGGATACTATCTCCGGTTTCTACCTGCATACTGTCTAATATATTAGACAACTTTAGAAACTAATGTCTCCATCTGTGACTGAAAGACCAACACAAACAGGTGTATGTAGGTAGGACTTCATGGACTGCAAGCCTTCTAGAGAAGGGATGCCTCCTTTGCTCTTCACTGTGTCTCCAGTGTTAAGTCAAGGGACTAGCATGTAACAGTTCATCAATAAACACTTGTAAATGAATAAATACATCCAGCCATGGATTTCGAACTCACAAAACCTTGCAAACAGTCATTCACTGACCTAAAGGTTTTTTGGAAGGACCACTGTGAGTAAGAGAGAGAAGGATTATTGGTAACCTTATTGCCCATGCCTGACCCATTCAATTCTACTTCAACATCCTTTGTTTCCCTACGAATAATAATGAGAGAGTGAACAGAGGAGATACAGCTGTTGAAATCCGATAGTTTGGAGCAGTCTCCACTTAAGATTTTTAATGGAAAAAGGGAAAAATGTGTGAGTGAGGGGGCGTGTTTGTGTGTGTGTATGTTTCTTTAGACTCAATATGTGGGCAGGGGTGGCAGATGCCTTCTGCAGGTCTCGGGGGCCTTAACAGTTTCCCAGTCAATGAGGTCATCACAGACCAGAAGCACATCATGAGCACTGTGCAGCTACCTGAGCTGCAGTGAAAAGTGGTGTCGTCCAATACAGTCTGATCTTCCATCCGTCCTGGCTGGTTCTTTAGACCTCTTCACTGTCACACTTACTTTGCTGGCTGTAATGAAGAAGTGAGTCGGTTAAATTCCTGGAGAGAGATAAAACACACAGCCTACCAATTTTTGTTTTCTTTTTTCATGAGTTTACCTAGGATAATCCAGAAAAAAAAAAAAACAGAACAAAAAAAAAAAAGTGAGGGGGATTCAGGAGTGAAGTCCTATGAACTTACTGAGGGAACCCCCTAATGAATATTTAAATATTCAAAACTTTAGAGCTAATTATGAAATGAGCATTAGCCTTAGCCTGTAAAGAACCAAGAACACGGGGCTGGGATTGTAGCTCAGCGGTAGAGCGCTTGCCTCGCATGTGTGAGGCCCTGGGTTCGATCCTCAGCACCACATACAAAGCAATAAAATAAAGACATTGTGTCCATCTACAACTAAAAAATATTTTAAAAAAAAGAACCAAGAACACATTTGGGTATGATGGAGTTTACTTATGTACCATAACCTTTTCATTTTATTTTATTTTTTAAATCTTTCCATTCTTTTCCTGGCCTAATACCTCTCTTTTCCATTTAGAATATTCGCTTCTTCTGTGGAACAATGTAGGCTGTCTTCCTCATTGTCAACCCAGAAAAGTCCATGGAAGTTTCTATGAAGGACCTCGAAAGGTTATCCTGAGAGTCAGAGGTGAAACTAATTAGAATAATATTCTTTGTCTTTATGTCTACTTGAAGAAGTGTTGTTCGCTGTTTTTGTGTTTAACCCGTTGGTTTCAATATAAAGTCTTGTTGAACTTTTTGATACTTGGAATTTTGGAAAATATTGAACTAGAAAATTCAGTAATTTCCTCTTGCTCTAAGATTCCCACTTTTATAAAAAATAGGAATTGCTGACCTTGGTGGCACACGCCTGTAATCCTAGCAGTTCGGGAAGCTGAGGCAGGAGGATTGTGAGTTCAAAGTCAGGCTCAGCAAAAACAAGGCACTGAATAACTCAGTGAGACCCTATCTTTAAATAAAATACAAAATAGGGCTGGGGATGTGGCTCAGTGATCAAGTGCCCCTGAGTTCAATCCTTGGTACCCCCTGCCCAAAAAGAAGATAGGAATTGATGCATTCAAGTTTTCTAGGCATAATTGAATTGACACTTAGTAAGGATCTTCAATTTTTCTAAGCATAATTTGAATTGACACTTACTGAGTATCTTCAGATACTGTTACATGATAGAAACTAGGAAACACAATTAAGAAACAGATTTAGGCTCCAGTGGTTATAGAATTTCTGTACAGTGATAACTAATGTTTGTCCAAAACTTACAATGTGTCAAATGACATTCAAAGCACTTAATATATATTACCTTATATGATCGTCACAAGTCACAGAGCAGATATTACTGATATTTCCTATTTTAAAAATTAGACAAGCATAGGTTAAACATCTTGTCTAAATTAACGTGGTTAACATGTGGCAGACCTGGTGATTTCTTCCTTCAGAAGCTGAACTTTCCTGCTATGAGCTTTGTTTGAGGAGCAGGAAATTTGAGCAAATTTATATGAGCAGCCATAATAAATCCTCTCTCCGTCTTTACTATTGTTCACCCTACACTTGTTCATTCATTCCTTTCATTCGTTTGTTGATTGTTCACTAAATGCTTAATGTGTTTTGCGACATCCCTGGATCTCATTCTTCACTTCTTGAGGTTTATTTAAATTAATTTCATAGAAGGAATTTAATTTTTGACAGAACTCATTGTATCTTAGTTATAATTTCTTAAAGAGAGATACAAAGCATTAAGTAGTCTAAGTGACCATAGACCCACATCTTCAATGGATTTATTTATTGATGAACCAATAGGAATCAGCTTTTATGAAACTCAGATATTTAGTGTAATACAAGGCTATTTCTTTGTGAGTCTTCTATTCATACTTCTTATAGCTCCATCTACTAATGTGAGTCACCTTGTAAATCACATAGGTTCAATAAAAGCAAATATAACCCTTTCTGTTTCCTGGGGGAAAAAAGAAGTAGTTTTTATTTGTATCAACGAAACTATATTTGGAGAATGGACAACTCAAAATGTGATTACTCAAATAGTCCTCATTCTAAAAGTTAAATTCACAAAAGTGTAGTTTATATCCTCAGAGAAATCAATTAATCTACCTTCTTCAATATGGGTGTCCTTCTGGCTTTTGTATGGGGTACAATCTCATTTTATTATTATATTAAGCCAATAATAACATTCCAAGCATTCTCTTGGCAGGGAGCAATAAAAAAGGCAGTATCCTGTGTTAGATAAAATCTTTCATTTTATACGACCAAAATGTCATGCATTTTCCAATGGTGAAATCTATTTGTGCATTTTACACATGTGATGTGAATCATTTTAAAAGTCATAATCACAACAGAGCAGATGCTAATAAATTTTCAATCTGTTAGGCTTTGTTTTCTGAAGAGTGAATATGATTTGTGATACGAATGTTGCATGGGTGATTGTGTTTAGCCATGGAGATTTTGGGAGTCCCAGTATGCTAATCTCTGGTGTATTTTTTATGATGTGATAACAGTTTGCAGAGAATCCACTTCCTAGGGTACTATGATTCCTTGGAGTGGGCTCATTCACTGGCATTAAGTTCTTTTAGCACCTCTCCCACCTTAGATATTGGTCAGGATTTATGTATTAGCGATGTCAGTCCTCTGGACAGCATCAAATAACAGAGTATTAGTCCTGAGTTATCTACCTTTCTTTCTGAAGGACATCAAACAAGCAGGTTTTAATCCTGAGTTTCCACCTTTCTTTCCTTTCCTTCTTTCTCAGCAGGGGACTCTTGAATAATCCCTTCTTTACTCCCTCTTTTAGCTCTGTGAATCCTGGTAGCTAATCAGTTAATTCCTTCTACTGGCTTTTAGCTCTTTGGGAAGCTTGACCAGGCTCACAGTCTAGTAATAAGGTACAATCTGGCAAAACCCAATATAGTCCTCTTCATACAGAATACAACCTCTGTTTGAAAGAGGGTGCATGGAGACAGTCCTTCAGGACTAATAGCTGCAATTGGGAAGAGATGACTGGAGGTACCTCCGGGTGTTTGCTTCTGGGTAGAGCAAAACCACTGCAGAAACTAAGGGAAAGCTGTGGATAAATGAAGTCAAGAATCTAAAAGGCAACTGCAGTTCAGAAAAGGATTCAGAAGCCAAAGTTAAATAGCATGGGTCAAACTGGAGCAGAATGTACTGAGCAGAAATCATAAACCTGGAAACATAAAATGATACAGCATCATGACAGGATCCTAAATTGATATCGGTAGAACTTTGCTTGAAGATTTCATGGAGCATCAATAAACCTGTGTCTTCTTTTCTCCATATGTATGGTTATCATCCTAAGAAAGTCTTAATTTGACTAACTGATGACAATGGTTTCCATCCAAAGTAAGAAAACAACTTTGAAAATGAAGGCATAGGGATTCTTTTTAAAGTAAGCTACACTTACTAAGAGCCATTAACTTATTTAATGCTTAGGTGCTTTCTTAGAAATTTGAGAAAAATTTATCAATAAAAGAGGAACCACTCTAATTTTTCTAATAAATTTTAAAATTTTCTCCTCTAATATATATTCATAAATATTTTAATCAGTTACAATTTATATACTTTAGCGTTATACCCTAAACATATTCTGGATTGTGATGCAGATTTTATGATATAATTCTTCAAGTATGCTTCACATTTTCTTAAAGTTTTATGTCAGTTGACAGTTCTCCATTTAGAAAACATTAATATCATATTCATATTTCCTTTGTTGTAACAATGACACAATGAACATCTTTCAACAAATGCAGTGTTAAGCATTTGACTTTTCTTTTTCTGGATATGACATCCACAAGTATATTTCTGACTATTCATATCAATGGTTTTGTAGTCTTCATTTCATTCTAAAAAATTGTTTCCCAAAAGAATATGAAAATAATACTGGTACCAGAATTGACCAGAATTGTGTATGTACCCTGTAACTTCTCTAGAATTTATACATACATATATGTACAAATATATAATTTATATATACATATGATTTAATTTATCTATATGATTTAATTTCAGAAATAAACTCAAGCCTTAAAGCATAAGAGCTTTACAATACATTATGGTGTTACAGTTGGAAAGATTCTTGGAGATAGTTTTACTCAATTCTATTTTTACAACTAAAGAAATGGAGTTCCAAAGAAAGTCTGTGATTTATTCATGGTTATAAAGTGCATTATTGTTAGAGCAAAGAATTGAGTTCAGGTCATCTGATTTCTTGTTCAGTAGCCCATTACATCACCAGAGTCCCCTGGGCTTCTCATGGTTGACATCCGAGAGCATACTTATTCATAGTTTATTTATTATTTTTATAAAGCATATCTGTGTGCTTACACTTATACATATCAATCAGACACACATTGTCCTTCTTAAAATAAGATTTAGATATTGTCGTGGATATTAATGTCTATAATTGATTGCTTGTTTTGGCTGTTCAGAAAATATTTCTTCCTGATAGTACCTCGATGTTCTTTGGCAGCATTTTTTCTTCATCATTGTATTTACTTTGATAGGAAGATGTGGTAGGCAGCATTCTAAATGACTCACTGGTGATATGTTGTTATTAATTACCTTACACGGAACTAGGGATTTTTGCACTTATAATTATGATACCAATCCATTGATTTAAAACAGGGAGATTGTCTAGTCGGTCTTAATCTAACCACATGAACCCTTAAAAATCTATCTTCTGAGACCTTTTCCAACTAATAGCAGAAGAGGAAGTTAAAGAGATTCAAATTGAATGTGACCTGGAAAATTTGGGCCTAAAAATGGTGAAGATAACACTTGAGGACTGCAATTAATTTCTACGACCGGAAAAGAACCCCTAACTGAAAGCCAGCATGTATGTGGTGACCTCAGAACTCCGCACACAAGGAGTAGAATTCTTTGCACAACTAAATGGATTTAGAAGCAGGTTCTTCCCCAGGGACCCCAAGAACTAAATTTGACAATTGATTTTGGCCTTAAGAGACCTGCTCCAAAAGCTCAAGAAATAAACTGAATCAATAGATGGGTTAGCATTGAATTAAAAAGCTTCAGCACAGCAAAATGATCAAGAGAATAAAGACAGAGCTTCACAATGGAAGAAAACTTTTACCAGTTACTCTTCCAACAGGTTAATATCTACAATATGTAAAGAATTCTAAAAGCTTAACACCAAAGAACCAAGAACCCACTCAATAATGAGGTAAAAGATCTAAAGAGACATTTCTCCATAGAGAAATACAAATGGTCAACAAATACATGAAAATAAATGTGTTATATCCTCACTAACCAGGAAGATGAAAATAAAAAATACACCAATATTTCATCTTGCCCCAGTTAAAATGGCAATCATCAAAAATACAAATAATGACAATTTCTGGAAAATGATATATTTATACACTGTTGCTGGGACCATAAATTTTTATAAGCACTCTGGCAAGCAATATGGAGACTCTTCAAACGACTAGGAATGGAACTGCCATATGACTAAGGTATCCCATTCTTTGCTGTATATCCAGAAGAACTGAAATCAGTGTACTATAGTGAAACATGTATGCCAATGTTTATAGCAACACAATTCACAATAAACAAGTCATATAACCAAACTTGGTGGCAATCAATAGACAGATAAAAGAAATGTAATATACATATATTACATACACAATGGAGTTTTACTCAACCATAAAGAAGAATGAAATTATGTCATTTGATGGTAAATGCATGCAACGGAGGAACATCATGCTAAGCGAAATAAGCCAGACTCAGAGAGTCAAGTATTAAATGTATTCTCTCATATGCAGAAGCAAAAGAGAAAAAAGAAATAAAGAAAAAAAAAAACGATGTCTCTAACATAAAATGGAGATCAGTTGAGTAGCTATAGGGGACCAAGGGGGAGGAAAGAGAAGAAAAAGGGAAAAAACTGGGAAATGAAGTTGATCAAATTATAAAAGGTGCATGAATGAATAAATCACAATGCATTTCAATTTAATATGTAACTAAAATGCATAAATTACAAATTAAATACATAGAATAAAGACAAATAGAGTAAAGGAAGAGGGTCAGGGGGAGGGAGAAAAAAAGAGAAGTGATTAGTAATGGGGATTGAAATGAAGAAAACCATTATATGTATTTATGAATATGTCAACATGAATCTAACTATTATGAATAACTATGAATGCATTAAAACTAAAATGGAAAAAAATTTAAAAATATATAAAGCCTTAAAGAGTTTAGTAAGAAAAAAAGGGAAAGAAATCCCAGGTAAATCTTTTGACCTACAGAATAGGAGCTGAGAATGGGTCTTGTCTAAATTTTTTGAATTTATAATAATTTTTGTGAAGGTATAGGGAATTGAAACAAAGAAAAATTTAGGATGATTGTATTCCTCTACCAAAAGTGAAAGTGGTTACATAACCTCTTCTTCTACTTCATGGACACAGGAGTGAACACGTGATCCAAGTTCCACCAAGGAGACCTTCCTTTTTTGGGCTTTGTGTGTGAACACATGATTACAGGATGAAGAAGAGTTAAAGCCAGGAATTACAGATTCTCTGTTCTCACTAAACTATTCCTGACACCAAACCCCTACCACACACCTGCTTGCTAGCCACCTGCCCCAGGATTTGTTCCAGAATTCTAACTCAGGATCTGTATATATCCAAGAAAACAGTAAATTTCCTCAAATACTTCCCAGAAATTCTTTTTTTTTCTTTCATTATCAAGATCTCTTTACCGATGCCTATAAGAAACAACCAAACTGATAAAAGTGCTAAATAAAATACAAACCAATTATTTCTACCATATTTAGTTAGTAATCAAACCAGTTTGTTTCCAATTTTTTTTGCTTAATGGAACATTTCATGGCTTCATAGTGTCAGCACAAACCTTTGTCATCTCCATTTTCTTCCCACCAATTTGTGGGAAGAGTATCTGATGATCCAAGGCCTGAAGACACAACAATCAGGTGAAGTGATATATTGGAAAGTGAGATATTTATTACATTTATTACTTTCATCAGTAGGTTGTGTCTGAGAAGAGTAATGCCTTTATTTTGAGGAGACATCTCCTACCTTAATAACAGAGTTCTGCTTTAAACAGGCAACCCCAGACCCTCTCTGTACCTGCTACAATGTAGGCAGGTATCCAAGTCTTGAGTAATCATATAGCTCCATCCTCTATCACAGAATTTTATCTAGAAAAGGACACATGACCTAATATGGGCCAATCAAAGACATTTCCCAGAATTTTTTCCTTGGAGTACTTTTACCTGTCTGGTCATGTGGCTTTACATTAAACTCAGAAACACATGCAATCTTGTATCCCACCCTCTGGGAAAGTGAAAGTGGCAAGAGAATACAGGAAAGGAAGTCATGATCAGAGGGATGGTAGAGAATCCTGCTCAAGGTCCTAAATTTAGTCATTCTTCAGTCAGCTGAATCTCTGTTTTTGTCTTAGGTTTATTACATGGGTGGATTCACCTCCGGTTAAGTTTATCAAGTTAGATTCTCATGACTTTTGTAGAACCTTGTGAATACAAATTATGATCTATATAATCCTCACCTTCAAGGATGCTAGAAGACAAAGAACTTTGTTTACATTTTTCAAATATCAAGTTGTGGAATACTTATCCAATCTTCCAATCTGGCATGATGGTTTATTAAAATGAATGTTTAAAAATTAAATGTTATATTTTGATATAATTGCATGTTTATATAAATTTGTAAGAAATAATGCAGAGAAATCTATTATACATTTTACAGTTTCCTTAAATGACAATATCTTGTGCAACTACAGTACATCACAGCCAGTAAGGATATTGACAGTGATCTAGTTAAGATACAGCATAGTTAGTCTGTCTACAATCTGTAATCTTTTTGTATCAGGAATGTTATGCAAATGACATCATAATATGTAGTCTTCATGTATTTTTTCCACTCAACCTAATTCCTTCAAGATGTGTCCAACTTATATCACATAGCCATAGCTATTTTTCTTTTTATTTCTGAGTAGTAGTTCATGGTATGAATATATCACAATTTTTAAACTGTTTACCTGTTGTTCTTTCCAGTTTTTTTGCTATATGAATGAATATTTGCATGGTGTTCGTTATTTAAACAAAACGTTTTCTTCTATGACAAAATCCCAGAATGCAACTGTTGTATCACCAAAATCAAAATTTTATTTGGTCACATTTTTTAACCATGCCATAAGTGGTATGGAAAAATGGCTATACCATCTCACATTTTTACTAGCAATGTGTTAATACTAAAATTTCTCTCCATACTTATTTCATGTTGTCAGTAATTTTCATTGTTTGGGTGTTTGTGTCCTTGTTTGTCTCCTTTAATCATTCTGGTATTTGTATAGTGTATCTCTATGTGACTTAAATTTACATTTTCCTAATGGCTAATCTTTTGCCCATTTTCTAATTGTATTCTTTTTAAATTTTTAGTTTTGAGAGTTTGAAAAATTTGTTACAGATAGTTCTGTTTGTAATTAGATGTGTAGTTTGCAAATATTTTTCCCCAGTTTACTTCACATCTTTAAAAGGGCTATAGCAGAATAAAAGTTTTTAATTTTAATAGGATCTGACATTCATTTATCACTTTATGAGTTATTCATTTGACACAAGTATAGAAACTCTTCACCAAGCCCTAGATTCCAAATACTTGCCCTGTTTTATAAAAGTTATATTTTAATATAAAACAATACTAATCTTGAGCTTAATTTTTATATTAAGATATGAGGCATAATTCAAGCTTCTTAGCTTATTTCTTCCTCTCTATTTTCCCGTCCACTCTCCTCCCTTTCCTTTTTCCTCTTTTCCCACCTCTCCTGCCTTTCCCCTCTCCCTCTTCCCGCTTTTCTTCTTTGTTCTTTGAGAGCCCAGTTATCTCAAAACCATTTATTGAAATGGCTACCTGTGCTCCATTCAATATCCTTTATGCCTTTTCAAGATAGCAGCAGAGCATATTTGTCTGGCTCTTTTTCTGGATTCTCTACTCTGTTCCATGGATCTGTGTATTCATCCTTTTATCAACATGGTACTGTCTTGATTACCCTAGCTGTGTCAGCCCTTGACAAAGGGGAGAGTGGTTCCCTGCAATTTATCCTTTGCAATATTTTTTGAGCTACTTTGGGCCTTTTCCATATGAATTTTAGAATAAGCTTGTCAATGTCTACAAAAGTTCTTGTTGAAATTTTGGCAGTAATTATACTAAGCTAGTTGATCATTTTATTGATTGTCTACTTGTACTTTGACATCATTACTATGTTGAGTTTTCTAATTTATAAACATGGTATATCTTTATATTCCTTCAAATTTTCATTCATTTCTTTTTATAATTTTTGGTATATGAATCTTAAACAATTTAACAGTTAAGTTGAAACTTTGAATCTTTGGAATAATTGCATTTGGTGTTGTGTTTTTAATTTTAGTGTCTATATGTTCATTGTTAGTGTATAGAGATGTGGTTTATTTATTTATTTATTTATTTTGTTTTGGTACCAGGGATGGAACTCAGAGGCACTCAACCACTGAACTACATCCCAGCCCCATTTTGTGTTTTATTTAGAGACAGGGACTCTCTGAGTTGCTTAGCATCTTGATTTTTCTTAGGCTGGCTTTAAACTTGTGATCCTCCCACCTCAGCCTCCTGAGCCACTGGGATTACAGGAGGGGGCCACTGCATCTGACAATTTTTGTGCATTATTCTGATATGTGACTATGCTGAGCTCAATTATTAGTTCTGGGAGTTGTTGATAGATTCCATGTACTTTTCAACATAAACAAGTAAAGGTGGTTTTATTTTCTTCCTTTCAAACATAGACATTTTATCTAGCCAGCTTTACTGCAGTGTTGATAATTTCTAATACCAGGTTGAGAAAAGTGGTGAGAGTGAATATCTTCACCTTGTTCCCATTCTGAGGAGGAAAGGACCAGTATTTAACATTATATGTGATAATACTTCTAAGATTTTTGCAAATGTTCTTTACTATATTGAAGTGATTTCCTTTCATTTTTTTTTTATCTTACTAAGAAGTTTATTTTTGCTGGCTTTGGTCTACTTCTTAAATGTCTATTGAGAAAATTGACTTTAAACTTGTTTTAAGATTCTTGCTGGAAATAGTCATTTTCCAGGAATTTTTAGGATATTAATTCCTCCTCTTTGTCTCTACTGGCCCATTTTTTTTTTCGTAGACTAGTAGCTGGTCTACACTTTCAATATCCATCACAACTTCAAGAATGAAATATTTAGCTATCTCCCAGGCTCTGAAGAATAAAGATAGATAAGACATGAAATTGGTTTATATCAGCATTTGAATGCTAATTTAATATGGGAAATGACTATGTCTATCAGAAGGTGTTATGTGCATAAATGTTTGAGAAAGAAGGCATTGGTGGGCATGATGTGACTATATGGCTTTGAAGCATTACTATAGGCTTCTGGATGCATTGACATGTATTCCAAATTTTAAAGATAAGTGTAATTTAGCCGAGCAAAAAGGATGAGATGAAAATGGTAGGAAGCAAGGGAGTGTACCTAACACATACACAACTAGAGTCAAGCCTTGCAGAACAAAGATGTAGTAATGAAAATGGGTATGTCAATGTCTAGGTCACAGCAAGGACAGGTTTAAGTACAAGAGGGAAACACCCAGTGGCAAATGTATTCCCCGGGTGAAATTTAGTAACCCAAAGATCTTACCACTATTGGAAGTAGAATTAAATAGATCCTGGAGACTTTTAAAAAAAAAAGGGAAAATTTTTGGCTGTCTTCACTCTGGGCTCATACTGAAAGCAGTGATAGAACTATAATGATCTTTTTAATATTTTAAGCAGCTCAAAGCATTTTCTTTGGCGTTATTAGGTTATATGCACCCCAAATCACTGAGTTATACATAATTTTTACACTTTCCCCTTACAAATTATCTCCTTTTCATAATAATGAACTCATTCTCAAGAGAAACAAAAAATGTTTTCAGGCATAAAGCAAGAACCTGAAAAGTCGTGTTCAGCTAAGGTAGATGAGAAGAGACCATATTCTCCACCAAATGCAGCCGCTTAAGCTACTGGGAGCTATTTGCTCCTTCGATTATTGGAATTTATTTACTCAACCTAAATACAGGCAGATTAAAAATGATTGTTTGGCTCAGTAATTACTGACAATAAAGAATGAAAAAAAATTCAAATTCCACATTGCCAAACTTAATTTGGATCATTCTATGAAAGAAAATCTTCAAAACAGAAAGTAGACATGCCGCCATAAAAAGGGATTTATTATTGACTGATACTAATTGACTGTCTGCTGTGTGGCTGTCCTTGTGCTGAGAATCAGTACAGAATAATGATAGGGCTACAGATTACATTGCATTGCCTCTATGTACTTACTACCCAACAATGTGAGTGAGAAGCTGGTACTATATACAAGATGCCCAGGTAAAATACAGAGACAGAATCAAGAAGCATTTCTTTCAAAGAGTAAGATAACATGAGGTTATTAAATTGCAGAAGAAAGAAGCTTGATCGAAAGAATAGGTGGAGCAAATAAAACCTGGTTGAAGAACTTAGTTTGCTTAGTATAACTCATTTAAGAAATGAGTTGGGCAAGAAATATTTTTGGCTCTGTAATGGAAATATACGTATGCTATAAAAGACATTATTGGTGTCTCATCAGTCAAACTTCAATATATGAGGTTGTTCCCCTGAGCTACTCCTCAAGGATTCATGTCTTCAACTTCTTGTTTTTGTTTTTCATTGTGTTAGCCGGTTTTCCATTAGTGTAACAAATACCTGGCATAATCAATTAAAAAAGAGAAAAACTGTTATTTCATCTCACAATTTGGAGGTCTTAGTCTGTGGTAGTATGGACTTATTGCATTTAGGCTACTTGTTGGGGGTTACAGCACATCATGGAATGAGTACGTGAAACTGCAAAGCCGTTCACCTAATGAGAAAGAAGGAAGGAAGAAGGGGACTGAAAGTAGCATGTGGCTGGGGTTCACTATCCCCCTCAAGGGCATGAGTCCAGTGACCAAAAGAACTCAACTCTTTAGTTTCCACCACAACCAAAGAAGCACCAGCATGATTTGGAGTATAAGCCTTTAACGTAAAAGATCCAAACTACAACATTCCACCCCAGGTCTATCTCACAATGTCCATCTCACAATGCCAAATGCATTTAGCCCATACCTAAAAGTCCCAAAGTCTTAACTGTTCCAGCATTGCTCAAAAGCCCAAGTGCAAATTTTCCTTTGGGACTCTGGAGGCATACTCAGCTGTGGATGCCTTTAAGAATCAAAAAGAATGTTACACGCTTCTAAGATACAATGACACAGTGTAAACATTCCCATTCTGAACCAGAGAAAGAGGGAAATTACTTAGAGGAATCAGACCAAACAAAACAGAAACCTAGCAGTGCAAACATTAAATCCTATGCTTGCCAGTCTAGCATTCAGGGCACATGTGAACACCCAAGGGCTTAGGCAGCCTCACTCATATGACTTTGCTCATCCCAGCTCACTTGGTTATTCTCTTGGGTTGAATTTACATTCTATGTACTGCTTCCCTTGGCAAGCATTCTGTGTTTCAGGCATCTTTACTTTCCTGGCTTCTTAATTGTAGTTTCAGCTTCACTCTTGCTGCTCCACACATCACCCTGTATGGGACTCCAATACTTCCCCACACTGCTTAACCTTTAAGGCCTTCCTTTGAAATCTTGGTGGAAGCTTCCATATGGCTCTAACCCTTGAATTCTGCATTCCTGTAAACCCAGCATCACTTTTATGACAGCAAGTTCTGCTGCAGTGTGAGCTGTACCTGGCCCTGCTTGAAACATGATTGTAGCTGCTTGAGTGTATCCCTGACTGAATATGGGGAATGAATTCATAAGGATAGCCCAGGGCTCTCTGTTCCAAAAATTCTGCTTGGAAACTCTTTGATGCAAATTTGTACCTTTGTACTTCTGTGTCTGTTATGGGTGGAATCTTGCCAATTCCTGAGATGCCCTCAAAGACTCTATTGTCCCAGTGCAAAGGGCTTGGCTTCTTTTTAATAGTGCCAATCTCTTTAGCAACAGCATCCTTCTTGGCTATACTTGAAAAGTGCTCCTTTTCTGGCCAGGCTTCAAACCTTTCAAATCTTTCAGCTCTTCTCTTCTTTGCTCTTGATTCACACTGTAAATTTTATTAAAGGTAGTTAATAAGACCTATGTAGCAGCATGAATGCTTTATCACCTTGAAATTTTCACCACCACATAACTAGTCTCTTCCCCTTAGACTTAGCCTCCCTCAAGATAGCAGGGAAAGGACAAATTTCCTACACATTTTTTGTCCCCACAGTATAACACGTTTCCTTTTTAGTGCAATTCCAAATGGAATTCTCATTCCATCTGAAATCCATCAACATTTTCTTTATGCATTTTGAGTGCATTCTGGTCTTCTTACCCATCAACAGAATGACCTGGTAAACTCCATGATAAGCCTTCTAGACTTTTTCTAGCTCCATCCTTCACACATTTCCAAATTGTTCTTTCAAACCGATTCCAAAGGCTTTTCTGCATCATCAGGTAGATTCCCACTTCTTGATATCAATTTTCTATGCTAGGTCAGCTTTCTCAGCTTTCTGTAACTGGAACAAATATATGAGGTAATCAACTTATAAAGAAAATTGCTTTGTTTGGTTTGCAGTTTGGGTGGCTTCAGTCTGTGATCAGTGGAACCACTGCTTGTAGGACTTTGGTGTTATGAGGTGATAGCATACTGTGAAGGAGCATGTGGCAGAGCAAAACCTTTCAGTTTATCCCTGGGACCCAAAGAAGCATAAGATACAGAGGTACTATTTTTCCATGTAAGGACATGAATGCAATGACTAGAAGACCCCAGCCCTTAATGTTTCAAATATTTCTTCATGGTACAAGCTGAAGACTAAGGCTTTTAACATGGGCCTCTGAGGGACAGTTAAAATACACTCAATATTGTGTAGGTATGTGCTTGCTCAATGACTGGCCAACATTCATTTTTTTTTTTTTTTACAAAACAAATCTTTTAATGCAAATCTTTTGAAACACAAGTGGTTTATAAATTCAATATAATTTTAATTTTCAGTGCTAGGAACCTATATTATCTCCAGAGTCTTTGGTTCAGGGAAATCAAAGGACCCCAAACTGGAAATATCTTGGTTACCTGTCAGGTCATTCTCCATGGTGAGAGAAAAGACATTCTCCAGGGTCTTGGTAGGATTCCCTCTGAAATCTATCAGACTTTATAGCATATTTCATACATATACCAGTGATTCACTCTTTCCATACTTTCTTCTATGTTTACAATTAACAGAGAATTCTAGGTTTAAGTAATAAACCAATGAAATCCTTGTTTAAAGAACAAATGTCTTTTTTAGGCTTTCTCAGAGAAAGTGGGAAGATGGAAGGTTAAGTGAAACAATTAGATTTCCTCTCAGATATTTTAGAATTTGTGACCCATGGAGAATTAAGCAAGGGAAGTTGAAAGGAGACACTCTGAGGTAGTAACACACTTGAAGAAACAAGCTACGAGTGAATCAAAGTCACATTGTAGCCCAGCGGGCTGCCGTCACCTGTGTCTTTTACTGACTAAATTATATCTTCTGGTTCTTAGGACATTTTTACTTAATGATGGTCCCTTATTTTGCTAAATATGCTTCCCATAAAATCTCATTCCTTATAGTAAATTTAACAGTGCTAAGAAATCTGGGTAACATAATTGGACTTCATGGGTAGGAATGTTCAACTTTGATTCATTTTGTATGATAGACAAGCCATTGGAGCAGGCTGAGGTGGGGTTCACCATGTCCCAGGAAGAGGAGTGGGCATGTACAAACACAAGGATGTGCTGCATGAGAGACTAATTCAGGAATGTGACAGTGGTGGAAGTGAACATTATAGGCTATTGTCACTGGAGCTCCCAGGTCAAGGAGTCGCATGAACAAACCTTTCTTAGTGACCAAAAAATCTAAGTAAAATCATTAGGAGAGGAAAAAAAAATGAGTCACAAGAAAAAAGTATCTGAAAAGAACAAGAGTAAAAGATGACTTAAGTCCCAAAAGAGAAGAGATAGAACCCTTAGTTCCAAAAGTTTCCACTTACTTAGATTTATTACTTAATTTACCTCAAAGTAACTATAGATTTCAATGTTTAATTCTCACTTAATTCTTGTCAAAAATATTTCCAAAATTTGTGATATGATACATATAATTGTTTTAATTTCTAATCTTTCTGCTGCTCTATAAAAAATACAATTGATATTTGAACAATTCTTTTATCATGAAACCTTGCTAAATTAACTTATTAATTCTAATGATTGTTTTTCAGCCTTGGGAACACCTATGTAAATAATCATATCATCTGATAGTGCTAATTTGATATGACAAAGTATAATCTTTCTGTAGTAGAGTGCATCAGAGGAAAGAGAAGAATTCAGCGGAATGAAAGAATATGGTAAGAAGTTAATGTCAGTATTGTTGGGAAGGGATTTAAGTTCAGACATTTTATCTTTAATTTAATTCTGTACTGGATAGCAGTGAAGAAAATCCAGAATGAGGTGGACACACACATCCAATTATCTCTTCTGTTATCATGGAACAAATCAACATATTTATTTTTTACATCTTACAATTTAATAAAGGAGCAACATAGCACCTTTCAAAGACCTTTTCATCTTTCATTTCTGATCTCCTAAAAGCCAATCGTGTCCCTAGTCTTCCCTTTTCAGGGCAGAATCTCTGACTATAAAAACTTGAACAAATGTCTTTATTTCTAATTGAGTTACTTTCTTCCTAACATGACAACAAGGGAAGTCAACTACAGCCACAAAATCTATAACAACCACCCAGTAGATACTATGGAGTTTGAAAGTAAAGACGTCAGAGGAATTTAGGTCCATTGCATGGCCATGCGCCATTCGCTCTCAGGTGTAACTACCTTGATAGATTCAAATTCATCTGGGTACTGTCCTTTGACTTGACAAACATAGATAATTCATTGTTCAGAGTGTTTCTGAGTTTATCAAATTCAAGGATGCTAGTTCACACTAAGGAAGCTCACAAGGGGCTGATGAATAAAACCGGAATAACAATATGCTAATTTGCACTAAGAAATATAAATCTAACATAGATTGAGTTTTATGTCAGCCTGGGCAGTACATTCCCTCCCTGTAGACCAGATAAGTAGAAAGATAAATTAGTAGAAAGTATGCCTGATCAGTGCAGATTGAAACCAGACAGATGAATTTATATGATGCAAACCCCTAATTGCTTCAGTTTAATAGACCCTGACGTGTCCAGCTCCACAATGGGGAAGCCTCAGCAGCTAGAACCAGACAGGTGATATTTTTAGGTTTGCGAATGTTCTTTTCCGCACAGAACAAGTCTAATGATTGCTTCATGCTTCCATTGCAGAATACTTCCAATCTATTTTTACACATCTTTTCTGTAGTTAGGTTTTAACTTCCATTTGATTACTGAACTGATTCAGAATTATTCTGTATTTTAAAGCTCTTTGGCATTTTTATGCTCATATCTGTCATGGGTTGATTTCATGGCTTATACATCAGTAAATGATTTGATCTATCACATTTCAAAGCTTTTATTTTCTTTGGAGTGTGCTGATTTGTGCTCAGTTGCAAGCCACAGTTCTTGGAATGTCCTATAAATTTTCATTGAAATTTCAGAATGGTCCTGAGAGGTCAATGCTGTTACTCTCATTTCTTTTTATGGACATGAAAACTGGGGTTCCAAGAATGTATGCAATTTTTCCATTATCAGTTGACAGATAAATATTGAGCATCTACAATGTGTTAAAGCACATGGTAAATGATAGTATAATAAGCTATTTATTGTAACTTACATAAACAGTGTGATCATTTAACTAAATTTAAACATGTGATATTTTTTAGACTCCACCATGCTGTGCAAATTCTAAGGAGTTTTGTTCCATTTAAGGTTAATTTTATATAATGAATGAAAGCATGAGTGAATGAATGAATGAATGCACACTATTTTCAGCACCCAGCTCCATCATGCTATGCAGGTGCTATGGATTTATTTTCTACGTGAGGCTCATTTTACTTAATGAGTGAACTAATGAATGAATGAATATGCACTATTTTTAGCACCCCACCTTTCTTAAAATAATGGAAAAGCAAAGTTCAATAAGTATATTCAAACTTTTTAGCAATTTCAAATGTCTAGAGTCACAACAGTTGCAACTTTTAATGAATTTCAACAGTGTTTCTGGCATTGTGGAAAATACGGAGGAGCCATGACCCAGGTTAGCAGACATACCATCAAAGTGGGACAAAGGCCATCAAGATAACAGAAGGAGAAGGTGAATAACTTCTTCTAAGTGAAAACAGCTGGAGCTAGTTTCTGAATGCTAAACAGTTTTGAATTTCCCTTTGATTCAAGGAAGCCAAATCTTTACAACTTAAACTTTGAGATATGTTCTGAACATCCACAAGACCCCCAAACTGAGTTGGGAATCTCCTGTGGAGAGGTTTCCTTGGGTCATTTTCTTAACTCTTCTCGTCTGCATTGGTTCTGCGATGTAAGAGAAAAGGCCTTTGTCTGATATTTTCTTCTCTGATCCTAGCACAATGCTGTAAGGGCAAAGGTCTTAGAACATACAATGGCGAAATACAAGATAAACCAACTGGTGAGATGTTTCAGTTTCGGGTAACATCAATGGATCCATTTATTTAGTTTTTAATACATAAGAGGTATTGTGATGAGCACTTAATGTAGCTTAATGTAAGGTCTTATTTAGCATGAAGTCAACTGTAGGTGAGTGGGACCATCATAATCCATATGTTATAGATGAGGACAATGAACTCTACTCAAATCTATGGAGCATGAAACAGGTATTTGAAGCCTGTCAAGAAAAGTTCCAAAAGCCTGAAGTCTTAACCAGTGCCCACACTGTCCTTTTCAGTGAAGGACTTTCAGGCTGCATCTGCCACAGAAGTTTCTTTCCTGACCACATTTAATCATTGCTTCTCTTTTGCATCTTGTAGAATACCATTTTAGGACTGTATTAGAATATTTAACATGTAGTGTTGTTTTACATGCCAAGAAAGGTCTTCTACACTAGATTCTACTCTTTTTTTGGGGGGGGGGTGCTGGGGATTGAACTTAGGGGCACTTGACCACTGAGTCACATCCCCAGCCCTGTTTTGCATTTTGTTTAGAGACCAGATCTTACGTATTCACCTTGCTTTTGCTGAGGCTGGCTTTGAACTCATGATCCTCCTGCTTCAGCCTCCTGAGCCACTGGGAGTACAGGTATGCACCACCGTGCCTGGGCTTAGATTATACTCTATTTGAAGGCAAGAATGATGTTTAAATTTGTTCTCTCACAAATATTGCACAAGACATTATTGAAAGATAATCTTTAATAAGTACTTATGAAATTGATTGATGATCTATTGCAAAAAAAAGTTTATTATAACCTTGTTGAATGTAATGAAAAAAAATTAACAAAATGTAAGTCATAGACTACACATCAGTAATATCTAGACCTAAAGTCTTTAAAAGAGTACATATAAACTATGCTTTCTTAAATTGTCCCAGATAGAAAACCCAGCTCAAACGTCTGGTACCTAGCTCCCTCCATATCCCATCTGAATTAATCTGCTTTACATCTCTAAATGAAGTAAGTCCATTTCCTCTGATTTGTAAGTCATAGTTTCCTAGAACCAGTGCCTTCAAGGAATTAACATAGAAATAGGACTATAAGGGAAAATCAACCAACATTAAATAAAATCAGTCCACATAATAGGCTGATTAAATAGTGAAAGGTCCTTAATTCAGATATTTTTAGAATTTAGTTTGGGCTAGAGTTAAATTTACTCTCCATTCCTATGAAGACATGGTTTGACAAGAGAAATAATTTGATATTACTAAAGGACTATATATTTTAAAAATTGAGAAGTAAGTACTTTCAGATTTTTGCCTGCAATCATCAATGCAACTAGCAATTTGTTTCTTTTTTCACTGAATCAGATTTCCTGAGAACCTCCAGTAGACATCATCTTCTTCATCAAATTATTTATACCTTGCCTCGTCTCAGAAGGAATTTAGGGCGGTCAAAATAATTCTCCATTCTATGAAATGCCATACAATTTATTATAAAGAATATATATTTATATATGTATTTCAATCAGTTTATAAAGTAAAATTATATGAGGTGGGTAGAAGAGGGCTGATAAGTATATTTCAGAAGTGAAGGCAGTTAGGGTTAACCCTTTTGATAACTTGTTGAAGCTAAGCATTTAGATAGTAGGTGGGAGATTCAGGGCAAGGTCCTGGCTAGGATACCAATCCAAAATTGTCTTCATTGCATAGACTGTCTCCAATAATTACTGCACATGTTTGAAAATAAATCCCTGACTTTCATAATAAAAGCTGAAGCTTTAGATATAGATACTCCACGAATCTGAGTAATTTCTCTTAAGATGGAGATGGCTGCCCTGGTTATGAGTGGCACTGAGTGACAGAGATGGGGCAAGGGACTTTAGCTTGGTGTGCTGAAGAATGAAGACAGTAATCAATGGT
>CM053399.1:170227091-170237785 GCA_028644305.1 Xerus rutilus
CTCACGTCTGTACCTTGAGTGTGTTCTGTACCTTGAGTGTGCTCTCCTCTTATAGTGTTTGGTATGTGTAAAATTTCTTTTCAGCCTTCAGGCTGCAGTATAAATGTGTCTCCTCACCAAAAACTTCACTGATTCTCCACACATCACCATGACTCTGCTCCCTGTATTCACACAACAGAAATTCACCCTCAACCATGTTGCCTGATTAACCACATTTACTTCAACCTGTTTACAAGTGGCTTTGATCAAACGTTATGCACAAAGGAGACTGACTTAGAAAATGATCAGACCTGTTCAAATACATAGTAAAACAGTGCTTTCATTCATTACAATAGTGAAAAGCTGACTTAGCTGTCCAAAATATTGAACAGTAATTTAACAAAATTTTTCTATTTTACTTTTACTCCATCTCTAAGGATCTTATTTAGTCTCATACCTTTTAAGTGCATTTAATTGTTGAGTTATTTCAAAACTTACACCTCCATCTTAGAACTTTCCCCTCAACCCAACTACTTATTTATCATCTCCATTTGGATGCACCATCAACATCTCCAACTTAGTATGGCAAAATTGGACTTCTCTTGTCCCCTTCCCCCCCAAAGTGGTTTCTCTAGCATTCTTCTCCATCTCAGCGAATAGTGATTTTGCTCTTAGTGGCCTGAAACAAATACCTTGAGCTCTTGACACCTCTCTGCTTACACACCCTATCCAATCCCTTGCAAATCCTGTTACCAAGATCTTTAAAATAAGTGCACAGCTTGATTCTTTCTCTCTACTTCCACTGTTGCCACAATTGTCCAAGGCATATCCCACCTAGGTAATCATAATAACCTCCTACAGTGGATTCCCAGAGCCAGCCTTTGCCCTTTCCATCTAGTATCTGTACACTAAATATGCAAACATTCTACTAAAATAAATTTTATATCCTTCACTCTTCTCCAAATCCTCTGAAAACTTCCATCTTATTCACAGTAAAGTCCAATCTCTATCAGATGACCTACAAAGCCCAATAAAATGGGACACAAATTCCATCCTTGACATTTCACACCACTTCTCCCACCTCCTCACATGACTCTAGCTATGCTACCTAGTTTCCACTCAGTTTCCAAAACATACTACTTACATCAGTCTTTGCACTTGATATTTTCTCTGCCCACATTATTCTTTCCCCAGGTGTTTCATGCCTCATACCCTCACTTACTCTTCATTTCAAGATTTTACTCAAATTTTACCTTCTGAGAGACAACCACTCTGTATCTCTGAACAACCTATGTAAATTTCCATCTCAGTATGATATTTCTTATCTTCTTCTCTGATTCTACAGACATCATTATGGAGTCATTGTACTCACAGAACAGAAATAGACCTCCCAAAATGATGCCTTGTTAGGCATATTTTCATCTTATTATTTAACATACTTATATTGCACTTTTTTGGCATAGTTATTGTCTCGCTAGTAGAATTTATGTTTTCTAAATGTGACGATTTGTATCTCATTTATTCTCCCTGTATCCTTAGCACTTGGAATAATCTTGGAATAATAGCATTAACAATGATAAATAACGGTCAAAAGAATAAAGGAAGAAGAGAAGGGAGTATAGGAATAAGTGAGGAAGAAAAGGAGAAGAGAGGGTCCATCCGTCAGTGTATTCAGTGCTCTTAGTTCATTTCTAAGAGTGAAGCTGATCTACATTAACGACATGGAAATATTTCTAACACACGTTATAGGAAGAAACCAAATTTTAGAATGATATATGCATTATAATTCCAGTTCTTTAAAAGGTTTAATGTTGTATGAGAATGAAATGAGGGCGAGAAGGGCATATGCCAGTTAATAGTGCTAATCTCTGGAGGTGGTATCAAATAGTACTTAGCATCTTTGTTTGGCATTTCTGGGTAATTTGCATTTAAAAATATGTATGCATTAAAATTTTAACAGTGAGAATTTGATATTCAATGATGGTGTAGATATAGATTTTTTACATCGAAAGCTGTTCCTAGTGTACTTGTCACGTGGAAAGCAGTTTAGAGGATAGTAATAATGTGAGCATTAACGTTCAACTCAGAGATCCAAAGCACTCCACTAATTAAATGTATTTTTTTTTCTATTTGTTGCCAAAACACACTTGGCCACAAAACCTAACTGAACCGACATGAGTTTATTTATAGACCTAAGTCCCACATAACGTGAATATTTGTCATTTTCACTAATTCTGCTCCAGAATGTGCTGTGGATGATGTGCCATATGATTAATATGCTCCCAATTAACATTCCAAAATCCAAATCAGTTCTGAAGCACATGCGGTTCAAGGTCTTTCACATAAGACATCATTGATGTATTACTTCTATCTTCATGTAAAATTGTTATCTTTAGTTGGTGTGATTATTTTTACTATATTTTTCTTTTTGCTCAGCCATTTCTTGTATTTTGCTTCCTACAACAAACTTTCTGTATGATATATAAAATACCATATAAATAAATTAAAATTAAATTAAAACACTATGTAGCATTTATAGGCATTAAAAATGTTTCTGCCTTAGCCAGGTGTGGCCTTGTATATTCCCATTTGAGACAAACCAACCCTAGGATTTTGTCAATGGATTCTCTAGGTGAGAGAAAGGGAACCCTGTTAGACTGAAACATGACATGGGTAAATTTGAATGAGAAGGCATTTAGAGGAAAACAGGTTCCAAGGACACTCTGGGATAAATTTGCCCTATAGATGATCTCAATACTCCAAATTGACAGAGGTACATTCAGGACTGGATTCACAGCTCTTCAGCACTTAATAGTCACTTTTCTCTCATCCCAACACCTTGGGCTGGTTTCCACTGAAGACAGAGGGGAGTGCTGGTGATATTAATAGAAGCAGCATGTTCCTTTCCTGTTCAGCTATTTAAAGAAGTGTTCAGCTGCAAGGTGTGCTGATGTATGCAGCTTATCTTCTTCAACCCAGGCAGAGCTCCATGTACCTCCCTCTCACTAAAACCCCTGTTAATGGATCTGTAACTGACTTTCAGTTTTGATATAAAATTTACAAGGAAAATGATGTGTGTGGGGGGGAGGGGAGAATGTTATTGTTTCCAGGTGCAGCTGATCACCCTTGTGTGGGGTATGAACACTCTTAATTGGATTCCTGTCTATAAATGCATCATAAACAAATTTAGAAGACAATCAGGCAATGTTAAAGAAGTGGTGGGAAATTATTGTCATCAACGAGGTGACCTTAAAGTACAATACAGATAATTCTTCATGGGGATGAGAAATGCAATCAGCTCTTCACACGTGGTTTAGAGATGTGGCTAGCTGAGTTAGAATCCAAAATGTAATGTGGCATGCAGTCTGGACCTCAGATATTTAAAGAATATCCTTACATATTTAAAGAATGACCTTACATCTGTTTCTTGACATTCTCTACACATTTCAAGTTCTACTTCAAGAACCGTTGGCACCTTAAAGCCTTCCAAAGTTCCCAACACTTGGAATTAACTTCCCTTTCTGTCAATTGCTGCTGTTCATGTTTTCAACATGTGTTAAGGTATTTGTTAGAAATTTTCCTACTGTTTGACTAAAATGTTTGTGTTTATTATAGGGCTTCCCAAATTTCAGCTGTCCATGCAATTTTTGAGATTATTTTACTGAATCATGGTGCTGTGCATATGTTAGAGATTTAATATTCTCTTTACATTTACTAACTTTAAAAGGAATTTTATCTTAGCCCTATCTATTGCATTCAAATTTTCATATAATTATGGGTGTGAGTGTGTGCATGTGTTTGAGAGCTTATAAAAATAAAAACAGCTATCAAAATTTAAGTAGATTATTTTATGTCTCACCTCAAGTCATTTGGAATCCATGCCATTCTTAACAAAAAATTTCCCTTTTACGTTGTTAAGTCTATGCACAGAAATCATTCTTTCTTTTTACACAGTACAATGTCTATAAGAATGTTTACTGAACATCTGACATGTGTGGAAAGTATAGTGGGCACCTAAACCTAAGCAGTCACAATAAATATTTCAAAATTATATTATTTTGATATGATTTCAAGATAGAAAATATTCAAAATAAAAATTAATACAAAGCTTCCGTAATGAAAAAAATATCAAATCATTCAATAAAACAGCATTATTTATAAATATAAGTATATGCATATGTTTATACAGAAATGATCATTCCTTGTGAATTTAATTTTTTTTTTCTATTCCTATGAAGAAAGTCATTAGTATTTTGCTGGGAATTGTATTGAATCTAGAGATTGCTTTGGGTAGTATGGTTGTTTTTAAAATATTGATTTTTCTGATCTATTAACACAGGATTTTTTTTCCATTTTTGTGTTCTTTCTATTTTCTTTCATCAGTGTTTTATAATTTAATTCTAGAGTTCTTTCACTTCCTTCATGAAATTTATCCCTAAGTATTTTATTTTTTGTAGCTATTGTGAATGTAATTGCTTTCTTAATTTGTTCATCACTAAGTTCATTATTGGTATAAAAATACTAGCGTTTTTGTATATTATGTATCTCGCAACTTTATGGATTTTTGTAGATGTTCTAGCAACTCTCTGAGTTAGTATTTAGGTCCTGGGTGTCAAATCGTGTCCCCACCCACATGCCCTTTAGTGGTTTGCTGGATAAAGAAAATGAAATGTGTATGAGACAGTGGCAAAAGACAAGGTAGTCAGGGTAGATAGTGGATGATCAAGTTGGGAACATGAGGGCTAATTATCAATGAAATGGAAATGGAATGCTAACACTCCCAGAGCACTCACCCCACCCCCAGCTGGTTACCAACATCTCTGGGGAATTGCTCCTCCCAACACAAGAAGTTACTAAAGGCTCTTTTCCTGCCTTTGGAGCAGGTGTGGAGGATCATCTGAAGGCAGGGAGTAAAGGAAACCTGAGATCTATGAAGGAACAAGACACATACCCCTCCCAGGGATACCAGCTCTGGGTCCCCTACTATCTGGAGAAGTCTACTATCTCTGTTCTATCCCTTAAATAAAACTTGCTTTCTACATTTGCCTCAGTGTTTCTCTGGTGGTTAATCTTTAACACCAGAGGAACAAGGACCTGATCCTGATTTCCAAGACTGGTATCATACAGACATAATGAAATATTATTCACCCATATAGAGGAATGGAATCTTTTCATTTGCAGCAACATGGATGAAATTGGAGGTTATTATATTAAGTAAAAACAAGCCTGATACAGACAAATGCAAGTTCTTATTCATTTGTGGAAACTAATAAGGCTGTCCTGTAGAAGAACAAAAAGGAACAGGTTCACCAATGATTGAGGAGGGAAAGGTGAATGGGGGACAGAAAGAAGTTCAATAAAGCCACCAAAACACAGAATGGAGGAATTACTTTTAGTTAGTTCTTCTTTAGCACAGGAGAAGTGTTTGTCCCAATTCCCAAAACTGATTAATGTTTGAAGAGATGGAAATACTTATTTCCCTGAATTGGTTATTATACTTTGTAATTGAATTACCATAATTTATCTCATAAAATATACAAATATTTTGTCTCAATGAAATAAATGATCACTCCTGTTTTGTTTCAGGTATTGTAGGAATTGTAGGAAAAATATTTTTATTGAGTGCATCATCTTTTTCTTTAAAGTCCATGCTGTTTGAAATTTGCCATGTGATCATGGGAACTATTCTCATATCTTCACTTTTTCCTGGAGACCTTTTCTAGAGGAACACTTCCGGTTCCTTCTCACATTTGGTACCTCCCCAAGAAAGGAGGAGACTCACTTGCGTGAGAAGATGGGGAAAATTTTTTCCAGGGAAAAGTTCCTTGGAACAACCTGCCTTTAGGTACATTTGTGAGTCAACTGCTTGACCCCTGGTCCTGTGCTTGGACAGAGGTGGGTACAATAAGTCAGGGTGATAGAAACTTTATTAGGAAGCCTGATAAACTCAGGCCCAGAATACTTTCTGCAACACTTAAACTGCTTGAACAATAAACTTCCATTGGATTTCCCATCATCCCATCTGGGACTATTTCTTAGTTATTTCTGAAGTTAAAGAAAAGAAAGATGTGTGATTCACTGGCCTGTTTAAACCATAACACGACACTGCCTTCTTATTCTTAAGTGCTTTGCTAACTTCAAATTAGAATATTTATTGTCGTGTCCTACCCATTATTTGTAATATAAATTTACTGTTATCCTTACTAATTGTTTTATAGGAAGTAAATACATATACATAGCGTAGTCCCTTTATTTCCAGGGGGTAAAATACATTCAAGACATATTTGTTTGTCTTTTCCATGCCCCTCCCCTTAATTATTAGTCATGAAATAATCTTGGCATCTTCCATCCTGGGCCCATAGCTGCTGCCTCCATCCCTCTCCATTCCTCTCCGGGCCCTCGAGGAAAACATCATGTTTAGCATGATAATGTAATTAAGGTCATACTCTGCCTTCAGTCATCAATGTGCAAATGCTGTATGACTAATGAGACAGTCTTAACAGAGCCTCCTAAACTGTAGCCTCTAACTAGGCTAAATAGGCATGCTTTCCTTAGCCCCTTTTTGACAAGAGTGCAAATTTGTCCTCCCCTTCAGGCTTCTGACAGTGTCAGAAAAGTAAATGAAACCAGAGTTTCAACCATGGAGATTTTTAGAAAATGAGCTATAAGAAGAATTAACGTCATCCTTCCCAACTCTCTTCTCCATTACATTGTCATTTGTTTTTCTTTCTCTGGGAGCTGATCTAGTGCATCAGGATGGGAATTCAGTTGCGGGCTCATAGGCTATAAGATGATGCAGGCATTAATGAAGAGCTAAGGGAAGAGTACCTGGGTGGAGATGAATCAGACAAGGTCAGGAGACCAGTGCAGGGCTACAGTTAACCTATGTAGGTTTCATTCCTTCCATCTCCTGAAACAGGGTCTAATCTTGTCTTCTTTTCACAGGGTATTTTTAAGCCTCATTTTTACCTTTTATAAATTGGAGATTATAGTAGTGGCTACTTGATAGGGCTTTTAAGAATTATGTACAACCATTTGCATTTGGGTGACTAATCGCATAGCATAATGCCACACTCAGCGTACGTATTAAATATTAGTTATTATTTCAGTGTTTTAAAATCACAGATATGCGATTGTGTTTGTGTGTGTGTGTGATGACTAATCCTAGGGATTTATTTTCATACCAATTTACCTTTTAAAATTTAGCATTGTTCTAATCATAATAACAATCTATCTTTGTCATTTCTCCCTTGTGCTATTGGAAAAAGACAAACATGAAAAAAAATTTAATACTCTCTCCTGCTGCTTCCTCTCTTGTCCATCCCCAATATGATCCCCATAATGCTGTAAGAGCAAACTTTTAAAAACGTACAGCTCTTGCATGCTTACAAGAATTTAATGTTCTTTCATTGCTATTAGAATAAAAATCAAACTCTTCAACAAGACCTCAGATGCCCCACATGATCCAGTTTGTCACTCCATGCCACCTTTCCCTCCTCTGGCCTCTAGCCAACCTGATCTTTATTCCTTAAGGATGTCACCCACTTTCCCATCTCAGGAACTTTTCATGTGCTATTTCTTCAGCTTCTTTTCTTACTTCACATCTGTAAGTCCTTTCACATCTATTTAAATACATCTATTCCAGAAAAACTTTCTAATGACTCCCTCAAATTATGAGCTTCCTCTTTAAAATATGACTTCTTTATTACCTATGTTTATCTTTTTGTTTTAGTCAGATTTTTCACCACTGTGAAATATGGTCAGCCAACTTTATTGCTCTGGACCCAGAGTGAGGCTGAATATCACAATGGAAGGCTGTGGAGGAGGAAGGCAGCTCAAGACATGACTATCAGGAAGCAGAAAGAGCTCTGCTTACCAAAGACAAAAAGGTAAACCCCAAAGTTACATCTCCACCCACCTCCTGCAGCCATACACCACCTGCGTACAGTTCCCACCCAGTTCATCTGTATCAGTAGATTAATCCAGTGATTAGGTTATCACTCTTATAATCTACTCATTTCATATCTGAATGTTCTTGCATTATTACACATAGGAGTTTCAGGGGGACTGCACATTTCTAAACCATAATATTTTTGCAGTACTTACCTGAAATTTAATTTGTCTACAATATTTTTAAGTATTACATATGTGTGATGATATTGACTTCCTTCTCCACAAGGGTCTGGACCTTGTCTGTTGAATATGCTCTGATTTCCCTGGGAACTGAAAATAGCTGGAAGGCACCAAATAAGTATTTGTTGAAAGAATAGATGAAGACACTATATTTGAGCTATTCAAAATATCCTGAAAATTAAGACTAAAATTGGTTAAATTATTTGCTCAAAATCATTTTACCATCAAATGGTGTGATATGAAATCAGTAGTGGCTTAAAAAGGCATCAAAAGACAAGAACTGAAAAGAGGAATCCTGTTAGGTTAGAGATGGCAAAAGTATTTTGTGCCCTTTCTTCCAACTACAAATATTTCAATTTATTCTAATGTTCTTAGCTACTAAACACAGATTGGTCCTCATAGTCTTTTTCAACACAACTCCTTAACCAACTTCTTGGAACCTATTTGCTAGTCCCAAACTAGAAAATGTGTTAATGGTGAAAGAAGAATACTATACCATCTCTGAGGCAATGGAACAACAAAGTAATAGTTTAGCTTTTTCTAGGTGCATTTTGAATTTTTACAGTTATCCTAAAACCATCCTATGTCTCTTCCCAGATTATCTTTGTTGTTTTATTTTTGTTTTTGTTTTTGTTTTTGTACCAGGATTGCTCCCAGGGAGCACTTAACCTCTGAGCCACATCTTCAACCCTTTTTAAATATTTTACTAGAGACAGGGTCTTGCTGAGTTGCTTAGGGCCTCACTCAGTTGCTTAGGATGGCTTTGAACTCGTAATCCTTCTGCCTCAGCCTCCCAAGCCACTGGGATTATAGGTGTATGCCACCATGCCCGGCTCAGATTATCTTGTTTGTTCATAAATACCCAATCCAAGGAATACTGAATAAATGAATTTAATAATGATTGAATGTGATTGGGTTATAAGGCAAGAACAGCAACATGACCCTTAATTTTGGCGTGCAGTCCTAAAACTGGGATAATGTAAGCATCTCTATCTCCTCGTTTTTCTGTGATCTACGGAAGCTTCTGATCACCCAAGGCTTTGAGCATACTTGGGCAGTCACATAAAACTAGACAGAGAAGACAGTACATTTTATTTGCCCCCTGTCTGTCTGGGTCTCTCTTCCAGGATCCTGATCCAGGTCAGATTTGCTGGGCATTTTCAGTGTCTTGGAGTAAGACTTGAAGGAACTTAACAATATGTATGTTTCCTCGACCTCCTGAACTGGCCAGACCACTCTGAGTCTAGGCAAACCAGGGGCTCCCTTCTGTCAGACTTTATTCCTATTCTATTAGGATTTGCCTCCTCCCATCAAGCAGAAACACTTCTGATCCACACTGAGCTCCCACAATCTTTTTTGACAGCCTTATCCACTACTCGGGTTTAATCAGCCCCAGGTAGATCAAAAAGAATTGATATGAATTTTTTGATTGGGTGCCTGTCTTTTTTCTCTCCATTTCTTTACCTTTCGGCAGCTGAAGGGGATCCATCATGATAATTTCCCATTATTAGGTTTGAAGTGTTTTGAATGTGAAATGCCTTTTCACTTAGAAAGAATTGATGTCTATAACTTGTAATGTGTTAGCAGTTTGGTAGAGTGCTTGACAGCCCAAACTGCATTACAGGTAGCTAATCCCTATGGCTGAGCTCCATTAAAGAATAGATCGTATCTGTTAATACAGCCATAGAGTGTGGGTCATTGTGCTGAAAGCCGTCTAGCTGCTGGGAGAAAGATTATTATGTGACTTTATTCTATTTTAAACTTGGAGAATGTATGGTAGATATACTAGTCATGATTGATTAAAGATACGAGAGGGGATTTTATGACTCTCCTGGTATGTGCCAGGTTTATAATTCCCACCAAGAAGAAAAATGTCCCCAATGGTTTAAACGAGACCAATAGCAAATATTAAGCTGTGGGCAGCTACCTAGCTCTTGTACATTCTTCACTGTGAATTCTCTGATATTTCATACAGTTCTGCAGAAGAGATGAGAGTCTGATGCCCTCTGATTTTTATTGCTTATTAAAAGTGTCCCTTAGGAAAAAGAGATTTCTGGTCCAGTATTGACCCCAGTCCAAACTGGGCTTCCTGCAAGGCTAATAAAAGCAAGTCCACTCCAATGCAGATGTCATCTCTATTCTGTAAGAAGGGAGAAACTTGACGTTTTTGTTAGTATCAAGAACTGTGATAATGCCTATGTACCCAGTATATTACCAATGCCCACTGTAGACACAAGGAGAGTGGAAGCCAGTGTGTGACATTGTTGTCATCCCTGGTTATAGACACACCCAAGAACATTTTCGTTACCACAATCTTTGGTGTAATTAAGTATATAAGAAAGCTTATGATTGTTGATAACTCACAGAATCTGTGGGAAGTACAATTACAATATCTGAAGTCTCATTTATGAGTCAGCACATATTTTATCATGTTAAAGGTAATTTTCTGTACACAAATAATTATTAATAGAACTCACAAAAACAGCTAGTCCATTTCACAATCACGATTTTATGTAACAAACATGTGCATATTAACTTTGAATTTCTATGAGAGAGAAGAAAAGTGTTGAAAATAGTCCTAT
>CM053399.1:170238285-170262803 GCA_028644305.1 Xerus rutilus
CAGATTGTTCACTCTCATTCCACAAACTCGCACAGTGCTAGTTTCATTTGTAAGTGCACAGATGAACACACACAAACTTATACTCTGTTTACTGTGTCTTCTCTCTGATGTAAAATGTTGATGGACAAGATCTGTATGCAATTTTTCTTTCACTGGTGCCTACTATAATACTTGGAACACAGTAGGTTCTTTACAGATCATTGTTAAATGATTGTTCTCAGTAATATCAATGACAGAGATTCTCAGGTGCATCTACAGAGGCCAGGCACACAGGCCAGGCACATTTCCTGCTTATGGAGAACCCATGCAAATCATTATGCAAGGACAGCTAAAAGGACTCAGAGAAGACGAAGCACTACTAATAGAAATGACTCACAAACGTCACCGTTTCCACATTACTACTATTTCCCAGAATCCCTCAGCCTGCACATGCCCAGTAGAAACCTCATTGCTCTTTCAAGAACAAAGATGATGGAATGATTTGCTGCCTCTGAGGCTCTCTGAATCCCTTTTGCCTATTCCCCTATGGTGACCATGACTGGAGGGACTTGGGCAGCCCCTAAATGAGAACTTCACAGCCAGGCACTGCTGACACTACTTCATTATAAAGATGCATGTGGAGGCTGCTAGCTAATGAATGCCAGCGCTCGGAAGGATAAACTCGACTTCTCCCTGATACAATTTAACATCGTATTTCCCTAATTTGAGCCTGATTTAATCGCTGGGGTATTTGGATGCCTCTTCTATGGTGCCGATAGTTAATTAAACAGATGTTGCAGAGGGAATCATTAATTTTAGTGCTGCAGATGGGAGCGGAATGACTTTGTGAAGTTAATGTTTCAGCAAAACAATGGGCTTCTGTCATCAGTTGGTATAAAGTGAGTAAATTAAGAGAACAAGGAGAATAGGGTAGGTTGCTCTGAGGAAATATTAATTATTCATTTTAGGAATTACACTTCTTTTTGTCTTTGCATTACTCTGAGGGAAAAAAAGTGAATATCTTCAGGCAGGGGTGGTGGAAGCAGAAGGCAGGCAGATTGGAGGAATTTGAAGCTTCAGCTATGCAAAAATGTTTAACTTTGCCAAGGCCTATTTTGTGTAGGGGAGTGGACAGTTGAGGAATACAAAACAAGCCAAAGAATTAGATAAATTTGTGACAAGATATATAGTTAGGAGAGAACACAACTGGAAGACAGAAAGCCCTTCCTGTTGATTTCACTGAGAATTATTCATCAGTTCAGCAAATGTTTATTGTTGAATGGGACACTGGGACTAAATGCAGCACTGAACAGGAAACGTAGGGTTTCTGTTTCTCAGAGACCATAGTCATTTAAAAATATATATATATGTGTAGGCTCTCTGCCTTAGAGTTGCACTTCACACAAATATATGCAAGTTTATTGTACTGGTATTTGGGGAAGAGCAAAAACATCCATCGAAGACCTTTCACATGCTTGGGTTGTGATGGTTCTTGATACTGTAATAAGAAAACTTGATAAATACAGGAAGAAACTGAAATCCCAAAATAACAAAGGAATTATACCAAAGTTCAACCTTAATATTGGTTCAGAAATTATTATTATTTTTCTCAAGAAGCTTAAATTAAAAACAACACTTTATGTGAGCCTATTTACCTACAAAGTAAACTTTAAACTATTCATTATATCAATAAAATTCAATGGAAATTCAAAGAGGATGTGATAGGTGCCTCTGAGGACAATCACTGAAATCACCACAGAGGAGGAAACATTCAAGATAACCCTAAAAGAAGGTTTTACTTCAACTTGCTAAGATTCAGATTTTATGAATCTTCTCATGACCAGGATGACTTCTTCTCATATGACAATCTAAAATTTGTGGTTATCAGTCTAGTGTGCTGTAGTAATAAGAATAAAAGCCTCACAAAGAGATGTCTAAAGTCTCAGAATGTGTGGATGTGTCGTTGCATGGCAAAGAATTAAGATTGCTTGTGATCATCTTAAAGTTGCTAATCAATTGTCCTTACGAATATACAGTTCTGGCTTATGTGGATGGATGGATCCCGTGTAATCACAAGGGTCTGCAAAGGGGAACAGGGAAGTAGCCGTATTAGTACCAGAAAGAGGAGAGATTTGCCTGGCCAGTACAGGCTTTGAAGTTGGATGGGTCCCGTGAGTCAAAGAATGCGGGCCAACTTCAGAAACTGAAAAGCAATGAAATAGGCTCTCCCTTCTAGCCTCCAGAGAGGGATGCAGATATGACCACATTTTAGCTCAGTAAATACGTATTTTAGACTTTTGACTCCAGAACCATAACATATATACACATGCTAGTTTAGGCCACTATGTTGTAGAAATTTGTTACACCAACAATAAGAAAGTACATGATCAAAGCATGTTATTTGCATAATTAAAATGCACCAGTCACAAAGCAATAAGAAACTAACACATAGAAGAGGATTATTTCTTTTTTGATCTGCATACTTTTAACTATTTAAATGTAGATGTTTGTGCAAGCCTGTAATCCCAGCATTTAGGGAGGCTGAGACAGGAGAATCGAGAGTTCAAAGCCAGCCTCAGCAACGGCGAGGCGCTAAGCAACTCAGTGAGACCCTGTCTCTACATAAAACATAAAATAGATCTGGGGATGTGGTTCAGTGGTCGAGTGCCCCTGAGTTCAATCTCCAGTACCAAAAATAAAAATAAAAATAAATAAACATAGATGTTTGTCTTTTCATCTTGAACTTTTTTTAAAAATGGAATTGCATGCAGTAGACCCCTGTTATCTACTATTTTTTTGTTATTTATTCAGTCCATATAGTTATTTATTCATTCTATAAGTATGTTTGCAGATTTCCTAGGCTATGATAGTGAATAAAACAGACATGTTTCTTTCCTCTTGAAGTTTACACAGTGAATGGAAAGAGTGGAGTTTAGACTTGAAACAAGGGACAAGGGCTTGTCATTTGCTGTGCCAGGAACATGGGAGCAAAAACCAGGTCTGTGACAAAATGTTACTAGCATAATTTATGTTGAACATGAGGCTCAAGAAGCTTTTGTAGATGCAGATTTACTGATCAAAACTGAGAAATGGGCTAGCTATGCAAATCATCCTGGTTATTCATCATCCATCCCGATTACCATTTTACCAGAGGATGGGTCTTAAGAACGGTGCTATCTGTAGCATCTAATGATGCACTCCAATTCCCTAAAGTCAATTGTCTCTATCGCTGTGAATCATACAAATGATTCCTGTGTTCTCCAAACTTCACTGGCCTAGATGGGTGCCATGGGGAAATGATGCCGGGAAGAACCAAGTGGTATACAAAGTGATTACTTCACTCCCTCTCAGCGTGGTACTGAGCACACCAGCTGTGTGGGGCCCATTCATGTGCCATGTCTCCAAGTGTGCTGATTAAACCGTATGCTCATCGTTCTCCAGGGGCTCTGTGCTGTTATGGCACTGACTCAGCTGGGTAAACAGTTTTTATTGTTGCTTAGAGCCTCATGGTGGCCCCACCCCATCATTTTTAAACTACTCTCACTAATAATTGGTTTCAAGTATGCACCTCCATCCTGTACTAGATTATGTTTTCTTTCTGCCTCAGATGTATATGTGACCTCCACTGTCAATTTATCAATTAATGATACGTTTGACCAAAAATACCCTGTATTCACTACTGGCTCAACAGTGGGTCATTTTTCTCTCTGAATATCCCCAAAATTTATCCTTAAAGAAATGATCCAGCTGGGCCAACTTACAAAATCAATCACATAAATGTGTTTGGATAGGGAAATGTGTGATCTGGGTCTAAACAATAAAAGAAATCATATATATAAATGTACAAATTCAAGTCTTGAAAAATAACAGCTGGTCCTGGTATACTATTATAATCATTGCTAGCTATTTTGTTTATTTTTTTATTTTGTCTTTTATATAATTATAATTATAGTATTAATTCACAGACAAACTACTATCGATAAACAAATTCAAAAGAGAATTTAGAGGAATCAAATTGCACACAACAAAATGTGTAGAAGTCCTTTAATTAATTATAATAACACCACACAAAAATTATTGAGAATGAGTTATATAATATCTTTTGGTTGGAGTCACTTCTAAATTGTCAAAATTTATTTTCTTGGTGTTGTTTGTTTGTTTTCTCTTAGTACTGGAGATTGAACCCAGTGGCACTTTACCACTGAACAACATCCCCAGACCCTTGTACTTTTTAATTTTGAGACAGGGCCTTATGCTAAGGCTGATCTCAAATTTGCAATCCTCCTTCCTCAGCCTTCAGTCTCTGGAGTTATTAACACACATCTCTGTGCCCAGCTAAAATTTGTTGTCTCACAAAGCCTATTTAGTTTGCATTCACTTCCTCCAAGGCTACTATTGGTTGAATAGTTTCAGAAATACAGGATATTTTCTTCAATCATATCATTTTGCTCTTGAAAGTACTAAGGCTCTAAAAGGGCAAGTATTTTGCCTAGGGTCAACCGGTTAATAAAACTGAAACTCATACTGGCTTTCTACCCACCTGCTAAATTCAGTGCCTGAGGAATCATTCTGCTTCAAAAGAAAAAACCCATAGGTAGGAAAAAATATTGAATGTATTGACTGTCTTTTTAAAAGTAAAGGGGGTTTCCACAAATATCCCACTCCCTAAACATAATAAATATATATAAGCTGATGATAACTGAGGAAAAAATGGACAGCTGGTAAAAGTGCTTGAACACTGGAGAACTCCTGTACTAGGATTAGTGAGTCTTGAGTCAGTGGAGTGGTGAAAAACTGCACAGAGGCTGCACACAAGCCCTGGCCCTTGGTGGAGCACAAGTGAACCAGATTTGAGGTTTGCATAGGACTCAGGGGGGCACAGTCAAACCTGCATGTCAATGTCTTCCCAAGGCACCACATGAGCAGGAAAATAATACCCAGGTAGAGAGATGAGGTAGTGTATAACACCTGTTGCTGTGGGTATTTTAGAACCACTTTGTCACAAGACGACAACCGTAGGAGAGGACATTTCTAGGTCAGGATGAACGTGTTTGCCTGAGGGAAAGTGAGAGTGTATGACAGAAGGTCCGTCTGTCTGTGTGCCAAAGGATCACTTTCCTATGAAGAAGAGGAAAGGTAATGATGATTATTTCTATAATTGTTGCAATGTCTTGTTATAGTGTTTAGCTTCTGGAAATTTCTGACATGTGCTAATGAGGACGAGGTTGCAGGTTTAATGGACATCAGGTAAGTTCATTTCAGGCCTGCCACTCATATGCTCAGTGAGTACTGCTAATCATAAGGGCCAGGCCTTTGGAAGTGTTGCTGACTCAGGCTACTCCATATAGTAATGCTCTATTGGCAGAGTTAGCAGGAGAGAGTTAGGCCTCAACATAGATGATTCCATTCATACTAGCTGGGCTTACTTGCTAGCACTAGGTTCTTCAGGGACACAATTTAAGTTCCATATCCAATTCTGTACCCTGAATGCTTAGCTGAGAGCTCTTCATGTAAAATGTGACCCCTTGACAAATGACAAATGAGTCATTGAAATCAAGTTACAAAACATATCTTGTAATATCATAGAGGGAATCTGGCAAAAAGAACCAGACTTCATCAGCAGACTTTCCATAAACCCTGTGGTCTGTGGAAAGTATTTAACCTTTGAGGATCTCCTCACCATTTTCATTGGTAAAACAATGTTTGAATACATATTTCACCAGATTATAATAAGAATTTATGAACTGTGAAGTGCTCTATAAATATTAGGTACTATTTTAAATTTAGCGCTAAAGCATTGAATGCAGAAATATGAAAGAGTAGAGAAATACAGAAATAGATCATTATTGAGTGTCTACCAATAATATACTAAAAATATATATTTAAATGTTACATATATTAAATATATATAATGTATATATGCTTTATAGCTTTACAACAAAACTAAGATATAACTATAAAATAAGTGTCACTGTTGTTGGTTAGCAGGAAAAGAAAATAGGGCTCAGGTAGAGATTGAATTAGACCTAATCATTCATGCATATGATGATCTCCTTCTCACCAACATATCCTCTTGCTCCGGGCCCCTGTGAAAGACAGAGAACAATGCTATGTCAGAACGGAAGTAACTGTTTAATTTTATGGTACCAAGCATAATATTGGGATTTGAAAAGGTGGGGAAGGAGTAATAATAGTAAATGATTTATAGACAAAGTAAGGAAGGATTGAAGGATGGGTACTTTTACATGTAGGTAAAGAGGGAAGTCTGGATCAGCCTTGGGTGCACAGGAACCACCAGCACCCATGACCAAGCAGAGGCAGATGTAGGTACTGAGGGATCCAGCTTGGAGATGTCGACAGAGACAGAATAGAGAAACAGGGACGAAGGTTTGAGTTGCTTTTCTTTACCAAGATTATACACAAGAGATTGAGGACTTCCTGCAGCAAGTGTGATTGCTTTTCCAGGTAACAAAGTTTCCCAGAACTAGAAGAAGGAGCTGAGTAATGGTCAAGACTTGTCATTGAAGAAAGTGGCAGGGAATGGCACAGCTCACTGTGCCCTCTTCATACCCGCTCCCAACCAGATTCTGTAAGGAGCAATGAAAGAGATGCTGGGATTCCAATAGGATGACACTAGAGTTTAAGCCATTTTTTTTGGATATTAAATCAAAGTGGTTTCATAATATTATAGAGGTTTTGGGATATTCAGGAAATACAAATGGGTGACAGTTCACATGATTCCTAGTTGCAGCTGCTGATGGACTTGAACCAATGGGCATCAGTATCATTAGAGAAGCCAACTTCTAGAACCTTCTTTTTGCTACGTAATTGAAACTTGCATTTCCATAATTTTACTCAGGTTACACGTCAAAATTTTTCATAGTTACTTTTCTAAAACTATACAAACCAGGGTCTCAATGAGATTCTGATTTACTAGACATAAGGAGCTAGAGAATCTAGAGTTTGAAAATTCTTCCTTGATAATTCTAGTATAAGGCTAGTGTTACAATGCATTGACATTGATAATCTACAAATTTTGATCAATGTGGTTCATGAATTAATGGTATTTTTGGGTAGTTGAAGTATTCCGTCTAATTCCATGAGTCCTGTCTTTGGCTCCATAGTATAGCTGTATGAATTTTTTTTTCCAAAAATAAGTTTGTAGGCCTCATGCTCACTTGGTGTAAGAATATGAATTCTACATTTTTAAATAAATTTCCCATTTTGTTATGACTTCAGATTAGAAAAAAGTTTTCCAGGGAGTTTACCTATATCTTTTACCTCAACTTTCCCACATCTTATTATTTTATATAATCATGGCATATTTGAAAAAGCTAATAAAATAAGACAGGTGCATTACTACTAACTATAGAATGTATTCAAATGTCAGTAATGTATTCATGAATGTTCTTTTTATGCTACAGGAATCAATCCAGAATACCATAGTAGAGCATTTAGTGGATTCTGTATTTGAAAGACAATTTTAAAAATAATTTGATATAGTCAGTCTGAAGACCACTATTAGTATTTGCTCACCTAATCCAAGCCGCTATATTCCAGATAGTAAAGTACCCTCAGAAAGGACTCATTCTTATCTCAGTTATGCCAGCAATGTGACAAAAATGGACAGGCATGTGACTCATGCTCACATCACCATTCCACGCTGGCTCATGACAACACTCCCGATTCTCTCAAGGAAGCTTATGAAACTTCATCTAAAGAAGACCATTCACAGCACTCAGTGGATGTGAAGAGATTCAAATACCTGTGAGAACACAAGAGGTTCTTAGCTCCTTGGTAATGGATTTGAGAGAAAAAATTTATTTCCCAAGTTCTTTTATTAACCTAGTGTATCAATTAATGAGGTCAACAGTATACTTATAATTCTGGACTTAAATGCAAGAATACAGAGCGAAGCCCTTTATTCACATTGTCGAAGCACTTTTCCATTAATCTATAGAAATAATCAATGGAATTCTCTCATGTCTTCTATAAAATCTGTCAGTTTCAACACCTGGAAAATAATTACTGAGCTGGAAATCCTAATTCCATATAAATCTCTCAGCAGTGCATATTTCTTTCCCATTAATAAAAAACTATAAAAATAATGCATGCACACACACGTGGACACATAGCCTCTTAATTTTTAATGAAAGCATTTCAAGTAAAGTCTTCATGATACTCAGGGTACCTTGATTGACCTCCAAGAATTGCCTGGATAGGTTTTGTACTGGATTTACATTCTTAGAGCTCAGCTGGTCTACGCGATTGCACCTTAGTTTAATTTTCTTCTTTCAGGGTTTTGAGCTGCTAATATCCAGTTATTCAGCATTGCAATCAATGTTTTAAATTATTTTTAGGTACTAAATTCTGACCACTGTTAAGCAAGGGTAATACACCAAAAAAAAAAAGAAGAAAATGACAAAATGTCTCAGAGGAAAATTTATGGAATCACAACACACAAATTACATTTATCAAGAGTATTATAGTTTAAAATATATCATCTCCTTATTTCAATTGTAAAAGAATTCTTGGAGTTTCTATGGATAATTCCATTTTATACAAGACTCCCCTTTAAATTGTAGATAACATGTAGTTCTTAAGAGTAGTAAAATTAACAACAAAGGAAGATTCATTCATTGCATTTACAAAAATTCACTAACTACTTAACACGTGCTAATAAATATACTGAGTTCTGGTAGTAAAGAGATTTGTCATAAGCTTGATATTTGAAACTCTTGAGAAAATTATAACAACAAAATAATTTAGAGAATTTTTACAATTGCTTGTGTCATGAGATAAAAGCAGATCTTTAGGGACACTGGATCATGGCTTTGAAAGTCACATTGTCTCTTGGTTTCTTGGTTATTTTTTTCTTATTTACACAAACAAGATGCTACCTACTTCACTATAGGAATAAGGGAGATGACAATGTAGGCAAGCAAATGTTTTATTTGAATACAATGGGTAGTAGATTTGAGATTAGCTAGAGCATAGGGTTGTCAGTATGCTATGATTTGTAGCACTTAAGACATCTTTTTCTTTCCTTCTTTCTTTCTTTCTTTCTTTCTTCTATTTAGGTTTACATGATAGCAGAGTGCAATTCATTGTATACAGATAGAGCACAACTTTTCATTTCTCTGGTTGTATGTGATGTAGAATCACAACATACATGCGGTCATACATAAAGGTAGGGCTATGATGTCCATCATATTCCGCCATCTTTACTGTACCCTTTCTCCCTCCCCTATCCCATCCCTGTGAGCAGAGTTCCTCCATTCTTCCTATGACCTCCCCCACTGGATAGATCTTCCAAACAAAAACTAAATAAAGAAACAATAGATCTCAATGAAACTATCAATAATTTAGACTTAACAGACATATATAGAGTGTTCCATCCATCAACAAGCGAATACACTTTTTTTCACAGTAGCACATGGATCCTTTTCCAAAATAGATCATATGTTATGTCACAAAGCCAGTCTTAGCTAATACAAAAAAATAGAGATACTACCCTGCATCCTGTCTGACCACAACGGAATAAAATTAGAAATCAACGACAGATTAAAAAATAGAAACTACTCCAACACCTGGAAACTAAATAATATGCTATTGAATGATGCATGAATAACAGAAGACATCCAGGAAGAGATAAAAAAATTCTTAGAAGTAAATGGAGAACTCCAATACAACATACCGAAATTTCTGGGACACCATGAAGGCAGTGCTAAGAGGAAAGTTCATTGCATTAAGCTCATTTATTAAAAGAAGTAAAAGTTGACAAATAAATGACTTGACTCTTCATCTCAAAGCCTTAGAAAAGAAAGAACAAACCAACACCAAAAGAAGAAGACAGGAAATAATTAAAATCAGAGCCGAAATCAATGAAATTGAAACAAAAGAAACAATTCAAAAAATTGACAAGACTTAAGACGTCTTTACTCTTCCATGCCCCACTGAACTATTTTCCATCTGAACATTGAAGAAATGTATAAGGTCCTGATATTTATCACTAGGCAAAATGGTTAGGGCTACATGGAAGACAGAAGACAATCTAACTCTGCTCACTTATTTTACAGATGAGAAAATTGAGACTCAGATAAAGGAAAGAACTTATCCAAGATCATTGAGTTATTTGCTCATGAGTTCAAGCTACAATGTAGATTTAAGCTGACTCTTGTTCTATATTCAGTTTCCACTTGCTACTCACCAACTTTTACTTATTGCTAATTTATAGCTGTTTTGTGCTAATGATAATAAATGGCCTCATAAGTTTGCAAGGTTTAGTCTTGTGGCTCATCACATAATTTGTATTCTAATAAGTTATCCCAGGAGATTTTAATGTACCTGCTCTGATACAAGGCCTCAACTACTGATGGGAAATCCCATCCTCACTCTTTCTTATCAGAGATGAGATGTTTTGATCCTCTTTGGAAGTCTTATTTTTTTTCAATTATAAATGTGTCACTATTATGCCATAACTTAAAAATAATGACTACTCTAGTGTGTCAATTTTAGGATTCAAGACACTTTAGAGTGTTAATGTTAAATTCCTGGCGATCCCTAAAAATACTATAGCTAGAAAAGCGAAGTAGAAATGCCAGAAATATGAGATCACGGAAATTAAATCAACAAGGCATCTTACAAATATTTTAGCTCAATCATTTCTTTGACTTGTGGCCCAGAGGAAATACAGATTTCCTCAAAATCACATACTGATATGGTCAAATGTAGTATTCACCTGCTGGAGGTGCCATAAAAAAAAACCATTGGCTAGGTGGTTTAGAGAATAAATATTTGCATTCTTTTGGTTCTGGAGGCTAGCAGTGCATGATAAAGTTGCTAGAAAATTCTATTTCTGGTAAAAGTGCTTGCTTGTAGAAGGCTAATTTTTCACTATACCTTGAAATGGTGTATGCATGGAGAGAAGGGACTGTGCTTTGGGGGAGGGGAGAATGAACTCTGTTCTCTTCTCATAAGAATCTTAATCCTTCCATTTTTATCTTATTTAACCATGATTACTTTCATAGAAGTACCGTGTCAAAGTACGGCACCAATGGGTTTAAAGTTTCAATATGGAAATTAAAAGGGCACACATATTAGTTCCACAGTAGATGCAAATACCATTTTCATATTGATATTGAAAAGCTAGCTTTTGTAGGAGATGGAAAGCTTGCATCACATGTGGTCTTGTGTTATCATATATTATGGTGTATTTAAGATTGATGTGTTCACCAGGTGTGCTGGCACTCACTTGTGATCCCAGCAGCTCTCAGGCTGAGGCAGGAAGATCTCAAGTTCAAAGCCAGCCTCAGGAAAAGTGAGGAGCTAAGCAATTTAGTGAGACCCTTTCTCTACTTAAAATACAAAATAGGTCTGGGGACTTGGCTCTGTGGTTGAGTGCCCCTGAGTTCAATCCCTGGTATGAAAGAACGAAAGAACGAAAGAATGAAAGAACGAAAGAACGAAAGAACGAAAGAAAGAAAGAAAGGAAAGAAGGAAGGAAGGAAGGAAGGAAGGAAGGAAGGAAGGAAGGAAGGAAGGAAGGAAGGAAGGAAGAAAGAAAATGGTGTCTTCATATCAGTAATGGCTTGGCTTGGAGGATTTTCTAAGTCTTACCTTTATTCTAATACTTGTGAAAATATGGCATGTGAAAGAAAAGAGTATTGGTATAGAAGATGAGAGTGATGCATGTTCCTTGAACTGAGTTGTACAACCCTGTAATCAAGAGTCACATCACTGGCTTGAAATCAGCATGAAGGGGAATCTGGAAAATATAATGTATTGAGGTGACCCCCATCCTCGACAGCCTCTTGTTATACATTTTCCAGAACACAGCTGAACATATTTGACCAGTGATATTTTTTTTGTGTGTGTATGTATATAACATCTTATAGTGGGTCCTTAATTCAAGGGTTGGCATACTGATATATAATGTAAGTGTATTGGAGTGTATCAAAGAACCAATACCACGATGTTGAAGAATAACAAGGAAAGTGCTTACCCTGGTGGATTGCAATCCTCCCATCTGCAAAATGCTATGAAATATCCAGTCTTCAGATTAGTTCTGGATTTCTGTATGTAGAGACTTCTGAAGATATAGTGCACAATGATGAAAAGAATAGAAAACACTTAAGAACCTAGGACCAACCTCGGTGATTTAATAGCAATGACAGTAGACTAAATGACCCTGAGAACATCATTTAATAGTTATGAGTTCTCATATTCCTCTCAATAGGGTATTATGGCTTGGTGTGAAAAGTAATTAGGTATGAATGTTATATTCTTAGCATATTTCCTGGCACCTAAATAGTTAATCCTTATTTTGCTTAAGTTCCTGCTACTGATGCTGTTGCTGCTGCTAGTACTACTGCTATAACTAGTGCTAATGTTACTGATGTTACTAGTGAAGAACTTTACCAGAGACAAGGCCAGGGCTGGGAGATCTGAGGGTGTGGAGGCTATGACTATTTCTGGCACAGAACAGTCAATATTCCTTTTATTTCAAAGCCATTGAATTGATAGCTCCTGACACTATGCTGGCACCTTTCCTATGCCAACAAGCTTGAAGTTACAAAATCCAAACTTACAAGATCTTATTTCTGAGCAGAGAATTAACAGCAATTAAAAAGGTTTCATTGTGAACACCTCAGTGGAAATCAGTCTCTCCAATTGATTTCTTCTGACAGCTTGTTATGGTCTGGAAACTAAACGTGAATTTCCAGAGGAAAGAGGCAGAGGTGATTTCAGAATCTAGAGTACTACTTGAAGATGGAAAAGTATAAAACCAAGTATATTTAAAATACATTTTGAGAGGAGAGGTGGAAGACTTTTATAGGCAAAAATCTATGCATTTCACCTAATATTAAAACTGGATAGATCTTTAGGAATGCATTCAGATTTTAAAGAAAAGACCTACATAATTCAAGAACATAGATCTGGATTTAAATCATAAATATGTTTTTAAAAATAAATTTGGATGAAAGTATATGTGCAGTCCTCATCTGGTATATGAAATAATTGTCAATGAGTTGTTGTAAGGATTAAATTATGGAAATCACAGATTATAGTGCCTGGAACATGGTATGAGCTGAAAGAGCACAGTTTATTGAATTTATTAATATCAGAATGATTTTTTTTCTCCTCCCTTTCCCTCTTCATCACTATTGCTGGTTTCTATCTGGACCTTTCTCTGCACAGCAAGACCTCCCACAGTGGCCACATGGACCACAGTGACCTCCGACCTTCCGTGTGCACAGAGTCTAAAACTCAGTTGTCCTGGGGTCCTGACTCACTCATGCCCAGCTCTAGAACCATGCCTGGGCACTAGGCAGGGGCAAGCTCGGGGCTATGGTTTGTAAGACAGCCACAGAGGGATGGGGTTGGCTACTGTCCTCCTTTCTGGGAGAAGGCCTCAGGAGACTGGCTGCCCTTCTGGCTTCCCGGGGTGGCCCTGATCTCGCTCTGAGTACCTATTTATTCCACGGGAACTTCCCTTTGCCGAGGGCAGAGAGTGATATTGGCCAGAGGTGAGTGGCAGGCAGATGGTGGCAGAGGATGCCCAATCAGAGTCTGGGGCTGGTTTCAAGGACTGTTTTCTGTTATACCCTCAGTACGAGCTGGGACATCTTCTTCCTCTCCCCAAACTTATCATTCTCTTAGCTATCGTCTAACATCTATGGACACCTTATGATGAGCCAAACATTCTTCCTACTTAATACATACCATAATCCTCCAAAAATAGTCCATCAATATTACCTTAAAGATTAATAAGTGGAGACACACATAAGTAAGGTAACCAGAAAAATTCATGCAACTTAGTGGTAAAATTGAGGTTTAGATCTGGGCATCTTGACTTCAGAGATGCTGTGCTCTCTCAAACATTAAACATTCATGTATTTGCTAATTATTACAAAAATATAAATTCCCTGAAGCCCTTATTTTAGAGTCTAGTCTTTTAAGAGTCTAGTCTTAATTTTGTTATCTGGCTATTTGAGTGGGGAATTGAATATGATTATCACTAAATTTCTATTAATCTATTAAAGATGATATGTGATAGCCTAAAAAAGATGCTGATAATTCAAGACCTGGGTTAATTTATGCACAAATATTTAGTGATATCTTACCATATGCTGAGTACTAATCTTGATGAGGAAGATAAGTAATAAAAATGCAGGCAAGGTCCAAGATATCTTGAAATTTATACTCTAGTGGAAGGATACAAGAAGTAAACTAACATGAGGGTAGAAAACATTTTTTTTTAATTTAAGTGGCCAGACAGTAAATATTTTATGCTCTAAGGGCCATATGGTCTCTGGTGCAACTTTTCAATTCTCCTACAGTGCAAAAATAACATAGGTAATATTTACATAAATGACTGTGTTCCAGTGAAACTTTATAAAAACAGGTGGCTGTCTAGATCCGGCTTCTGTACTACAGATTGCAGACTCCTCAATTACCAAATAAATGAACACAAAATCACAATGATATTAGTTAGTAGTAAATGCTGACTAAGTAATACAGCTAACAAGATGGACAGTCACTTGGTAATATCTTCTTTAGGTAAAAATGATTGAGAAGAGCTGCTGAAGGAAAATTCAACTAAAATGAAATTTTAATGAATTGAAGAAGACAGACATTTGAAAATTTAGAAGAAAAAACATACAGGGAGAACACAGATGTTATAATAGAAAGTTCTAGAACTTACCAAAGAAGGAGAATGGGACAGATAAGGTCGGAGGTACATTGGACATGCATTACAGGAACTTATAAACTCAGTAAGTTTTAATTTCTTTATAAATGAGTTGAAAAATCATAGGAAGATGTGACCTATTTTGTTTTGTATCAAAATGTTACTGTAGGGGGTGCTGAGAAAATAACTGCACTGGCACAGTTTTATTCTGTCATAACCTTTCAAAAAAAAAACTACAAGATTACATTCACAACAAAACTAGGTGTTCTGTTGTTCTCAGAAACACCAAACTGTAAGAAATTTGCCAGCCTCCATAGAAACTGCATAATATTAACATTTATGTGATGAAAAAGAAAAAAACAAAACAAAACCAGAGGGGAGCAACAAGAAATCAAAACCCCTAGAGGTCAACAGATATTCATTAGAAACCCAACAGGTCAATTTGAGCAAAGCAGATACAAGAATTTGAGACAGATAAGGGCACAGGGTCTGTGATAAGGACAAAGGGCTTGAGCAGGTAATCTACAGTGAACCAGGACCCCTGCTAGGACACAGGAAAAATGGCTGGGACTCAATGGAAACTACAGAACTGTGACAATAGACACCAGGACAGTAATACTGCAAAAAGGCTGCAAAAGGAAATGAAGCCAGAGAATCTAGGTGAGTAAGCACCCCACTTTTGAACATTACATAATTATATAGTTGAAAGAGCTCAGATAAGTTAGAAAAGCTATGCTAAGTCACATTTCCATTTAAAAGTTCAGGAAAACTAAATTCACATAAATATAAACCATGGAACAGTGTTCAAGCTAAGAGAATATGGGACTGTAACATCCCTTTGGAAAATGAAAGCATTTCAGAAAGAACAGAGCAAAACTGTGAACTATCTCTGCAAACAAGATAAAAGAGATTTGTAAATGATACAAGAGCTCAAACATAAGGAAGTCAGAACTAGGAAAAAACACAAAAATGAGCCAATAAAATGGAGAAAAATTAAAATAAAAAGTAATGAATGTGATATATGAAGTCTTAACTAGAAGAAACATATGAATCAGTGAACATGATAGACAAAGCTTTTGAAAAAGAAAAAAAAGAAAAAGAAGGAAATTAATACAAATTTTTTTAAAATCAACAAATTGTGACAGATGTTGAAGACAGGCAAAGATCTATGATACACATTAGAGTCACTGAGTAGAAAGAGAATCACCAGAACAGAACAAATAATGAAAGTGGTAATTCAATAAAACTTCCTTGAAATAGAAAAGACTTAGAACTACATATTGAAAATGTATATTAGATACCAGAGCATATTGAATTGGGAAGACCTCACCAAGACATACTCCTATAAAATTGCTAGACTTTATATAAGAAAAATCCTCTAGGCATCTAGGTAGAGATTAACTGCTATCAGCTTATAAGAACTAAGGAAATGTTGTTCTGAGAAGCTCTTCTCAAGAAATCTGCAAAGGAACAAGTTTCTGATAACCAAAATAACTGGAAACACATTGGCACAAGGCCCAGTATCCAGCATAAAACATATAATTCTAAATCATAGAAATAAAATCATATAATGTTTAAAGCTGTGGAATATAATATGCAAGAACTGAAGGCTCAGACAGTGAGGATAGAGTTATAAAAATTAAGAGAGATGGGAAGAGCAAAACTAACCAACTCCCCTTTTTTTTTGCTGCTCTGATTGGTGATAGTATCGTTCTTTCAGGAATAATATACAGGATTAGAGGCTTTCTTCAGTGATCAAGCACTTGTCCAATGTGCTGTGAAAACCTGAATTTGATGCCCAGCAACACACACACACACACATTCACACACACACACACACACACATTCACACACACAAAAACACATTCACACAGAGACAGACACATGACCACTGCACATAAAGTGGTATGAAGTAAATTAAAGTGCATGGACTACATTAATTAACTTATCTGATGCTGTATGCCCTCAGGAACTAAGATTCTTAATGTACAAGAAGAATAATGAAGATGTTATATAGCAGAAGTAAAGCTTTTAACAGGAAGCAAGCAATGAGCATCTTAGTCCTCAATTTGAATTGGAAGTGTCAGTAAGATACTTGCCCCATATCCATTTTTATATGTCAATATTGATGACTCTGTCCCTACTGTATCATTTTCCTTTCGGTTCTGTTTAAAGAAGGAGCACAGCCAATGACTAGATCACCACTGAGGAACACAGGTAGTGTACAGATTGTGGTCTGGAAATAACACTTTCCAAAATGAAAAACTAACAGCGAAATTTCTTCTATAAATGGCTACTACCAAGTTTAGAAATGTTCAAGGTGATCCCACAACATTCTGTCACTCCAAATATTGGAGAAGCATTTAAAGATTATAAAGACATGCCAAATAGACCCCAGAATCTCTCCTAAGAGGCTGCTCATTGGCCAAAAATGAGACAATTGAACTTCAAAATAAATAGTAGTTATAACTGATTGAAATCTACCAAACACACTTAAATCCATGAGTGTCTGATGGTCTTCAAAACAAAACAACATTAAAAATTAATTGGTCATATTTGGAAGATGATAGGAAACCAAATCTCTGTCTAGAAAGCTGATAATTAAAGGAAAAGAATTCAAACATGTATGGGCCTTTCCCATAAGAATTGTACCACCAGCTAATAAAGCAGTAGATGAGATAAGGAGCTCTTTATAAAAACATTCCATCTATTAAATAAAAACAAAAATGAAATAATTTGAATGTCAATTTGTTAAATAAATTAACAAATTCAGGCACCAAGATGCAATAAGTGACAACATCTCAAAGGGAGAAGCAAGCAGACCCGAGTGTCCCCTGCAGAAGCACATGGCCTGTGCTTCAATATTGACATATATGACCCTGGGTCTAGCTGCCAGTTCACAGGTGAGAGGGATGTGTTGACTGGCACCATGACTGCACAATCAACAAAAGCCCAACAAGAGCCATGGGCTATTCAACAGATAAATAGTAAGGGAAAGAAGGGGGAGAGGGTAGTGGTGGTTATAGACTGGGAGATTGAGAGATATTTAACACGGACACATCAAAACATCGGCAAAAATGATCAATAAAAATCAGTTGATGAAATTATTTTTTAAAAAATCTTTAAGAAATGATTGCTGTAAGATCTGTGACAGTGGTACTTTTGGCACAGGGAGGAATTTGAAAGAAAACAAGACACAAAAGAATCTTCTCAGATGGGTGGCGAAGTTTTGTTTTTGTTCTTTCTAGCAGTTTCAAAGATGTTTGCCTTGGAATGATTCATTAACCTCTATTTATTTTCTGCATTTTGTATCTATTTTACTTTACAATTAATATATTATTAATTAATATGCATTATCAATTAAAATATTATTCAGTCTTCTGAAATGAGATTAGTTTCAAGGAGAGCGTGGGTGAAAACAGGGAATCAGGCTGGGGAGCTGCTGTGATGGTCCCAGCATGATGGTGGAGAGAAGTTAAGCAGGATTCCCTGTTGCTCTTCAGAAAAAGAGAGAAATAATTTGGGATGCATTCTTCCTGCTTGTAGAGAAACACTGAAGTCATTAGGAGTGATATGGAGACAGATGTACCACTATGAATGTTCTGACTTAAAGCTAAACCCCTCCCAATGTGATGGAGACAGTACTACTGCACTAACTCAGTACTCCTGCAGATTTTTTGCATAAGGTGGCTACTTTTCTTTTCAAGTGAATAAGCACGATCAAAATCATTAATAAACTATCCAATTTCTTCCATGGTCACTGAATTACTAGGGCATTTGAGAAGTCTTAATGACCATCTTGTATTTAACACTCCTTCTATGCTACTTGATCTATTTTATATTAGTACATATTAGTTTAAATTGAGAGAAACATTTTAAATTTTAGGAAAGAGTGCTCAACAAAATATTGCCTACAGTCATGATTACTATAAAAGCCAGCAGTGATAGAGGGCATTAGGGACTGATGGGTACCTGGAAACATAGGGAAGGAAACGTGCACTTTGGAGTGGGATTACATTGATCAAGTCTGATGTCTGCCTGTAGAATTTACCAGCTTCAAAAAGTTGGGAAAGTCACTTAGTACTAGCCAAATTTAATTTCCGTATTTGGAAATCATTGTAAACAAAAGAGAGAATTGTGCTTGTTAAAATGTATGGAACTTTTAGTCTATGACTCTGCTTCATAAAAGTTGCTCAATAAATGTGAGTTCTTTTCTTTCCCAGTGATGATTTTATTTGTGAACCACTTCTTCCCCTTCTGAACCTGGCTGCATTTAAATGTCGGCTGGGCCCCAATGTGTCACATCCTGTGCAGTGCTATTGATCTTGAATGGGTCATTTTTACCATCAGAGCTGATACTTCCCAGTACTTCCTGTGTGACTGTTTCATTGATGTCAGTATGACCTGAGTGGTTTCCATAATAATCCCTTTCCTCTACACAATCACCTGCTGTCAGGTGCTGCCTGTGCAAAAGCAACTGATTCCCATTCCCATCAGAATTTTAATTAAAAGTGTACCAAATTAAACGAGAATGCAAAGAACACAATTAGCTCTCCCTTTTGTCTCTCCATTCACATCTATAATGCAGAAGAGCCAGGTGTCATGTTCAACAAATGTCCATCACTTGATGGCTAGATAGATGGATGGAGTTGGAAAAGCTCTAGAGTCTTTCCCTGGAGGCCTCCTCTGGCCTTCCCACCTTTGCAGTGATTCAATCATCAAGATGTGTCAGTTCAAATCCCCCTTTTTCAATATCTCCTCCTTCTCCCATTTTTCTCTTTCTTCTTGCAAGGAAATAAACTTTGACATATTTCCATATTATCACCACTTTATTTTTCTAGAAGTTGCAAAATGTTTTCAGTAAAATGCCAAACATGTTTGTCTGGCATTTTTTCATCAGACCTGAGAACACAGACAGACACCCGTTTACCTCACTGCTGTTCTGACATTACATGCCTGCCTCAGTTGGAAATTTCCCCATAAATACACTCAGGCCTGTCAGCCAAATATGTACAAATATGTGCACCAATTAATCTACCTAGAATTCTTTCTTGCAACCAACTGCTCCTTAACCTTATACCAATTCCAATGACTAGGTCTCTGCCTTAGAGGCTCATATGTACAGGGAATCTTAATAAACTGTTCAAATCTCTAGTCCCATTTAGACTGGGACTCTTAATCACTCCAGCCCCACCCCTATCCCCAATCCTCAGACTCAAAGTATGATTGCATCCTCTTAACTCCTGAAGAAAATGATGAAAAATCCAAAATTAAATCAAAATGTGCAAACAAACCAAGCATCCTTTTGGAAAATGAGATAACAGGGACAAAAGATTTAAGAGAAAATGAAAAGTCCAAGCTTCAGACCATACAATTTGAAGCTCAAATACAGGATTTGCACCTTATATAAGTAATGTGAATTTTGCCACAATATATAACATTCCTGTCTCAGTTTCTCCATTTATTTTCAGTTAAAATTATGACAAAATGATACGGTATGATGTGGCTATTTTGAGGATTCAGAAGACTTCTGTGATTATCCTGGAATATCCGGAGTATGGTGACTTATGCAAGGAGGCTCGTTGGCTAGAACCTAAAATTCAAGCTGAGCTATTGTCTTCAACCTAGATGAAAGGGGTGGCATGCTACAGAATGCAGTGGCATGAAGTTTTCAAATTTTTGTGATGATTCAGTGAATATAATAATCTAATTTAGTGACCATCTGGATATGGAAGTTTGTGGGAAGGTCATGGAACCATTGGGGTAAATGAAAGTTCTCTTAGTACTATTTAATTGAAGGTAAGTAAACAGTATAAATGTCACCATTCTCTACCTTGCCACCAAAGGTAGCTCCTAATATTTGTTCCTATTTAGCTTTCTGTGGAGTTGTGGTACCTCTTTAGAATTTTTTTCAATACTTAGTATTACATAAATGATTCATTACAGCCCTTCTTCCACAAAGCCTGTAGTCCTCAGTGAATAGTACTAACAAGCCCAGCTTCCCAGTTTTCAAGTTTTCCTGACCAAACAATATGGTTTGTGGCACTCACCCATGCACGCACACTCTGACCTACGTGACAGTTTTGAGGAACAGACAACTCTGTCCAAATCCATAGAATAGTGCTGAGAAAAATTTGTGGTTTGCAGCACACATCCAAATACTAGAATTTCTGTTGTCCCACTCACAGGCTCCAAAGGACTCAAAGTAATACTAAACAAGTCAGTAACAATTACAACATAATCACTCCCGTGGTATAACAAAGCCTCACAGAGTCTATAAAAACATCCTGAATTATTACACCATTTGCTCGGTCACCCGTTGGCACTTCTTGGCTATTTGAGAAGAACTGTTTACTGCTCTGTAGAACTTTCTTACAATCTCATGAGACTAAGTACTCAAGTGTTTCAGTAAATGCCCCTTCGTTCTTTTTGCTTGTCTGATGTTTTTTCCTGCACTTCTTGTTTCTTCCTGGTAGCAAGAAGTTGGTGTCCCACAGTCCCCTCAGCTCAGGGTTCCATCACATCAGCATCACCCTCATGGTATGATGATCTCTTTGCAGTTGTGACTAAGGACAGGAGACCTAAACATCTGGAGATACCACTGGGCTGGGCTTTCGTACACCAGGCTGTTGAGGAGAACCATTGTGCAGAACATGGCTTCTGTCCTGTAACATGAAGGAAGATCTGACTAGGTTAGACTCTTTCAGAGATGCCAATAGTTAAGGGAAGACCTCTGGGACCTAAAAGAGAAAAGGAATGTCTTAGGAAATCATCAGAAAAACAAAACAAAGCAAAGCACTGTAGCCATATGAATTTGAGGGGAAATTTCCATCAAAATGGAGTAAGTGAATGGATATTACAGAGTAATCTAATTATATAATTTGATCCACCAAGAAGGATAATCCTAACAAGTGGTTTCCAGCAGGAAAGGAGATAATCAAAGTAAAAACAAAATAACTCACAGGCATCTTGAGTGTGGATAGGAGTCAAGTTCAGCCTTTGCCTTATAATTGCTATGAATCTTTTTCTCTCAACTACTTTGCAAGTTCCATCTCTCTGTCTCTTTTCTGTGAAAAGTCCTTCCTTTTTACTCAGTTACTTAAGCTCTGTTTCTGTATTAAATTCACATTTTACCCATCACCTTCCATCTCAGAGCCGACATCTCACGTTCTTGGGTCTGTTTCCCTGACTGGGTGCACTCTAGGATCTGGTACTATGGTCATGCATCACAGTCAGATGACATTATGAGTGTGGCTGGATATTTAGTCAGCTTCCTCTAGTGGGTAGGGTGAGGCAGATGCTGGTGGCAATGGTATCGTAAAGGTCTACTTCTGCTGGGGGAACATTCCTTTTGTCTTAGGGTTTTATATCTTAAAGTCAACTAAGAGTGTGCCTTTATTTATACCACCCATTTCACCCAGGCCTCCATTATCAATGAAATGTCCTTCATTGATTGGGACTCTGGATGCAATTTAGAGATGTTGCATAAGCAGAATTTTCTCATTTGGTCATCTACTGCTTCACTCTCAAGGAATTTGGGGAGTCTCTCTCTTTCTTGGTGTTTATGCATATGTATATATAGTTGCTATCTAATAATTTCCCAATTAGTTGCTATCTGATAATTTTCATGTGTGCATGGAAATTTTTTCCTTTGTATTGGCTTCTTATGCACTTATCTGTTTTTCATTTGCTAAATTATATTTGTTTTAATTTTCTTCTTCAATGACTATAATCACATAATCTCATATGATTAGACTGTCACTGTAACACAAGTTCTATACAGTACATCATGTACGAGAACTTTCAAAGAACTTGAATGAGAAGAAACTCATTCATGCTTGGTGATCACATACATTTCTAAAGACTTGGGACCTCGTTTCTGGTATAAGCTTCCTGTCTAGATCATTGTGTCGTAATTCTTAACTGAGCTCTGAATTCGATGATCTGCTAAGCATTTTTGACATTCTTCCCAGAGTGCTCTGCCTGCCTAGCAAATTTTTATCATGTCCTCAGTTCAGATATCTTCCCCTTGTCTTGTTAATTACTGGAATCAGAACCTTTGACTGTCTCTTGCACTTGTGGTCCATTAAAGACAATTCAAAAGAGGTAAACCTAATCTGTTTGTCAGAGTATTAAGACTTTTCTATGCCATTTTTACCATGACATTGTTAAACAAGACTTTGAACAAACAAGTTGGTACAAAAATACAATTTGAATAAGCCTTGTGTGCATAACGAGCACTTCTGACAGCCATTTCTTTCTTTCCTTTTCCCTCACCACCATTTCCAAAACAGTATCCATCAAAAGGAAACCAGAGAGATGATAACCAGGAGAAGGTTATCTGGTAGATAAGGCTTGTTTGATACAACATCTGTGTTCCTTTTGTCTAGGAGACATCACTATGGTGTAGGACCTCTACCTTGTGCTTTCTAGAGTTTGTGGAGCTCAGCTCATCACTCTGTAGGTTACCTTGTAAGTTTTCTACTGCATGAAACATCAATCTATCATTCCTCTACTAGAGTTCCCTAAACCCTATGAGTTAAAGTGACAAAAAGCCTTAAGGACATTATGATATTATATTGGTCCCTTCTTGTAAAATAAAGGAAGAAATTTAAAATAAGTTGTAGGAGAACTTCATGCTGAAGTTGAAAGTGGAAGAAATATCAGGCAGAGTTTCATTCAATTCTCATGTGCTTAAACAATATATTTAGAGTAATGCTTTTAATTATTTGGAGAAACTATGCTTAATAAATCCATTTCCAAAGTATGAATCTCCAATTGAATTCCGAGTTTAGGACCCCACCATTAGCTCTGACCTCTGCCTTCTTCCTAACTATGAGCTACCTCATTTTTTAATTTATTTGTCTCTTGACCTCACAGTCATCTTATCTCCTGGAACTTTCAATTTTTCCATCTAAATATGTATTACTATTCCTGTTGCACATACCAATGACTCCATTTCTGGAAGCCCTGAAGTGTTTAGTATGTAACTTGTCCTTTTCCAGTTTGGTTCTTGTAAGGCATAATTCCTACTGCTTGTAGTATGTTCCTAGGAATCCACTGAAAAGCAGAAGCCAAGAAAAGATAAGATGTTTAAGAGGTTTATTTGTGTTGGGAACAGAGAAGACAGTCTGCAGACTGTGACATAGGTCTAATGAGTCTCCTGAGAATGAGAGAAGGAAGAAAGAAAGACTGAAATAGGAGAAATTTCAGACTATCCCTCATTTCCAGGAAGGATGCAATCATACCAAAGAGAAGACCTGGAGACAAAGTCACCCATTATTGTTAGTTTTAATCTCACTAGATTAGACCTGCTTTAATATCACTATTATGCTCAGGCATAACTGGAATTGAGTTCATTGGCATGTTCTTGGTGGATCCATAGGAACGGTAGCTGGTGACAACAGTTAGCTGTGTCTTTTGTGGCAGATGAATGAAAAATTAGTTTTTTCTTGGTTGCCACAACAGGTCAATGAGTAATAGTGGGATTTTAGCCATCATCAGTGGAGATATTTTTGACCCAAGGTTTTTCCTCATGACTTTCCCTATGTGAGATTCACCCCCACACTTACTTCTTTTTCTTCTTTAACTCTTAATTTAAATGTCAGTTGTTTTGACGGTCTTCTCCAAAAACACCGGTCAATGTTATACTTGCCCTTGAGTAAATTCTTATCATATTACCCTGCTGTACTTTTCTCCTAGTCTGGATTTCTCTCTGATATTAACTTATGAATTTGAGTATTTGTCTTCCCCACCTTGTTAGAGCAGTTTTATAGTCTGAGTTTTTCTCTGTTGCAAATTCTGGCATAGCAGGAAAAAAAGCAATGTCTAGAGGAGTTGCAGTGTA
>CM053399.1:170263303-170293693 GCA_028644305.1 Xerus rutilus
AAACATTTTAGAGTGAATGTCTTAACCATGTAACCCTCTCTTACATAACTTTGGAAAACTATATTTTTTCCATTGAGAACCTTGGCCTAACTCCCCCATGTTCCTTTGATTTTTGTGTTCCTTTAAAATGCAGGCCGCTTATCAGCCCTCTGACACAAGAAAGCAGAAAGAGATAGGGCACAGTTTAATTGGAACCACACTAAGGGTAATTCTTGCCTTCTTGTCGGGAATGAACAACCTAAGACAACTATTTCCTTGGTTTGAAAAAGATTACTTTTAAATTGCCTTAAATCAAATCTCTGACTTCTTAAAATCAACCTTTTGTAGGACATTGCTAGTTCAGTCCAATCCAGCCCTTCATTTCTGTTTTGTTTTAGGTTTGTTATTGAACAATAGAAAGTATAGAAATGAAAGATGAAGCCCCTCTCCTGTAGGGACTCACTGTCTCATGTCCAGTACTCACATGGACATGGCTTCTGGTGTTTCCCTCACATGGGTTTTAAATCCCTAGGTGGCATCAGCTACATGTCGTCAATGATTGTCTCCTCTACCACACACTGGGACTCTAGCTCATCATAGTCAGCCTAAAATACTATTTATCTTAAATCCCTGTTCCCTGCATGCATTGAGGACCACGACTCCTGAATTAGTGACCCATGACAAAAGTGTCCAGGGAAAGAAATGATGAAATTCAACCGTGAAGGGAGCTGGGGAAATGCCAAACTGAAACATGAGTGACAACTGTGTTTTGTCAACTAATTCTTGCCATAACTGTCATAAGTAAGTGGCTCTAATGGGCTCCTTCACATTTGAGGAAAGTGAGGACCAAGAAGTAGCCTCTTTGACAGAACTAAGAGGTAATGCTGATACAGTAGAAAGGAAATAACCCAGTGGGATTTGTTTACATTAGTTAAGACAGAATAAATAACTTCTAAACTCTGATATATAGCTGAACAAAGTGAAGGGGTCCAGCAATCTTCAATGCAGCACCCTTATAAGAAGTGACCACTGACTCCAGTGGGTTCAGTATAGAGACTTCATCATTGTAGCAAGATGTTTCCACAATGGCCATTGAAAGGAGAAGAGAGAACTTGAAGTTCCTGTAAGGGTGTATTTGTAAAATTTTCATTGCTGTGACCAAAACCTCTGGTATAAACAACTTAAAGAAGGAAAGACTTATTTTGGTTCTTGATTTCAGAGGTTCCAGTCCCTGGTCAGATGGCTTCCATAACCTTGGACCTGAGGTGAGGCAGAAGATCATGATGAAAGGGTGTGGTGGAGAAAAGATGCTCAGCTCATGGCAGCCAGAAAGGAGGGCGGGGGGAGCAAGAGAGAGAGAGAGAGAGAGAGAGAGAGAGAGAGAGGGAGAGAGAGGGAAAGAGAGGGAGAGAGAGAGAGAGGAGGAGGTAAGTAGGGAGAGAATGAAAAGGGACATGGGTGTGGACACAAGAAATACCCTTCCAGGGCATGTTCCACAGTGATTTACTTTCTCCAATAGGTCTCACCTCCTTTACTTTCTATCACCTCCCAATAGTCCATCCAGATTAGTAATCCATAAAGTGGGTTAATCCACTGATGAGGTTAGAGCTTCCAATCATTTCCTAAACACCCCACCCTGTGAACATTGCTGCCTTGAGGATCAAACCAATATCATTTAAGTCTTTAAGGATACTTCATATCCAAACTATAACAATGGGTTTTCAATGTCTCAGTCTAAGTGTATCATTTCGGTTCACAGCTCACTCTCCAAAATTAATGGGATATTTCTGCCCAAGAGCAAACAGTTGAGAAGTTTTGGGTATTACTGAAAAGGAACGGAGATTGGAAATTTAAATGAGTATCATTATAATCTTGAACAAACTGTATAAACTCTTTGTTTAACTTTTCTAGTTGATAAAAGAGATAAGTACTTTCCCATAAGAATATTTTTTCTTTTTTGGGGGGTGCTGGGGATTGAACTCAGGGTCTTAGTGCATGCAAAGCAAGCACTCTACCAACTGAGCTATATCCCTAGCCCTCCCATAAGATTTTGATGGAGTTTAAAATGATGTGTACAATGGACGTCTTTAAGCAATACATACATTTATCTGTTTGATTTCCTATATATGATAAAGATGGCATGTGAAGACCGTGCTATGTCTGGATTGGATCAAACAGCAGAGTAGTAGTCTTTGTTTCCATACTGATTATTATGGAATTGTGGACAAGTTGCTGAGGTTTTGTCTAGAGGGTGAGAGGGTTGAATCACATTATCTCAAGGCCTTCTTCTATCCTTTAACAGGCTCTGGCTACCTGTGAGTTTCCTTCAGAAAAACTATCAACTCTGTAAACCAACACTTGGCTTAATTTTCCCTTGATCCAGATGTTATTTCATTGGAAGAAATCTAATTTCAATAATGAAACGAAAATGTTTTCTCATTTGAAGATTCTACCATGCATCTCTATGTTAAAGAAAAACATTTCAGTAAATGATCAGAAAAATTGCAAATATGACTTTGAATTTGGGCTATGATAATAGAAAAGATTGATTTTTCTAAAATAAATCCTTTTTTCTAAAAGACACAGTAATTTTCAGTGAACAAGAGATCCATTCTGGAACTCTGGAGGCCTAGATCTTAGTTTGGGCTCTAATAATGGCATTCCATGTAATATCAAATTTGTATCCCTTCCTTTCATCTCTGCTTCCTATCTGTAAAAATAAGTAATACTAAAGACCAACTAGTATGTATCCATAACCAAATCATAAACATTAGTGATGAAAATAAACATGGTGGTCATGTTAGAAAATTGAGGCCACATCTGGTATCAACAAGAACACACAACACGATTCATTAGCTATGTGCACAGAAAGTGGCAAAGACGATCTTCACAAAAGTTATATTTTTAATTTTGGGACTAGATATACTTTAAGGAAACTTCTGAGCAAATTCCCTCTTGGCCTCCCTGAGACCTAGAATATCAGAAAGCAAGTAGTGTTAGGATATTTCCCGAATCACGACCTAAAAAGAAATCCAGAAATAAAAAAATGTAGTCCTAAAATATCAGGAGAAAGCCTTGTCAGAGGTTTGGGAAATCCAGAGGCAGTTTTAAGGGTTTGGGGCTGAATGCAGACTGCAGTGTTTGTTAACCAAAAGGGGGCAGCAGAAGCCTGGCTCAGCTAAACGGGTCAGATTAACTGAGCCCAGCTCCTGTGCTGCTGCTCTCTGTTGCTGATGCCAGCTACCAGGTGAGCACATGAGGGGGAAAACCTGATGCTTAAATGACAAGGCAGGAGTAATTTTAACCAGGGTGCACTTGTACCACGTAGAGAGAAAACTATGGCTTTTCATTTGCTATTAAATTGTCCCCCTCACCATCTTGAACTTCCTGACCTGGACCAGCAAATTCACCCTGAGCAAGAACAGTAAATTGCACATCTCTTGCTGACCTGGGAGGGCTGGAGCAGAGCACCTGGCTATTTTCATGCAACCCCCTGCCAGTGTTTATTTCTACCTCTTGGAGGAAGGCTTGTTAGGGAGGACAATTAACTCATCAGCTACTATTAGCAGAAACTAATGACTGCCAGGTTTTTCTGGGAAATGGCAAACCTCTTACTGCCCTTCCCAGAAAGCCTTTCCTCCTGCCAGGAGGCTGTTTAATCAGAACCACAAACAATCGTGAATAAGGGGAAGGTAGGCATATTAAGCAGTGTCTCTCCTGTAGGGAATCCAGCGATTGCAAAGGAAAAACAGAGCAAAGCCTGCTTGCATCTCCCTGGGGTGTGGAGACTGACTTCCTCCCACAGTGTGAGAACAAGCTGCTCTCTCCCTCTTCCTGAGGACCTCTCTCTGATTCGAATCTCTCAAATTTCTGGATCCTGTTGCCCATTCTCTTAGTGGTTATACAGTCAGCCCAGCCTGTATTGCCTAATTAAGCTTGCACACCCTTCCTTAGAATAGAGCCTGCATGTGTTCTAGAAATGTGTATTAAACATCTTCCCCTCCCCTCAGGCTACTCTCTCCAAGGCCACTCCAGTAGCCCTCTGATTTCTCTTTTTTCAATTCTTCTCTGTCGTCCATTCGCTGTAAAAGCAACTACTGATGTTTAAAAAAAAAACACCTTCTATCAAATTACATTACCAGCTCTCTTAGAAATTATCAATGGTTTAAATTATGAATCTATGTTCTAATATACTACAATGAATTCTGCATATATATGCATTTGTATAATTAAATGCACTAAATAAAATAATAAAAATAATAAAAAGGGAGACTAGTAGAGTAGGGCAAGTGGATGAGGAGGGAGGAGGGGAGGAAAGGGAAGGTACTATGCAATAAGATTGATCAAATTATGTTATGTGCATATACAGATATGGCATAATGAATCCTGTAAGGAAAGAATGGCGGCACAGAGGAAATATAGGAGACTGCAGAGGTGTCTCAACAGTAACACAAGTTTATTTGGGATAAACCTGTGGAGGGGGGCTCCCACAACTCTGTATAATTACAATGCACCATTAAAAATTTAAAACTCAATTAAAAAAGAAATCATCAGTGATTTCTCACTGCATTTAGAATAAACTCTAGTTTTCCCCACAAGCTACCATGACTTTACCTGCAACCTACCCTGTCTTCAATTCCATCTCATGAAACCATTTCCCATTCTCATGTCCTCCAACTTTCTTTTAAACCCTAGCAAATATATAATATTTCATGTTCAGTGCCTTTTCTCACCCTCTTTGCTTTATTTGAAGTGTCCTTTCTCCTTCCTTACTTGTCTAAATAATCCCCATTCTTCAAATCTCAGCTTCAAGGTTTCTTCAGCAATGTCTTTTCCAATCTTCATAAGGCCTTTCCTCACCTATGTTCCTCATGATATTTTCCATTTGGGTAATGAGATCTTTCCCTTTGTTATTTTCCCTGTTATTTTAAAGGACATATTTACTTATATATCTATTATAAACTCCACAATAGCTGTAAGATTGGCTTTCTTTTTCACTACTTTATCCCAAATACTACCTTGTACATAGCAGTCACTCAAACATTGATGGATTGATTGAATGGAAGAATAATTTGACTATAGACTTGATGTGGAATTGCTGTGTCTGCTTGTTCAGCACCTAATATTCAACATCCAGTATAGGACTTATGGGTGAGTATGTCACCTGAAATCTTGAATGAGTGAACAATCCCCTGTATATCAAGCAGAGTGATGGGAGGTAGATATACACAAATCATTTCTAACAGGGAATACTTAATATAAAGAAATATTAACCAGCAAACAGGTGGTAATTGCTAAGAGGGCTAAAGAGAACTCTAATAAATAAAAAAGTAGTGGAAAGAGAAATGTTTAGCATTCAGCTCCAGTATTGAAAAGCAGGGGGAGGAAGGATGGATTTGGAACCAAATGGAAATAGTTTGACAACTAAAATGATTAGTGCTTAGGAAGACAGATCCTTTAAGGGTTCAGAATATGGATGAATCAGATATGGGAGGATAGATTTTAATTTCTAAAATTGGAGAGTCAAGACTAAAGGAAGATTACAATTAGAGCCAGGCTTGTATATTATATTAATAAATAAGATTAATACAAGTTATTATTACATCATATATAGGTTGATACAACATGGACTCTAGGTAACTAAACACTTAATCAAAAATAAGTTAAGTAGAACCTTTTCCCATTTAAAAAATCTTCAAGTTAGGGCTTGGCTTAGTTATTTTAATGGTTCAACGCATTTATTAAGGACCAAGTTTCTTAACATTTTACTTCTTAACCATAGTTAGTGTGCAGATTTATTCTTTTAAAAATTTCACTCTGTGGATGCATGTTGTTAAAACAATGGTTTTTAAAAATCCTCTGCAATACATTTTTTCTTTATGGTTTTCTTGATCTGAACCAAATAAAATGTCAAATGTAAGCAGTAACTATCAAGAACAAAGTGACAAATATGTTTGCTTAGACCCATCATGATACAATCTCTAAGAAGACAATGAATGTAGAAGTTTCTGAAGCACAAACTAGAGTTATTTTAGGAATGGCAAAGTAAGAGAATTGTTGTTAAATATAAACCAATCATATCTCTGCAATTAAAAAACAGGATTTAGCCAGGACCTAGAACAAGTTGAGGAATAGTTTTAGAGAAGGCACAGGTACCAGGAATTGCCAGTTTAACCAGAGTTTTGCAAATAATCACATTTAATGAAAATATAGATGTTGGCATGGAAGAGAAAACAGAAGACTCTTGGCCCATGATTGTAGTCTTTGATGCTATTTAATTATTTTTGAATAAATTAGAAAACTTTGGAAAATAAGTGATTGTTTTGAAATTTTAAGTAATTTATATGTTAAACAAACAGAATTTAGTATCTCATAGTGATATGTACATATCCATGTTTATAATGGCATAATTCACAATAGCCAAGCTATGGAACAAGCATTGATATCTGTATATTGATGAATGGATAAATGAAATGTGTTGTGCATACACAATGGAACTTAAGGTAGTTATAAAGGAGAACAAAGCTGTGTGATTTGCAGAAAATGAATGCAATTGGAGAGCATCATATAAGTGAAATAATCCAGATTCAGTAAGCCAAGGGCCATACATTTTCTCTCACATTGAAGCTAGAGAGAGAGAAAGTGGGGGAGATTTTCTGAAACTGGAAGACCAGTGGAATTGAGAGACAGGATTAGGGGGAAGGTGGGGAAGGAAGAGCCAAGGGATGTATCGGGCAATGACATTGATGAAATTATATAAAGTGCATATATGAATATATCAAAATGAAACCCACTAATTTGTATAATTATAGTACACCAACAAAAACAGTTTAAAACAACAAAAGTAAATAATAGAAGAAATCAAAAAGTAAAAAAATCTAATTCCAAAATTCATAGACTCTTTAAAGATAGATATAATATCTTTTACTAAAATGATAACATTGCTGAACATACTAAAGGTCCTTATATGTAGGAAACCCTAAGGATTCCATGCTAAATTGTTAAAAATAATAAGCAATTTCAACAAATTTTATAGACACAAACTCAACATGCAAAATTCAATTATATTTTTATATACGAACAAAAACAAAACTGAAATGAAATTGAGAAAATAATTCCACTTATAGTGGCATAAGAAATAATAAAATACTTAGGAATAAACTTATTTTGGAAGTGGAATACTTGAACATTGGAAACTACAACATATTTCTACAACAAAGCCAAGAACATAAAAAATGGAAAGGTATTCTATGCGAATGGATGGAAAGACTTGATACTATAGTTTAAATGTCTATAATACTTAAAGTGGTCTATAGATTCAATACAATCCCTATAAAATTTTTAAAGAACTTTCAAAAACCCCTTTTTTTAAAAAAGAGAGAATCTATTCCACAATCTCAAGGGACCATGAGTAGTCAAAATAATCTCAAGAAAGAATAAATTGTGAGGCCTTACAATTTCTGTTTTCAAAATATACTCCAAAGCACTATAATCAAGCCAGACAAATGGACTCTAATAGAGTCCAACAGGGTAAAAACACACTGTGAATGATATAAAATATCTCAAGAGGAGTTAATATCTAGAATATATAAAGAACACCTACAAATCAATAACAACAAAAATATAACCCTATTTAAAAAAAGGGGAAAGGCCTTGAATAGAAGATTCTCCAAAGAAGATATACACATGATCAATAAGCACAAGACAATATGTCCAATAGCACCAATAATTAAGGAAATGTAAATCAAACTGACAAGGAGCTATCATCTTTAAACTTTAGGATGCTGAGGATGCAGAGAAATTGAAGCCTGGGCATTATATTAGTGAAATTTTAAATGATGCAATCATTCTGGAAAACCATAGAGAGACCTCTAAAAAGACTAAAAAATAGAATTGATTATGTTATTTAACAATCCACTCCGAAGAATATATCCAAAAGAATTCAAAGTAATATTTCTAAGAAACATGTATATAACCATTTTCACTGCAACATTACTCAGTTAAGAGGAGGATCCAAATGTCCATCAATAGTAGAACAGATAAAGAAAACATGGTATATGTACACATTGGAATATTATGAAGCCTTAAAAAGGAAGGGAAACCTATCATGTGCTACAACATGGACAAACCTTGAGGATGTTATGCTAAATTAAATAAGTTTGTAACAAAGGGCAAATACATGGTTCTATTCATATGAGCTATCTAAAATGGTTGTATCGTAGAAAAAGAAAGTCAAAAGATGTTTGCCAGAGACGGAGAATAAGCAGTAGGTAGGACAGTGTTCACTGTGTAAAGAGTGTAGTTCTATAAGATGAAACATTTTAGAGAATTTTGGTTTCTCTGTATAATTTTTGATAAATGGCAGAGTGGATTGAATTGCAGACTCCTTAAGAGATGTGTCTACCCAGAATTGGTGACTTTAGCCTTAATTGGAAAAAGGGTCTTTTCAGATATGATTAAGTAAGGGAACTTCCAAAAAGATTATGCTGCTTGGAAATTTATGACAAAAGAAAGGCAGAGGGTGACTTGGAACCTGAAGACACAGGTGGAGGATGCACGTAGTGATGGAGGTAGAAATGAGAGTGATGTGAAGACAAGCCAAAGAACTCCAAGGCTTTCCAGCAGCCACCAAACCTTGAACAGAGCGGTGGCACTGACATGCCACAGAGCCTCCAGAGGGCCCCAAACCTGCTGACACCTTGCTCTCAGACTTCAGGACTCAGGACTGTGTCAAGATAAATTTCTGTGTTCTTTTTTTAACCTTTGGATATATGGTGATTTTCATGGGCTAAAGAAATTAATACCAAAGGTTTCATAATCCAGTGAGTCTGGGGAAGGCTGCATGTTCTCTGAGAATCACCGTCCACCCAGATCTGCAGATTACTAACTGCTAAATACTACAGTAATTTTTTAGTGATTTCACAGTGACCAACATTTTTTATATCCTGAAAATAAGTATGAACTTTTTTATGTGGAAAAGATAAGTGTTGAATACAGCTTTATACAAAATTGTGAGATTAAGCCAAACCATGAGCATAGATCAAGAACATATCTAAAATCCCTCTCATTCTCAATGATGCATGATCTGAGACCAGAGAAATTGATGGAGTTTATATACAGAAAAAGGAAAAGGATTAGAAATGTGGTATTTGGGATGATAGAAGTAGAAATATTGGGTTAGGTGGGATCAAATAGTTGGAATATTTTAAATTGTGTGCTTAAGACTGTAGACTTTGCATTTTAATGAAAGACATCAAAACATTTTCCTAGAGAAATCATATTACATATGTAGTATGTGTCTGAATGAAAAACAGCAATTGGATTTTAAAAGGTTTCTTTGGCACATGCAAAGGGTAGATTATCTTTTACAAAAAAAAAAAAAAGGTAATACATGGGCCAGGTGATCTATGCTGGGACTTATATTGCACAAGGATTCCAGCATTTAGGATGTCCAGAGGAACATATTTGGGGACATATGGAGCATTATGAATTACAGTCTTTCTCTGCAGCTCCAAATAGGCTGTTATATATTTTCCAATTGTTTCTTTCAGAGCAGAGTTAGTTTCTCCCATATGTGCCAATGCATATAACAACAACCTACAGAACAGGCCTCTGTGGTAAATGTTATTAGACATAAAAAAATAAGAAAAGAAATAAATGGAATGGAGTGGTTGGAAGAATGAGGCCAGTCTCCCTGCCATCCTTCCTCTCTGACTAGTTGTCAATTCTCCAGGGTTTCTTTCTCTTCTTTATAAGATTAAAATGTGACATAGCTGAGGACCCCTGCAGAGCAAGGGGGGAAAAAAAAAAGAAAAGAAACATGAGATAGTAAGAGTGGCCTAGGAAAATAGGTACCATGGAAAATTCCAGTAGACATCTGTAGTGTGAAGGAAATAATGAATCAGAAGGGCATGAATTTTAAAGAAAAACCGAATCCAAGATAGAATGCAGAATCCAGTTTTAGAGAAACATAGAATCCAGCAGTTATTTATTGTATATTCTTGACCAAGTGTTTTAATGTATGTGAGCCTCGCTTTCTGTGGCCTTAAGAAAAAAATACCCACCTCACAGAGGTGATAATTAAATAGTAGATCACATACCATTCTCTTGACATAGACTGGTTGTTTGGAAAATACTAAGTCCTATTCATTTACGCAGAGTGTGTGAGTAGGGAAAAAATTAGAGAAAGGCAGGCTGAACCCAAGGCTGTCAATGTGTAGCCTGTCCTTATACAGTGTCCCTCACCCTTGGGTTTAGGGCACTTCTCATCTTTTAGGGCACATGGACTCCACAAAGCCTTTACTGATTATAATTACACTAAACCGGAAACAAACAGGACAGGATTCAAAGCTCTCAAGTCTTCAGTCTGCACAAAATTTTTAGCAAGACATTTCCTCTATCTAAGCCTCAGTTTTCCTGAGGACCCCTGCAGAGCAAGGGGGGGAAAAAAAAAAGAAAAGAAACATGTCCTTAAATTGGACAGGATAGCTACCTCCAAAACACCCTTTGAAGATTAAAAATGTTTCAGTCATATTCAAGCTCATTGTAAAATATCCCTCCTTTGCTCTTGGTATTGAGGTATATGATCATTCATAGTGATTTTAATATGCTTTCATATCTTCCTGTATATTTTGTGGGGGTTACCTTAGCTATTACTATTACAATAGTAATCACGTGCACTTTTGAACATTTACTATGTGTACATTTGGGCATGGGATTTAATGCTGAGTGACTGGCAGGACTTGTATTGTCTAGAGATTTTCAAAGGTAGAGGAGAGCTACATCTCTATGCCTGAAGAAATCAAGCTTATAGCAGGAATCACAAACGCCGTCATCTGAGCTGACTAACAAATTTTCAAAGTAGAGGAAGCCCACCATGTGAGGAAGCATGAAGTACTCATTGGTATTGATCCAGAGGATTCTGTGGTGGGTGAAGCTAGCACATGGAATGAGAAACCTTGGGACCAAATTTTGTTTCTGATGCTAACCAAATACCCACACTTAGGAAGACGACTCAACTTTTGAACTTTGATCTTTCGTGTGTAAAGTATTGGTATTAATATCAGTTTCATAAGGCTTTCGTAAGAATCAATGAGAAGACTGTTAATGCAGAGCTTGGCACACAGTAATTTAAAATGTATTGATGCAGAGTCCACTTTTTAATCTTTTATTTGTATGGAAGTTACTGAATACCTTTTGAACGCACTCTTATCCTGTTTAAAACAAATTGACAGAGCACTGCTTTAGTAGAAGTGAGGTGGGAGCCAGCTTAACGATGTCTTGGTCAGCATATCCATGTGCTTGGCTCTTCAGTTTGAAATTGTCCTGGGTTTCACTGTCACATTCTCTCGATATCAGATCTCAATTATTAGTCCTTCTGGCACATTTTTGAAAAGAAGCAGATAGTAGGATGATAGAAAAGGAGAATTTTCAATTTGAGCAGCACTTGCAGGATGTTATCTAAGTGTCTTCCATTGCCTTCATAGACCCATGTTTGTTCATTCAATTATTTATTCAACAAACAAAAAACCTGTACTGTATAAAACACAGGAGAAGGGGAAATGAGGGAAGGGAGCACTTACTACCTTTATGTTTTCATGCTTCCTCAAGGAAGGGAAGGAAATATCAGTGTTTTATATTACAAGAAGCATCCAAGCTCCTATTTACAGCTGGACAAAATTCTTGTGTATTACATTCTATGCTTTTTTTTTTTCATACTCAAATCGGCTGCTACCCCCACCAAATAAATCTGTGCTATTGATGTACAGAAGCCAGAGAACCTTTGATTGTTGCAGAGAAGCTGGCTGTACCCACTTTTAGTAAGAACACACAAGTGGTCTAACTTTAGCTCAGATTGCTAGACCATAAAATTAGTCCTATAAGACTTCAAGATCCAGAAATTGGCTTACAGTGTAGCAGAGCCTGTGTGTTTCAACTAAGCTTTACAGGAGCCCCACATTGGGATGAATAAGGCATGGAGAGTTGCTTAAAATATGATCTCATATTAATTTGATTGATATTCATCTTGATTATATAACTCTCAATGTTGTTGACTAGTGAACAACAAAAAGAATCAGGTATATTTTGTGTCCTCTAACATTTTTTTTCTCTCAATTTGAGGGCAGAGGTGCCAGGTGTGATATTTTGATTGTCACAATTGAATGGAAGTTGCTACTGGCATCTGTTGGGTAGAGACCAGAGATCTTACTAAATTGTCTATAATCATTGGACACATTCTCCCAAATAGAGAATTACGTAGCTCAAAATGCCAATACCATTATCAGTTAGCATTGTAACCTCACTGCCATCCCTAATAGATGTTATGGCCCCTAATTACCCAGCAATTGTAGTCTAGACCAGTCTAGATTCTTAAATTGTGGTCCCTAAAATATGAACCTTGGCATCCACTTGGAACTCATTAGAAATACAAATCCTTGGTTCTCAGTGAAGGCTTATTGAATTAGAATGTCCAGGATTTTACCTAAAAATCTAAAATTTTAGTAAATTCTGCATGTGATTCTGATAAATATTCAAATTTGAGAACCACTGTTCTAGTGTCTAGTAAAAGAATGGAAACATACTCACGCGCGCACACACACACATACACACACACATCATTACTCCAAAATTAGGTAAGAGAAGGAGCACTCTAAAAAATATGTGAAGCCATATTTCAGAAAGAGTATTCTTTCAGCAGAAATTTGGAGATGGACGCTATGTTGCTTGGTTGGGATGGGATGAGGAAGGAAATATCTTTACCAGAAACACAGAGGCAGGATGGTAAGATCCCATAATCATCATATTTTCCCATATTGGTGAGTTGATAAATGCTCCCTATTTAAAGACAAGAGATTGTAGAGTGTGGAAAATTTTCAAGGAATGGCAAGTTCAAGGAATGGATAAATCAAGAAGAGTGACAGTATTTAAATGAACAGAGCTGGGGGCAAACACGTTATGTATTTAAAAGTTTTAAGCAGAAGATATTGCTAATCTATGTTAGTTTTAGGATGATTCATCTAGCAGTAAGATAAAACTTACAAATCAAGAAAATCATAACCATGTGTATAGAAATGTAAAAAAGAAAACGAAGAATAGTGATAGAATCTATATAGAATAAATATAATAGTAATAGTCATTGTTTCACTTTCTTTGTATGAGCTATTACACAATATTTACATAACTTTTTGGGCACACAGTGACTTTTTAACTCAAAAATTGCAAGACACATGTATGATCACACAGGCACACACATACAGCTATAGAAAAACCCAGGACCAACTATTAAATTAAAAAGCTCAAAAGAGGGTCGTAAGCATCATAAGTCTGAAAAGGTCAGAAATCAGTCTAAAAGCAGTACTGTGCAACCAGGAAGCTAAGAGTCAGAAAGAACAGAGCAAGCACAAATGTGGAGTTAGCAACGGGCTCAGCAGAGTAGATGCCTCCATCAGTGATAAAGGACATCTGCATCTGGAACACTCCTAATCTTGACTCTGCTGCTTCCCAGTTCAGTGTATAGACAATTCCTGAGATGTTATTTGGTTCAATCTCTTCTCTGGAATCATGATGACTACTTCTAGGAAAGGGTGTTTTATTTTACCAGAGTAACAGTCATAAGAAAGGTTGTTCCTTGGAAAATCAGTTTCTCCTTATCTACTTCCACTCTGTCCTTGCCATCTGGATCTACATGGAACAATTTATTTTCCTACCTTTTTGTCTATAATTACTTAAAGTTCCTTTTAAGTTTGTTTGTTTCATTTTATACCAGCAGAATATTCATCTTATTCAATATTCCTCATTTGTCTTTCAAAAGATTTACTTTCTTTACCACATGGGTTGCTTTTCTTTGGATGTGCTTAATTTCAATTAGGAAGCTCTTAAACTAGACTCCCAGAACTAAGCCCAATATCCCTTATATAATATTATCAACCAGTATGGAAAATACCATGATTATGGGCTCCTATTATCCATCATTGTATTTCTATTAATGAGCCCAGGCTAAGTACTTGGCTGGTGACCAGAGTACGATCTTTATTATACAAACCAGGGTAGCATTTCCTCAAAGGCAATTGAAACTCTTCAGAAATGTTGAAGACCTTTCCTGAGGCTGCATAATTATAGTTTTAAAATGCTTTCAATTTCCCATGACAAGTTTGGAGTGTCTAAAGATGGCAAAGTGAAGGAGATAAATAGATTATTGATCTGACAGCCTTGTAATTCCTTAGCGAATTGGATTTAGTTTCTTCATTGAGATCGGGTCAACGCCATAAATCTCCTAGAAAATCAATGGAACAGAAAATGTTCTGAGCTAGACTTGAAGACATTTTCCTGGCTGTTTTAGGGGTGGGTGCTCAGCACTCACTCCAAAAATAGAGAATGGGGAGGATCAGAAAATGATTGTATGAAGGGCTCAGACACTGAGCATCTACACAAAGTGCCCACAGGAATCAACAGACAAGTTAACGCTCTGTTAGCCACTGTGGTATATGATCTTATGGAAACCACTTCATGTTGATTCTTCTAAGTTCTATAATGACAAAGCTAGAACAGAAAAGCTAATGTATTTTCTAGTCCTCACAATCTGATTCTCAGCAATTGGAAACAATTGGTTGCTTGAACATCTCTCTTTTCTCCCCTTAAGATTGTGAAGAAGACCATATATCTTGATATTTAAAAAGATCATAAACTTGGAAATAGAAAGATCAGTACTTTTTCATTCTCTATCATTTAATCATTATACAAACTGGAAAAAGTTATGTAATTTTTTTTTTTTTTTTTTGAGCAGTACTTGAGATTGAGCCCAGGGACACTCTCCTGCTGAGCTATACCGTTAGCTCTTTTTATTTTTTGTTTTAAGTTATTCAGGCTGGTCTCAAACTTGCAATCCTCCTACCTCAGCCTCCTGAGTTTCTGAGATTACAGGCAAGTACCATGACACCAAGCTTATTCTTTGAACCTTATTTTCCCCTTCTGTGAAGTAGCTGAATTAAATTCTATTTTATAAGGCAATACAATGACTGGCCTATGGTGCTCACTCAAATTGTACTAGCTGTTATTTCTATGGCAGAGCAAGTTTTGGAATCAAATCATATTATTTTCCCAGATAATTTATTGACAATGGCATGGGTAAAAGCTCATGTGGCATATCTCCCATGAATCCCTATGCCATCTGGTGTACGCCTTGATTTTGCAATAGTATCCAGTTCCTTCTTTTCTGTTTCAGGCAGTGGGACTTACAGACACTACTTTAGACTGGCATGCCTCCCCACTAAAGCTAAAAAATAATTTTAATCTTAGAACTTAGCCATGCTTTTTCCATGGAAAAGGCAGCAAGAGGTAAGAGAGAAGCCCACATCTTGTCTGTCTTTTCCCTTGTTATGGGAGTCTTTCTTTGAATTTCAGATGGTATTGCTATAGATTCTTTGTCTGATACTAGCCCTGGGTCCTAAATGATATTTTTTTCTTGCTTTCTATATCTGACCCCAGTCTTCCTTTTCACAATCCAGTGATTCACTGGAATTATGCTGCTAATTAGTCAACGAATTCACATCCAAAAGAGTTTGTTGGGTCCAGACTCCTTTCTTGTTCTTGATTTTAAAATATAAAGACAAACACTACCACTCTCAGAAAATATCTTGATTGAACAAGAAACAATATAAATTACCATGCTTATTTGAGTTGTGATCTGGTAGTGCTTACCTTATATCTACCTGTGCCAAGGATTGAGGAATGCATGATGTGGTCTTCACTATTTTTCCTCTTTCCCAGTGGCCTGTATTTTCTAATATCAAAAATATATCAAGGTACTGTGCACCAGTAATAATGCTAAGTGATACCATTTTCCTGTGCCTGGGTTTTGTTTATCCTAACTTGATGCAACAAAGTCTGAAGAGAAGACATGCTTCGTATGTACACATTTGTTCTCTAAAACTCTCCCTGGGCAGTCCTCAGTACGTTTTTCCCATCTGTGTGCAGAAGAGCAGGATAACTGTTGTAACAGACAACTCCAAAATTTGGTGACTTGACATACGAAAGTTTAGCTGTCACTCTCACAAATGTTCAAAAGTGGATTTTGAATCAAATAACACTTCCCCAATCAATTCCTTGGGGACACAGATGCCCAGGCTCTTCATATCTTTGCAACTCGGCTGTTACATAGAGTCTTGGCATATATTGCTTTCAACTTTCCTTGACTAAAACTGATACCTACAGAAGGTAGGATAAAAACAGGGCATGAAAAACTGGGTAGAAACAATTGTAAAGCTCTTTTGAAAAAAACATCCTGGTTTCTGCACTGAGTCCATCTATCTCCATATGCATAAAAGCAAAACAACCCTAGAAAGATGATATTGGCATGTAAACAATTACTATTGTCTTGCCTGAAACTCAAACTCTTTTCCAATGAAACCTACCCAAAGCCTGATAAAACTGGGCCACCAGAAGGGGAAGTCAAAATTTAAAGAGAAAAATGGTAGTTAGGGTATTTGAACAGATGCACTGCAGATGATTGTGTCTTAAAATCATCTTTTTGGTAATTTCTTTTTGAAATGCTCCATTTGTTTTACCACATTTATCCACTTTATTTATTTTGCATGTAAAAAAATGCAGAACTGTTTAAAGGCTTTGGGAAAACTTATTCTGAGCCTGACATAGTCACAAAAGGAGTTGGAAGAGGACACAAAAATAAAATGAACCCAACACTATGAACAGAGTTTGAAGAAAATAGAGGAATAGAGCAAGAGAAGATAAAAATAGATTGAGCAACATCCAACTTGGTGGTGACCTAAAGTCTGCAACATTTTGAATGACATACAAAACAACTTTATTTCCCACTTACATTAGGGTTCAGTTGAGTGGCATTGATCAGTGGGGCTGGGGATGTTGTTCTTTACAGTCATTCCAAGACGGTATTAGTTTCTTATTGCTGATATAATAAGTCAACATAAACTTTGTGTCCTATAAAAACACATGTTTATTATCTTTGGGTTCTAAAATTCAGAAGTCTAAAGTCACTGATGAGCCATTCCCAGGATCTAGAGGCTATCCTCATTCCTTGGTTTGTGGACCTATATCAGTCTTGCAACAACCTGTTTCTGTTGTTACACTTGCTTCTCATACTCTGACCTTCCTTCTTAAGGACCTTGTGATTACATTGGGCTTACTCAGATAACCTAGGACCATCCTTTCATCTCAAGATTCTTTATTTAATTACATCTCCAAACTCTCTTTGCCAAGGAAGAGAATACATTCAGAAACACTGGGTATCAAGACACAGACAAACTTGGTCTTTTGTGTACCACTATCTTGCCAACCACAAGGCCCATGTCTGTGGAAGGATTTTCCAACCACCACAGAAGATTTCTAAGGTAGCCCTGGGTATCAACATCCAGCTGGGAAATGGAAAAAGAGAGAAATCATTGCGCCTAGGAATATTTTATGCATGATTCTAGACTGACAAAAACATATAATTTGTGCACTAACTCTTGTTTCACTCTTCTGTCAGGGCATGTATTAAATGCTAAGTTACATAATTTACCCGCAAACTTAGAGGAAAGAAAAATGATGCAGTTTCTTGAGAAGGGGGCACAGGGAAGGGAGGGCGAGAATGGGGAATGGAGGAAAGGAAGTGTGGGCAATGTGAATCATAACAAGGAGAAAATGTGCTTGGGATGAAGGTTTTATTTTCCCATATTTTCAAGGGTGGCTGAGGTTTCCTTACAGTGGAACCAGCAGGCTTCCGCTGCTTGCAGCCTCCTCAAAATAGATCTTGAGTACCCTGGAGCCCATCTGCAGTGAGAATCGGTTAGTGACACATGACAGCCATTCCTTGAAATGTGCTCAGTGATTCACACAGCTCACAGCGGCTGTGCAGTGGGAATTATTGGCCTGAAAATGACTTTCTCCCCTCCCTTGAATCCCCATCAACAGCTTGGTAAATTACCTTGGGACACATTTTTTATATTCTCTTCTCTGGAAGTGTCATTTCAGTTGTACCCCTGATGCCTAAGGCCTTATATGTCCCTAGAGAGGGGCTGTGTCTTCTGAACTGGATGATCATATCACAAACATCCAGGCAACCCCCAATCCTTGGTGAGCATGTACCCTTCCCAGATTGTCTGACATAAGTATGGTCTGTCATTTCTATATGACTCACTTCTTGTTTTTCCCTTCCAGGAATGATTTATTATACTTTCTACTATTATTTAAACATAATTTAGTTTTCACATTTTGCTTATTTGGAAATGCATACAGATAGATCAAAAATATCTGGTTCTCTTTCAAAGCATAGATATTTTAAATTTTTTCTTCTCTATCCCTTCAGCCAGTGTTTCCAAACTTCTTTGATAATAATAATCACTTAGAAGCAGTGTTTCATTGAATGTACTAGAAGGCCTCTCCTATAAATGTACTCTGGCTAACTACATCTAAGCCAAAAATTTATGTTTCTAGCTGACAATACTCAGATTTTATTCTAATCCTAGGCAACTTTTATAAAACCACAAACATACTCTATAAAGCTGGACTGGTTCTTGTATTAGGCATTTGGATTTCAATCAAAGCTCTGTGGTTTATTAATTAAATGGCAGGACTAACTCCTTAAGATTTCTGTATTTTATCTGGTAAATATCTAACTCTACCTAAATACAATTCTCTGGCTATACCTGTTTTTCACTGGGAGAGACATTTGCACAATGAAGAAAATGGCAATATATATTTTGTTTGGAATTTTATTCTACAAAGTGTGCTTTGAAATTTTAAGGATAAAAAGTAGATTTAGGTGGTCAAAGTACTCAAAAATTCACATTACTGGAGAAGAACTTAAAATTGATCTTGGAGGAGAAATAAATTTGGCATGGAAAGGACATTTGAAGTTAAGGCAGAAAGGCATTCTTCAGACTATATTTTGAGGAAGTCTTTGGTCATCAGGCATTGTTGATCTTCTGGTTCAGGTCATGTTCCTTGAATAGTGCTTACCTGCACTGTTAGAATACTCTGTAAGTCTAGGCATGGCCAATGATCTTCTGAACTTCACATTAAGGTTTTTATTCAACCACAATTTTAGCCCTCTTTTTAAATTCCTTTTATTAACTTTATCAAATCATTACCACTCTGAAGAATCACCTTTCAAACTCCCAGTTTGACTACCAACAATTTCATATTGCAGTATTCATGCCTATCACTCACCATCACCCTCCACCTGAACCTCACACCTTGGTGCATGGAACTAACACACTTTAAATTATCTATTTGTGGGAATTTTATATTTTGGTGTAAAAGATATAGTAGTAAATAAATGCATAATATATGATAGGCGCTGCCCTAGACTTTTTCATAAAATAACCTATTCAATTCTCATACCAACTACATTAAATACATTTTACAAATGAGAAAACTGAGGCAGAAAGTAATGGGGCCAGAAATCTTTACACTTTATAGCACAGATTGTAAGAAAATGTAAAGTGAGAATATCTAATGTCTTTAGTTCCAACGATAAATACATCTTAAAAGAAGAAATGATTAACATAGAGATAAGAGTAAATTCAACTTAAGTGACCAGGCAATCATTTCTAAACAGATCTTTTGAACAGAAGTGTCTTCTAAATATAAAATAAAATGAAGCAAAAGTGAAGAAAAACTAACAGTGAATAACAAAAAGGTCAACAGAATAGAGGAAAAGGGATGAGGGAGAGTGGAGAGGAGGGAAAGAAGAAATACTAGGGAATAAATGAAGCAAATTGTATTCCATACTTTTATAATTATGTCACAATGAATCCTCATGTCATATAAAGATAAAAATAATTAATAAAAATGACCTGGGAATCATCAATTTTATTTGGCATCACATACCTTGTGAGTCTTAAATTACTCTAATCTGTGAGCTCAGAGTTGCTTTTTAGGTCGTTTCGTTCCCTCAGCTAACAACGGAGGAAATTGCCACCTTGGGAAAAAAAGGACTAGCTGGAACTATAAAGCTGACCATATACAGGGCTTCTAACACCCACACCACCCCATGCCAGGTGATGGCAAGTCATCATCAGTTTAATTATTTTCTATCCAAAAAGTCTACGTAAGAATGGACTAGAATTTTCTGTTGCACAAGTTTTTCATCCCACATGTTCTGTCCTCATTTCCCTACATTATTTCTTTCAAAAGCAAAGACGTTTCAAGGAAAACACTGTAAGGGCAGGGATCTGAGAGATGTGTCTGACAACCAGATCAAAAAATGCAGGCCAAATATGAAAAATTAAACCTTCCTTTTCTTTCCTTTTTTTTCCCTTCCCCTGAACTTTGCCTCCCTACAATCAGCAAAACTTCTCAAGGTAACAAGACATTGCTCTCAGATTTCAGCCTTTAATCTTAGTAAAACATTACATTTTTATAAGATTGGACAATGAAATTTAGTATAAAAGCAAAGTGGCCATGAAATCATTCAATCATCCATACATAAGTCATCAGGTAACTTACCATCACCAGATGTGAGGTAGACTGGGTGCTAGAAGCCCTCAACGATTGTAAAGTCACAGTCACATGCATTTCTGGTTGGAACTAAAGATTGGAGGCAAGGAAAATTGTGGCAGAAAAGATTGAATGAACAAAAGTTCTGGGAAAAATCCCAGGATATACCTAAGGTTGCATGTCCAGATCAGTCCTAGTGCCAATTAAACCAAACATGCAATATTTTATCATTTTTATTTTAAAACTTGATTGGAAGATCAATGAAATTACAGATAGGAATTATTTCAGAGTATTTAAAAGAACCTCAATAGTATTTAAAAGAAAAAAACAGACTTCTTTGTCTACCTTTCTTATTTTTCATTCCCTACCATTTCCATTTTTTTCATTCATTTTTATACTACAGTCTCAACAACATATTGACAGATGTGGCCTAGTTTTTTCCAGAATTCTAGTAATAATACCCACTATGATTACTTACACATATGACGTGATTAACAAATGCTGCATTGAACTGATCAGTGCTAAATTGAATGAATTTGATGTTCAATTAAATTGAAAAAAATTACTTTTCAATCTGTGTTCTCTGACTTCATCACCACTAACTCTGGTAGACTCATAATAATCTCTCATCTCCTCTCAATTTCAAAATCGTTCAATACATTGTTTAAATCAACTTGTTCCCTCCCGAAACCCTTCCAATGGTCACCATTACACATAGAACAATATCTAATGAGTTAGTGTGGACTTTAATGACTATTGAAGTCTTTGTTCCACCTTTATTTATTGACTCATTTGTAACAACTCATTTCTCTAGGTTTTTACTTAATATTCTAGACACTTTCAATTACCTTTCCATCTTCAACATGCTATATGTTTAATGTATTTACATACTATATCTGCTATATATTTTCATATACAAATTATATATATTTATATGCATTGTGTTTTCTCTTTGTTCTCTGGAATATCTTTCAAATTGGCAACTTGGAAACCTCTGCTCCTCCTAGTTCTAGTTCAAAATGATCTAGTTCAAATGATGCTTCCCTACTTCCTCAAAAACAAAACAAAACAAAAAATCAAAACTAATTGTTCTCTTCTCTGTAGTTCCACAGCACTTTTCATGAACTCTTCTATATTTCATCTTTTTTATTATTTAATCTATCCTGGTGGACTCTGAATCCCAGGAGAATATGTTGAATCTTCAACATCTTCACTCACCTGTCAGTCAATACCTGTGATAGGACATTATGCACAGGCTCGAACATCCTCACAAGTCCTAAAGGGGGCATTTCTAAGCCAATGGTCACAAACTCAAAATCTAAGAGCCATGCAAGTAAGATAAATGTTTACTCAGAACTGTAGAGCTAGAGATAGAGGGTTCATGCTCTACTTGATGGGGTCAAATATACTTACCCAGGCAATTGTTACTAGGTGGAAACATGGACCCACTATTGTTAGATCTCTTAGAAAATCAAGTAATTGAGCTTTTTATTGGTATGTCCCAAATTTTAGAAGGAGTAAGCAAGCCACAGTGTTCTGGATTCAACTAGCAGAAACACAATTTGAAATCCATGTTCTGATTTATGCAAAATTGATTTGTCATGTCATTATCATAGTTAAGAAATAGAGCTTTTGAAAAGTGTTTTAGGTGACTTAATTATTAAAATGTTCTCTGATAAAAATCTAAAGGCAAAGTTTAAATGCAGTTTGCCTCAAAGTTCACTTCTTTTCTAATGTTCAGCCCTTTCCTCATCCCAATAGAAGTGTACATTAGTTGGATTATTTCACTCATTCATTCCTTTGTTTAGTTATATGCTAATTGAACAATATTCCCTCTCACTCTCTATTTCTCATATTTTCTTTTTGACTTTCTAAGTTAGAAGGCCATTTTATTACATGGTTTGTAATTTTACTCTGTGGTACTTCCTTTCAGGGTCTTGGGTGATTTGAACTGAATCAGCCATAGACTCTGAATTAAGTGAATTTGATTAGCAGAAGTGATGTGGTCAGTCATTATTCAGAATCCCCAGGGATGATATCTGTATGCTTCTAAGAATCAGTCCTCCTACTTGTATGTGCTAGGCAGTCTGTATAAGATGAAAGACTCAAATCTGAATAATAGGTGAAAGAGTCTTATAGGTTATACAACACTTTTATTTAGGAATGTTTTGTGTATCAGTCCTGGAATCTTAGATCTAATTATCTGTGCATTCCAGAAACATTTTAGAAAAAATGAATCACTGGACCTCACATAAAATAACCATATTTTTCTCTTTTATGGAGAATTGAGGGTTCATAAACCATTTTCACTCATATTGCCTAATTTAACATTTATTAATTATTTTTCAAAAAAGATGCACCCAACAATGGATAATCACATGCATTACCCACTTCCATAGATGTGTAGACATTTATGCGTAATCTTTAGAGACTAAATACTTTTTTGTTCATAGAAGACTTTTTATCCAAATGAAAATGAATGAGAGTACGAACAAATGAACAACTTTGCATTTAGTCTAATATGTGTTTGTATATAGTTTGGAAAGTCTTTGTTCATAAATATTAATACTTTAGCAAAAAAAATTCATTGTACCAATATTCCATGAAAGCACTTCATAGGTAAAACATATTGATAGATTGTGGGCTGACTTTTGTGAGAAAACACAACCACCACTGTCCTTTTTGACACCTATATTCACAGGAAGTTTATATTGCTGTGGGAGATAAAGAAAACTAATGGTAATGAAAGTTCAGAAGGCGATGTAAACCAAGCATGGTTCTAACTGCAACAGCTAAAAATAATTTTTAATATAAGTATATATATTAAGATATACTTAAAATTAAAAATATAGTTATACTTTAACATATATGATTTATATGTAAGTGCACGTTGGATAACAGTACACACACATATGTATATGAATGTATGTGTGTGCATATGTGGATATAGATATACATATTTGTCATTTTATGTCATTCACTGGACTGAAAATAATTTGTCATAAATGGACTAAAGCTCATAAATGTGCATATACTGTCAGAAGCAGTTGTCTAATTTGACATTGAGGGATGAATTTAGTTAATCAATTCTTGCTGGAAACTAATCATTGGAAGGTGTTGGCGTTGACCTTGTTTTTTAGGGATATACTAAATCTTGGCTTTTAAAGTGTCTAAAACCTAACAGAGGATATAGATAAGTGAATAACTAGTTATAATTCTTAATTCTTATGCAGAAGACAATGAAAGAAAACAGCAAGACAAATCAGGATAAACAGAAAAGACCTGATAAGAAAAATGAGATAAGAGCAAAAAATATAGGAAAGATAAACTCAACTGATAGAGACAAGGAAACAAAGATAAAGAGAGAGAGCACATTATTTTTAAAAAGAAAGTCTTCACGTCAAAACTGAGGGTGAATTCTCCCTTTTTCTGGATCAAACTTTCTTGATTACATTTTGACAATAATATAAGACAGGTAATTACATTTCTACCAAAGAATCATAACACAAGGATGAAAAGCTATGTACAGCAAACAATCAAAGAATAAAAAGGAGGATGATCCGATTATCCTGACAAAATCTGCTTCTATGAAAACTCTGAAGAGGAATATAGAAAATCAGACCCATAACATAAAGTCGCTGAAGCCTATTACAACTTCAAGACTCAAGGTTCATGTGTTGGTTGGATGAAAGTTCAGATCAAATGTGAAATTTGCCCAAAAGTTTACTGCATTAACGTGAGGAATGTTGCATAAAATAAAATAAACAAGCAGGTGATGTGCCTTCCTTTTAAAAACAGCTTTGAGAAATTTAATTTAAAAAGCTGTGATGCCAAATTTTTAAATTTATATGTCATTGTGGTTTTTTGCTCACATAAGACACAGTCCTCAAATGTGAACATTTCAAAGCATCAACTGATTCATTCATTCATTCATGTTGGGTTTAGCAATTCGTCGGGTAGAGAAGAGAGGCCATTCACATGTGAACTATGACTAAGTTCAGAGAAACCACTATTCTTGGTAAGTTTCAAACAATGTATGAAGATGACATTGCAAGATCTTGGTATCAGTGTGATAAAAACAAATGACGCCCTCCCCACATAGCCTCTCTTATTCTGTCTTACTTTTTAGGAAGGAGAAAGTTTTCCAAAACTCTCAGAGGAATGCTCCAGACACACAACAAGTATTCTATCTCTGACACACTAAATTCTCAAATCACAAACACTTTGCAGTGGAGGGTTCTGTCATGGGAGAAGGTGGGTGGTAAGAGCTCTGACTTGCATCTCATGATACTATTGTATGACATCAGACTATGGATACCTATTCAGCAAGGAAGCTTTACAAGCTCTGGCTATGTTGTGTGTATGTATGTGTGTGTGTGTGTGTGTGTGTGTGTGTGTGTGTGTGTGTGCACGTGCATGCACGTGCATGCGTCTGTCCATGCACTACTTATAGAAAAAGATGCCATGAGACCTTAAATAAGCCACATACTATTATAACTAAGTATTAGTTTCCAAAGTTTTCAAACTGCATTTTATAAAACATAATGATAGATGTTATTATGAGACTATATGTTATGAACCCATGTGTATTTAAGTAAACATTTCTTGTTCTGTAGAAGCCAAAAAAAATAAATAAAAAGACAAAAGAAAAGTAAAGGATGTTATTTTTTTAACTTTCTACACTGCCACGATATCTTCCTTTCCTCCTCCTCTCTTCCACCACCTGCTTCCAATCTTGTTGAGTTCTTTTTCTCCCTCAGGACTACTCTCAGAATAAGTTAATACACCTATGACTGAAAGAGACAGACTAGCTATCTGGCTCTTGGGGAATGACAATAGAAACTCACAATCAGAACAAGAGGCATTTGAATTTTAAAATATTTTTTCCACCTTTCCTTCTGTGCTCTGCACCGCCTGGGCTAGGGCCACAGAGGGATTTAGCTCCAGACTTGAGTTTGTCTCTGTCCCGACAACTTGACAGTTTAATAATTCAAACTGTTTACATTCTCCCAAAGCATATGAGTCCTTATTATTATGATTTTATTTATTTCTATGCACTCTTCCTTTAAGCCATTACCTACCATAAGCCCTAATGTCATATCAGTGCCCAATGGTAATGGGAAAATTGTTTTCCAATTCTTGGGCATTGTCACCCCACTGAATAATGGGTGAACAGAGCCAAGCACCTTTCTCATGTAATGTGTCAATACCAGTATGATGATTTCTGGGCAGTTTGGAGGAGAGCATCTGGAAAGGAATGTACTCTAGTCCTTGGAGTGCAGGAATAGTTCTGAAACCCTGGAGAAATGACTAAACCATCTCCACTTGCCTAGTCTCAAGTGATTAAAGCTGACAGTCTCAGGAAGTGGGCTGAGAGAACCTAACAGAAAACATCATCTCATACAACCTACAGAAAGCTAAAGTATGAGAAACCTACATTCCTTGGTGAGTCAAAAATGCCTAAATCATGTGATTGAGAGCATCATTTACTCCTATTACTTAAATGAAACTGAATAGTCTACTTTTTGGAGCTGACAATATATGTAGACATCTCTGAGATCTTTTTCACATTGGAAGGGATAGATGTAGCTCAGTTCTCGATGCATAATCTCCTTTGCCTTCCCCATTCAAAGATTAAAGAAGGTAACTCTCGGGGTTCAATGAGAGTTTGAGGGATGCCCAGGCACAAAGGCGGCATGGAGTAGGGCTGCACTAGCCTTACTTGGAAAGGGGAGCAGCCATGATGTGTGCATCATCAGATGGATGAGACTAGCACATAAGTATGGGCGCCTTAGTCTGGCTGATGGGCTGGTAAGGGAAAGATGGCTCCCTCTACCACAGAATCCATCCCATTTATAAATATTGCCCAGCCCAGATTCCAAATCAAGAGATCCCTGGAATCCTGGCAGAGTGGCACATGCCTGTAATCCCAGCAGTTTGGGAAGCAAGGCAGGAAGATCACAAGTTTAAAGTCATCCTTAGCAACTTAGTGAGATCTCATTTCAAAATAAAATCTAAAAAGGACTGGGATATGGCACAGTAGTCTCTCCAATATCTCTTTCCTGTAAATTTCACGAGAAAGTTATTTCAGGAAAAGCTGTTTAAGAAATCGACCTGATCAGCTCCCTAAACACTTCTCTATTACCTCAGTAATTTTTGGATGCAGGTTCACATATCACTCACTGAAGACATACCAATTCCATGCCTGAAGTGGTTAGTGATTGTAGAATGAGTACAGAACAATTAGAGGGGCAAAGTACTTTGGAGGTAATACCTAGCTCTTGAAGTAGCAGTGAATTCACTTCTTATATCTGTTGGCATCTCAACTCTATCACAAGCTTAATGCTTTGGCACTTCACTTCACTTATATTTGTATAAAGTGAGAATTTTAATACTTGTCTCAGGATTACATGGGATGAGATCTTGGCATATTGGCTTATATTGGAAGTTCATTAGATATGGGGAATAGCTTAAACCATTTGCAAATCTGATTCACTTTTGCTTTTTGCAGAGTCAGATAAATAAAATTTAAGGCATTGATAGTTTTCATTCTTTGGGTGTTTTTTTTATGAACTCCTAAATGATTTTTCATCAATGTATAAGCAACCTAAATTCTTGCACAACTAAATTCGCTTTGTAGGCTTAGTATTTTAAGATTGTATTTACATTAATCCTGGAATTAGAGATTCTAACAAGGATGGCAACAGTCTTAAAACAAGCTCACTAAGAAAAAAACTTCTCCCAACTTCTTATGCCTATAAAAACTCTCATCTATTCTCATGGTCATCCTTTCTATTCCTTCATTCCACATTCTTTTTACTTTGTTTCTGGGAAATATGCTAGTTTCTGGAAAATATGTTTCCTTTTATATTTCTTCTTCTAATTTCCCTCTAGACAATGTTACTTATGGCTCCCCACACCTTCACTATCATTTCCACAGTGATCCTGTATAAAATCACATACACATGCAGAAGCTAAAACCCAAAAGCTTAGGATTCTTTTCCCAAAAATAGATTATTGTTTAGGAGTGGGAATAGGCCTAAAATCCATGTGTTCTCAATTCAACTCATTGAATGCCCTTTCCTATATTCTGCTGTTCCTGAGTACTTTGGTTTATTTGTTACCTTACTGTTTCATAGTTTACCTATTCCTAATCCCCCTTTAAATTTCATCTACTTTTGTTCATTCACAACATATGAAATATATTTATCTTTTTCTACTGCCTGACCTAGCTACCTTGAACCTCAGATGGCCATTATCTGCTATGCCAAATGACTGCAAGACTCTTTAAAAATATAGGTTGATGCCTGAAGTTGCTGGGTTTGTTATTACAGTGCACTCAGTCAAAGACATTAGTCTGAAACTGACATAAATACAAAAGAAATTGGTGTATCTTTTCTCAACTTCAAAAATATCTTGAATACAACCCACATTATTGTGACATTCCCTGCAGGTTTGGAGACCACAAGATTGATGACATGAAATAAAGAAGAGAAGCTCCTTGGCCTCTTCATTTTCTCAGTCCCTAGCAATATTTTGACATACATTTTGTCATTATTGCTTAACGGAGAAATTGGTCTTTGTTTTTTTTTTATAAATCAAAATTATTACCTTCCCTGAATAATAAAATCAATAAAGTCTCTTCTTGTATGAAGCCTCCAGACAACCTTCTCTCAACAAATAATTAAACATTTGAATCAATTCTGGTACTAGCCTATCATTTTGGCTTTATGAAACTTTGTGCCTGACCATCTTTGCCTGGCATTCTGTTATTATTTAAAAGAGAAATAGGTTCTAATATGAGTTCTTGTGAAATTGAAACTATCAACTCTATTTCATCTAAAGAGGAGATCTAGGCAAGACTAATATTGCCCAGGGAAGAGAAACTGGTTCAGGCAAATCAAGACCTGGCTTGCACTATAGCTGAAACCTCAAACTGAACTAAGATTGAACTCATTAAAAAAAAAATCTAAAATACTAGGATAGCTTTATGAGCTTTATGGAAAACAACAGCAGAGAAATCTGCTTAAACTGAGATTCTGTAGAAGGCAAAGAAAATGTACAATGTGTGTGTATGTATTGGCCATACTAACTAACATGAAGGCAGGGAGAGCTAGCATGGACAGACTCAGAATGGCATCTGGGAAAGTTTAAATTATATAAAAGTAATGTACAAAAGCAGTTTCTCATTTTAGTTCCTAAAACATTATGTTGTTTATGACACTTTCTACCTAAAAACCTAGATATGTTTTCTCTATTACTCTCATAGACTAAAAGTATAGTCTTTACTATATATGTAGCCATGTCCTCTCTTTGTTCTGTATTCCAGCAAAACTGATCTTTCATTACTCAATGGGCCCAGGTGTCACTCCCACAACCCTTTACATGGGAGTACATTTCTATTTGGATCTTTTCCTCTCCTCACTCCTAAAAAGACCTGCTAGATAATGTTCATTTTTGGTGTTCCAGCACAACTATGGCTTATTCATGACCCACTCCACCCCCACAGTAGTTATATATTACCATGACAACCTGCAATTTTCATTCATTATGTTTACTACAGTTTATGATTAGTTATATGCTGATGTGATTATTTCATTAGTGATTTCTCCTACCAGGGCCATAAACTTCATGAGGACATTCTGTCTGGTATGTTCCACCTCATCACACAAAGACTATTAGATATTTAAAAACATATATTGAAAAATACGGTGTTTATTCTTTACATGGAAGTAAAAACTAGAGAATGTAATGTGATAAATTATTAAATATATAATTTCAAAAATTAAAATATTTCTTGTATGTATTAGCCAACATGAACCACCATGACACCCAGTCCCATTCCCATGAAGAGTTCTGTACTGAAACTAGTCAAGCTGTCATCTCCACATCATGTCAACTGTGGTCAAGATTCCGGCAGGTAATTATGGATGCATAATACTGTGATTTTATTCAGAGATTGTGTTATTATTCAAAGGAAGATTGTTTTTATAAATTCCTTTTGCAAGGTGTTTTGTGCAACTGTTGGGCAAACACTCAGTAAATATATGGAGACTCACAGAAGGTCTGATTGTAATAACCAGCTAGGATATTTAAGATGCCTGTGCAATAAAATCTTACAGTCAAAGCAAATTTGGGAAATTCCATTCATCCACTTCCCATTGTTCCACCAAATTACAAGTTAAGATTTGTGATATGATATTGTGAAAAGAACACTGGACACATTCATCCAAAGGAGACACATTGAGAAGTTTCTCTAAATCAGATATTGTATTCATCTGTACAGATACAAAAGAAAAATAACAGCCAAATCTATTAGTAGATCTAGATTCTTATAATAGAGCAGTTTTTTTTCTCAAAAGTTCACACTCTTCATTAGTGAAGAGTGACCCTAGATGATTCCTAATATTATTTCTCTTCTGGCCTTAAGAAACTTTATATATATATATAACTTTATGATATTCTACTCATATATTCATTAATTAAATACAGATTTATTAAGTTCCTAATACGTATTTTCTGTATAGAGATTTTAACAGTGGAAATAAATTGGTACCCAAAATATTCAAGATTTTACACTTATAAAATTTACATTTCATTGAGAAAGTACTTTATGAAGAGAATCAAAGAGTAGTATATAGAAGAAGGGGCAGAACTTCAAACAAAGGAATGTACAATCTCTTCAATGGAATAATATCAGAAAATTTCCCAAATATGAAAAATGAAGTGGAAAATCAAATACAAGAGGCTTACAGGACACCAAACATACAAAATTTCAACAGATCTACACCAAGGCACATTAAAATGAAAATACCCAACATACAGAATAAGGATAGAATTTTAAAGGCCACAAGAGAGAGGAATCAGATTACATATAAGGGGAAACCAATTCATATCTCAGCAGATTTTTCAACTCAGACACTAAAAGCCAGGAGATGACAGAACAACATATTCCAA
>CM053399.1:170294193-170321457 GCA_028644305.1 Xerus rutilus
CATTTTTCTTTTCTTTTCTTTTGACCATTACTTCATCTCCTACTTAATCCACAGAACAATGTTGCAAATAAGTATTATTTGTTCCATTTAATTGATATGAAAATCAAGCTTAGAAAGAGGCAAGATAATTCAGGCAAGGCCATATGGTGAGAAGTATTGGGTGCTGGATGAAATCCTACGTCTCTGTGGTTGTCTGGCTTCAGTGTCCGGCGTTGTTCACTATGTAAGGCATAAGGAGGAAAGAGACAGGGGAGAAAGCCAGAAAGAGAGAATACTGGCTCCATCCACAGATCAGAGACATAAATGAGTTTTGGACTTTGATAAGGACAAAATACTTCAAAGGCAGATTTCTTTGTCTCTTTTCCTGAACACATTTCCTCAAAGGGTCACTAGAACAAAAGATACAACAATTTTTCTTTTGAAAAAAAAAAAAAAAAGGTCGGTTATTCTGAACTGGCCAAGGAATCTTTGTATGAAAATTAACATGGAATGTTAAAGTCCAGGAACTTTGATTCATGAATAATATTTGTAATGACGGGTAACCGAGCCTCATGGGAAGGGCCTAATAAAGGCCACACTGTAGAACTGAGATCAGAATGCAGTTCTTCTTACCCTCAATCAGTGTTCTTTACCCACAGGTCAAGTCAGGATTGAACAGTATTAAACATGATGAATATTTTTAACACTATTTGGAGTTTTTTAGTAGTAAAATACTACAAATACCAAACACAATGCATTTTTACTGCCTATTGCCACATTTAACAAGCCATTTGTCTTGTAAGATCTTGGTACCAGGTTCAAGTGAAAGCAAAGAGAGGTAAGGTACAGGTTTCTTTGCTTCACAGATATGAACAGATGCTTAAAATGGGAAATGGATACTGGCTACCAAAGAAACATGCAGCCCTGTTGTCCTGCTGTGAAAGATTGGAGGAGGCATCCAGTGGGTGAGCCCTGAATAAGGAGAGATCAAGCCCCTTATGATCTGACCCAAGCTGCTGGAAGAACATCAGATGAGAATCAAGTTTCTTCTCTTGCTTCCAGGAGCTAAAACTTAAGGGAAGCTGATATATCCATGCTCATGCTGATCAATGCACAAAATGAGAGTTACAATGTTTGCTAGTCTACAAGCACATTAGGTACCAAATTTGAACTGTGCTGATTGTGATCTTGAGCAATTTGTTTTTACTATGTGAAATTGTTTTCTCATTTGGACAATGGGAACTGAATACCCGCTAGGTGTTTTGTAACTCATGATGGTTAATCTGTGTCTCTCCACAGAGGAAACTGAGCTTCTTGTGCCTTCACACCCATTTTCTTTTATTAAAAACTTGATTAAAGTACATATTTTGAAATTTTATTGGCACTCTAGTAAAATCCAGAGTGTGGGTCAGCTGAGAAAGGATGAGACTTGGATTTGGACAAATGTTTATTAGAATCCATAGCCTATAGTTGTTAGCCATAAAGAATAATGTAAATACCAGCTCTTACTGCTATTGTTGATACATTCAGATTTCCTGGGGTTTTAAAAGGGAAATATTCATCTACTTGACTTCCTGATCATTTCCAAAGAACTTCATGAAAGCACCTCATGTCCTATGTGGAAGGCAGGAAAGATAGAAATTCCCCTCATGACATTCTTGAGAACGTGGAGACAAAGGAAGCAGAGGGAGTACAAGCTACAGCTGAGCCACAGCAACTGTTCCTTCTGCACACAATCTGCCTCATTCTTCATGAAGCTATCTCAACACATTTCCACTGTCTTCAACTTCCCCTTGCTCCACCACATACACACCTCCTTTTCTACCTGACATGGTGTGAGAAAGTGAGGTTGGCATGGAGGGAGGGCTGTGTTATGCCTTTTATATGCCCTAGATACTTTGCCATGCTAAGCCTCTTCTTCTCTCATAAGAAATGTTTAAATACATTTTGTGACTCCGTTGGTGAAAAGATGGTTATGATCCAGGCTGAATTCATTATCACACATTCAGTATTACTGTATTTCTTCTTATTTAAAAAGCAATCAAAAGAAAAACATTTTTATGGTCCCCTAAAAAGTGCCTTTGTGCCTACTGTGCCTAATGGAAACACTGACCCTGGGTGAAGAGCTTGGAAAACAAAATGTCACTGGATATGAGTCCTTGCTCAGAAATTTTAGATGGGTGACCTTGTGCAAATGGAAAGAGCTTTCCTGCACCTCAGTTTCTTTCCCAGAAAACGAGAGGAGAATAAGGCCTGACTTTGCTAGATTGTGAGGGTAGTATTTAATAGAGAACAGACTTTGAAACACCATGTAGGATGTCACTTATCCCTGGGTCCAGGGAAGGTGAGTTTTCTAATTGGTCAAGTGTGGATCATACACCTATTTCCATGGTCATCAGATGAATAGAAGTAACGATGTTGACTGTACTCCCAGGATCACATAGGTAGAAGGAAAGGACACTTCTCCAAAGAAGATGGGGGCTGGGGGAAACTTTCCTAATCAGAGAAATAAGCAACAACAATAACAACAACAAAAAGCAGAAACAATGCACATTAAAAATCATTATTATCGTAAAATTAAAATGAAAACAAAAAAAGATTACTTTCTAGCTCCTCTCAAAGTACCCAACTAGAAATTTCACTCCAGATTTATTTGAATCCATTTGGATAAAACCATTCAGCCGGTCACTAGTTCTTCTAATTACGGTAGCCTTTTCCACATGGATATAAGGAAAGACATTTGATAAATGTCTTGCTCTGGTCCAGAAACATCTTATCTACTAACTTTTTCTGGTCTAGTAAACTTAATATAGGAGAAAATGAGGTTGGCTTAACACAGAAGCAGTTCCAAAAATTTTATATGGAGGTAGCAATTAATTTGGAAGGACTGAGTACTAGAGACTTCTCCTAAAGTTGTTCTTAGAGCAAGCATCATATCTGTATTCATATGAATAACTGGACAGTTTGACAAAGATTATTAGAAATTGAAGCAGCTATGGGTCCTCCAGGCATCCAAAAACACTCCCCAATGGGAGTTGTGCCTAGAGAAACTATAGTGAGCCATGCTCAGCCCCAGACAACAAAAGATTTCAAGATGGATATACGTCATTCGAGCTCTCAGGGACCTCCCAATCTCTCCATCAATTCATTGTTCTAAAATTGTGTTTCAAGTGAGTGTCAAAATCAACAGTCTGTAGTTTGTCAAACATAACTTATTTCCATGTTTTGAAAATAAGAAGGCCATTTGTTTTTCTCAAATATCTCATCTTCTCGCTAGACCTTCTGGTGTATTTTCCCTGATTCAGCAAAGATCACAGTGACTGGTTCAGGGATAATGGAGTTATATATAAATGGTCTCCTCCTTCACAATTTTAAAAGGTGCAATGAGGAAAAAGAAAAAAATGGATCTAGATTCACAAAACCTGGATGTAATCCAGGCTCTAGTGTTAACTGACTGAATGATTCTGAGCAAGCAGTAACTCCTCAGGGCTAGGTCTTTTGCAAGATAGATCAGTAATAAATGGCTCACTTGCCTGCCATACAGGAGTTTTGTGAGGTCTCAATGTTTTGCTATGGATGCACTTCAAAGCCAGCAAAGTGGTATATTTCATAGAAAATAGGAAGCTATAATTATTGCTATTATCACTATAGAACTTGCAACTACATCATGCAAAACATCTGGTATTAACCAGATTTCTACTGTGTTCTGTTCTACAAACTCAGACCCTGAACAACCTGCTGACTCTATTTGTTTTTCTTGAAGACACATCTCAGTGATTTTCTTGAATGAACATTATTTACGCTTGGCTGCTAATATCCCAGATGGAAGTTGACTGTTATTACTCCTTAAGATGCTCCTCCCTTCACTTCCTTCTACCTACCTACCTTCCTTCCTTCCTTCCTATTCTCTTCCTCTTCCTCTTCCTCCTCCTCCTCCTCCTCCCCTGTTCTTTCTCCTCTCCTCCTCCTCCTCCTCCTCCTTCTTCTCCCCCCCATCTATGTACTTTATGGGTCTTTTAAGTCCAGGAATTGTTTTATTTTACCCCCCCACCCCGCCATAGAATAGCTACATCATTCACTACAATAACAGAATTCCATCATCACAAAGAATGGCATTTCTCAGAGGAAAGTCTAATGGTGAGGAGGAGTTGGGAGGGGAAAATGAGAAGGAAGCATTTCAGATCAGTACAGTCACATTGTCTGGTTCTCTCTTTCACTGGGATATCAGAAAAGAAGGCAAGCTAAGGTCCCATAAAATTAAAGGGACACCAGCTGGAAGGCAAAGTACTAAATTGAGCTTTTGTTGGAAATTGTTGAGGAGGAGGGGAAATCATCCTTCAAAGCTTCAAACGCTTTCATGAAGTTCCTTTAAAACATCTTCACTGACTTTCCTTCCCTCCTTTTTCAAATGTAAATCACACTTGAAGTTATTTTTTGACATTATTCTGAAAAATCAGCTACTACACATTTATTGAATGAGAGAACTCAAGGGAAAAACAGACAAATGAAAACATTTTTAGAGTGATAAAACTTTTTGGTCATGAAATCATGCAAATCATGCAAATCAAAGCATTATAGAAACTACAGTCCTTCATATGTGCAAAGGTTTATTAGTCAAGTATTGATTTGTGAAGGATCTTATATATATGATACATGAAATAGCAAATATAAAGTAGTATTTGGTGTAGAATAAACCCCAAGTACACAAATATTAAATTTCATCTCCTTTTGATGATAGGTTAGTTTCACTTAGGTCTTATCTACTGGGGTAAAATATTTGGAAAAAAATTCCTGTGTGGTTGCCAACCTCTTATCATGAATATGTTTTGTATCAAGGTCACAATGATTGATTGTGAATCCTGGAGGCTGGCAATCTTCTTCATCTAATTTGTGTGGCTGACAAGAGGTATCAAGGTTTTTCAAAATTATTTTTCCTCTTTGACCAATGATTTCACTTCAGGGAGTATGTCATAAAGCAACTTTCCTAGATTCAAAGGATGTTTTCTTCAGTAAGATGTTTACCAGAACCTCATTCACAACAATGAACCTCATTCACAGCAATGAAAATGTATCAAGACATTTTATATAGGACAGCAGAAGAATGGTTTAATCAAAGTGAAGGCCAGCAATGACTGTTGCTCCCTCTCCCTGGGCACTACCAGACAGCCCTGTGGCACAGCAAAGGTGGACATCCACTACGCATCCATGAAATTGAATAATTTCACAATGCAATAAATAGAATAAATTGTGACATTATGTTAAGTGAAATGAACTAGTCACAGAAGGACAAATCCTGTCTCCTTCCATTTAAATGACATATTGAAATAGTCAAATTCATAAAAGACTAGATCAGAGGTTACCAGGCCTAGGGGGTGGACAAAACAGGGATCCATTCAATGAGTTTGAAGTTTCACTTATGCAGGATGAATTCACCTTAGAAACCTGCTATACAACATATTGCCTATAGCTAACTATTGTTAATGACACTGCATTGCACACCAAAAGCACAGGAAGAGAATTGGTGCCAAATTGAGAGTTTTTAATCACATGAAGTAAAACAAAGAGGGCTAGGGGAAATGTTTAGAGGTGCTAGGTATGTTTATTACCTTGATGATGATAGTTTCACAGGTGTACGCATATGTCCAAACTCATCCTTTGTATACATTAAAGACATACAGCGCTTTGTATATTAATTGCACTTCAACAAAGCTGTTAAAAATAGAAATAAAAGATGGTTCTGAGAGTGCTAGAAAAAACAAGTTACTGATAATTTGTATTAACACAGAATTTAATGCTTTAATTTAAATACAGAAAGAACACAATATAAAAATAAATGCCAGGTTTCATTATACTTTACTATATAAATGTAATTTTATTATACTATATGAAAGACTCAAAGAAAGAAATCAGAATGTTTATGATTTCCTCTGTTAACTTTTCTGAATCTTTCTAATTTCTTAAAAAAGCATGAGACAGCCGGGCGCGGTGGCTCACACTTGTAATCCCAACACTTAGGGAGGCTGAGACAGGAGAATCGCGAGTTCAAAGCCAGCCTCAGCAATGGCGAGGCACTGAGCAACTCGGTGAGACCCTGTCTCTACATAAAACACAAAATAGGGCTGGGGATGTGGCTCAGTGGTCGAGTGCCCCTGAGTTCAATCCCCAGTACCAAAAAAAAAAAAAAAAAACATGAGACTTTGTTACTTTTGTAATGAACAAAATATAAAATACAAATTATGATAAACTACACTTTCTCTTCCTGGTTATTCTTTAGAGGAAAGCTTGTGAAATCTCCTCTAAAGCTGGGCTGTGGTAGGCTGAGGTTACAAATCTCTTGGTAGTAACTGTCCTGTCTCTCCAGTCTTGCACCTATAGTGGAATTTAAGTGAAAGAGATGAAAATCTACACTGTATAAAAATTCCCTGTTATGATAGTTGGCTGAAATAAGTTATCAGTAAACATTTTTGCATTAAGTAATGCTAAGTCATCCTGAGATTACACTAATACTGGTCATTAACTCTTGTTAGAATGATAGTAATAATAACCCCATAATTAAAATAAAAGGTAAAATCCATGTAGAAAAAAAAGTTTGACCACCTCACTATTTCAAATTTTAATAAATAGTTTATTTTTAAAAATCATCCTTATTTACTCTCTTGATACAGCATTGTGATAAATGTCAATGTATAACTAGTTGGCTATCTCTAATTCTACCTTTCTGATGTAACCAAAGGTAACCATGCATTCACATGTCTCTTCAATCATACTGGCCTATGGGAGTATTTGCATACACACATTTATAAGTTTTGTTTTGTTTTGTTTTATGCTGAAGATTCAACCTAGGGCTGTAAGCAGGCTAAATGTGCACCCTTCCACCGTGTTATACGCCTAGCCCTTCTTTTTCATTTTTTACAAAACTTTCTTTTTGTAAAAAAACATTTTTTTTAAAATTTGAAATAATTGTGCATTCACAAAAGTCTGTTCACGATAATAGTACATAGGGATCATATGTATGTGTGCACATATGTGCGTTAATTTATAAGAAATATATTATCATGTTATTTACATTATACTGCATCTCTACATTTCCCACATCCTCACCAATTAAAAATAAACCAGAAATAGTCTCACAAGGCAGTGTAAGACTTTGCTTATAGTATGACTTTGCTTATAGTACATAACTATTTAATGCTTGTATGATTACATATATAATTTTATATTATTGAAATTGCATCATACAAGTTTTTTTTTTAAGTTAGGCATTGTAATTGCTCTTCTTTTCCCTCCAACCAATTCATCGTCACAGTGTGCTCCCCAAGTAAGGGGAGGCCACATGTGGATGTGTATCATTGTATATTTCTGTCACATTAAATTATATATGCATTATATATCAAAAATATTTACAATTACATATACTTATATGTATGTGTATATAATGCAGACATGCAGAGTGATACAAATATCATTCCATTTCATATAAATGAATATCATTGCCCTGGTTCATTATAAAAGTAGGATCATATTACATACGTTTTTCATATCATGTCTATTTTCAATAATACCACTCAGAATATCCTCCAAATAAGTCATCGCAGATATAACTCATATTTTTTATTACTGGATCAGAGTCTATGATTTAGACATATTCCATAGGGTGCTGTGATTTTCAACTTCATTCTAATAATGAATGGAATTTGCTTTGCTTCTATCTTTGGGCATTATCCACTATGTTGTAATAAGCATAATTGTATGAGTGTGTGTGTGTACAATTCATAATGACATTTCAGTCAACAATAGATACTCAACCGTAGTCCAAAAGATCACATCACCTAGTGATGTCATAGCCATCTTAGTTTGTGTAAGTACTTTCTGATGTTTGCACAACAAATAATGGATCTCCACTGTTAAGGCACATATGAAGGAGAATTACTTTCCTATTGTCATGGTAAAAAAAAAATAACAGATTTAGAATTTTAAGAAATAATTTTCATACACTACTAGAGATTATATGTCCTAAAATCATTGACAATTCCTTTTGGAGGCTCTAGAGTAGATACTGTTCCCATTTATCTTTCATCTCTAGAAGTTTCCCATTTCTGGTGCCTTAGCATAGCACCTTGCTAATATCACTCCAACTTGTTCCTTTCATCATCACAAATCTCCCACCAACTGATCCTCCTTCTTATCCTTCATAAGTATACCTGTAATGACTTTGGGTTCACACAGATAACCCAGGATAATTTCCCATCTCAAAAATCTTAATTTAATCACATATGCAAAGTCCCTTTCACCATGTAAGATTATGTATTCAGGGGTTCAGGAGATTAGGTCTTAGATATTTGAGGGGACACTATTCAACTTTCTGCACAGATAAATGTTCATGTATGATTTCCATAGGATAGATTCAGTGGAGTAAACATTCTATGTTGAATAGTATGGCACATGTCTTATTACTCGGAGTATTCATTATCTTCTTTCTCATACTTTAGGTTTGAGTACACTTTCCCACCTCAGAGGATTTGCAGTTTCTAAAATCAAAAGGATGTGACATTGAAGGGTAAAATATTAACACTTTCTTGAATTTTGTGCTACCTCACAAGAAGAACATCCCTTCAATGGTGACTGCCTTGAACCTGATTCCCATACACAGAAACCCTAACCAACTACACCACAGTCCCAGATGAACCTCAGACTTGTAAACAATTACCAATTTTTCCAAGTCATTGTGACTTGGGGGATTTTTTGTTATTGCAACCAAAGTTGATTAACACATAAAGTATGAATAACATTAATTTTTATTGATAGTGACACATTGCTCTCCAGAAGTTATGTTACAATGCAAATTTAAACAATGGATGATAACATTTTTATCCTGTACTGCCGCTACAAAATATTGCATCATTAACACATCATACCTCATCATCCTCTCTATGGGATACCTATAAAAACTTAAATTCAACAAATTGATGGGTGTCCTGTAAAACTTTCTAGATTTTTATAGATGATCTACACATAAGAAAATGAGATGTATGGGTAAAGTTTGCTGATTTGGTGGATATGAACGTGTACTTCATTATACCTGGAAGTTTTTTCTTAGCTACAATCGGTATGAATTCCTTCATATTGTCATTGACTATTGAAAATGATGAGACTTGATATTGAAAATGATACACATTTATCCTTAGATTTTTTCTTTACATTTGTAATAGATTTTTAATAAATGATCTCAAATCTTCTTTCTTTGTCATCAAGTTGGTAAGTATTTTATTTCCCGTAGTCATTTGTAAAGCTACTTATTATGTTTATATATGTTCATACGTACACATTTCCATACGTTATATAAATAATACATATATCATCTATATAGAGTTAAAATTATTACACATATTCTTTTTTAGCAGATAACTATGTTCTTTTTTACCATCTTTTTCTTTTTTCAACTATGAAGTTTACCCCTATGCTTAGAATGTATTGTGATACTTTTGTTTTATTTATTTAATCATTTATTTTTGTATTTAAGCTTCAAAACCATCTGGAATTTATTTTTTCTATGATGTGAGACAGGCTCCAACTTAATTTTCTTCCAGATGGGTAGCCAGTTGCGCCAGCTCTATTTAGTTCAACCATCCCTTTTCCCTACATTAAAAAGCTGCCTTTGTTCCATTTTAAATTTTCAAAGAAATATTGTGACTTATTTTAGGATTTTGAATGTTTATTTTGTGCCATGAAATTTTCTATGTCCTGGAGTTCTAATATGAGACAAAAAAGCACTTAAGTACCCATTCTCATGGAGTTTATAGTCTAGCAGGGAAAAGCAGAAAACAACAACAGGCTAACTAACTAAATTTATAAGTAATTGTTTGAGGATGATAGAGTAAAATAGGGAACAATGAGTAGAGGGTACTCTTTGAGGTTGAGGGTCCAGAGATGTCTTTTATACTAAAATGACATTTCAGCAGACACGTAGATGATGCTGAGGAGCATATTGTGTGTGTATCTAATGGGTAGTGTTTGAACTGGAGGGAATGGTCCTTAAATAGGAGTACACTTGGCATGTTTATCTAAAATATGGCAAAGCTATCATGATTGGATAATGTGTCAGAATAGATAAAGTGTTATCAGCCTTCAGAGACTGATGTACTTTCTATTCTTATTCCAATGTGACTTTGAGTTGAACACAGGGTTGTTATAACATGTTCTAATATTAGCAAGACAAGTCAAGGCAATCTTTTCTGTTCTCCTTTTGATATTTTTTATGTATATTAATTAGAATATTATGTGAACTATGATATCATTTCTGAATGTCTTCTTTGGCTGATAAATAGGTAATAGATATATAGATATTTAATAGAAAGATAGGTAAAACAGTTTTATTCTAATTAGAAATGAGTTAATTTTATATTATACTCTAATAATTTATTGTAAAATAAATTATTAAGTACTTGGTAATTGATCTATGTTGAAATTACATCCTTCCATTCAAAGGTGGGGCATTCTCCTTAGCAGGTTTTTATTTTCTTTGTATCATCCAATAACATTATATGGATTTTTCTTTTTTTTTTTGGTGGGGGGGTACCAGGGATTGAACTCAGGGGTATTCAACCACTGAGTCACATCCCCAGCCCTATTTTGTGTTTTATGTGAAGACAGGGTCTCACTGAGTTGCTTAGTGCCTCACCATTGCTGAGGCTGGCTTTGAACTCTTGATTCTCCTGTCTCAGCCTCCCAAAGTGCTGAGATTACAGGTGTGCACCACCATGCCCCGCTGGATTTTTCTTTTGTTACTTAAGGATTTTGTTTCTTTCATGTTAAAGTGATTTCTATCATTTTTAAATTTGTGACTAGCTTTATTATTTCTCCATTGCTCTTTTTTGTTGCTTATCACTAGAATCAATACATATATATAATTTTTTTTATATCTAGCTACCTTATGAAATTGGTTTACTAGTTTTATAAGTTTCTTCTATCTGAAACTTTAGGTTCTCTCTATAAATGACCTTATTGAAAAATATATTTAAATCATTTGTCCTCAAGTATCCAGTGCACAAAATATTGGATTTTCAGCTTTTTGATATTTGCTGGAACATCAAGATATCTTTGAGTGCTAACATAGGTAGAAGTCATGTCTTTCATCTTCCTGATATAAAATTAAGTAATTTTGTTCAATTATGCTATAACTGTATTTTATTAAGTGATTAGTGAATTTCTTAAATGCCTTTTAAAAATATTTTAATGTAGCTATCAGGTTTTCCCCCTTACTATGTTGATATAGAGAATTATGTTGATATATTTAAAGAAAACATATCAAAAATTAATTTATTATATGCATCTATGAACACATCAAGATGAATAGTATATAGCTATACTATTTTGTCTAACTCTAATGTACAAACAAAATCACTAAAATGAAAAATTATATAGTATGTCACTATGGTTTCCAAAATGTTTTTCTATTTTTTAATTGCTTTTTTTCTATGTCCATTCATTTTTTTCCTCTTTTTAAGACTTCTAAGTAGCCTGTATTTTTTGTCAAATTAATTATAACTGCATTCTTGATTTTCATTCTTTCATATATTGTCTTTTGATGTTTCTCTTTCTCATAATAATTACTGAAAAAAGACACTTTATGATATTAAATACATTAAATACATTTATGTCAAGCACATGGCTCTTACATTAAGATTGTATAATATAAAATTTGTCTTGCATGCCTTCATATTTCAGTACAATTGTATGCTATATATATATATATATATATATACATATATATGATGTATAATATATATTACTTTTCAGTTGTTTTGACTGTGTTAATTTCTCCTTCAGATCCCTGTTTCTTTCCCCTACTGTTCTTCTCCATCTAGCTGTAAGCCCCAATGTTTGTCTTGTTTTGTTTGATTGCTCACTGAAGTTCTGAGCTTCAGGAGAAACCTCAGTGAGGGTTTTTGGGAAGTGCAGAAATATCGGAACTATAAAGCATGGTTGCACCTGGAAATGCACATCTGGTCAAGCAGCAGATTGCAGCACTCTTGTCTTCCTACTGCAATCCCCTCCTAAGTGTACTAGAAAACAAAGAATATTCACTATTTTGACCCATGACATTTTTGATATTTGGAGGTCCCTAAATTTTATGGCAACCATTTACTAGAATTATCTACTGGTTCCTGGGTTTTAATTTGACTTAAAGGAGAAGCTTTTCATTACATTTATTTTATTAGGATTAAAAGCTGAGACTTCATAACACTCTCCAAATACTGCATATACACTGGTCTCTGTTCTGTTCAGCATAATAGCATGTTCATGCCACCAATTCCCTAGAATGTTCTCAAGGCTTAGTTTGGGAGGTAATGATGCATAATGAAATTTTCTAGAAACAGCATATGCCTGTTGTTCACATGTTACTCATTATTATATTGTTATTGTTTGAATTTTGAATTATTAATTATACCCTATGACCATGGCATATTGTTATGGATAATTTCTAATTCATTCATGAGACAAGAGACTCACTTTCTTTTGAGAAGAGGAAAAAAATGTGAATTAGTTATCATATGTAAACACTTTATTAATAATGTCCATTTATTTGCATACTTCCAAATATACAAATATTTGTCTGTCATTTGTAAAAATTCTGGCAAAATTATTTTGATTCTTATTACAATGGAGTAGAGGTATAAAATAGTTAAAATCCATGAATGATTTATTACTTAGTAGATTTTATACCAATAATTACCATATTTAAACTCTACACTTTTTGAAAAAAATATTATCATCTAAATCTCATGAAAAAATAAAATATACAAATATTATGAAAATTTCCCAAAGTCATATATCTAATTAGTGTTGAAACTTAGAGTTTTCTACCTTTAAAATCAAATTGAAGAATGTATACTCTTAACTACCATGTAATCATTCAGGATAACTGTTACCTTTCATATTGATAGATGAGGACATGAGTTAAATAGGTTGATATTCTAGTCAGCTTTTTCACTGCTGTGAGCAAAAATGAACTGACAAGAACAATTTGGTGTCTCATGGTTTCAGAGGTTTCAGTTCAGAGAAAACTGGCTCCATTGCTCTGGGCCTGAGGTGAGGCAAAAATCATGGCAGAAGAGTTTATGAATGAAAGTGATTCTGGGCTTGGCCACAAGGAAGCAGAGATAAAGATTTCCTTCACCATGCACAAAATATAAAACTCAAGGAGATGACTCCAGTGACTGCCTACAGTAACTACCTACAGTTATCATGCAGTTAATCAATATCAGTCATTAATGCACTGATCAGGTTAAATTCTAATAAACCAATCATTTCACTTCTAAACTTTTCTTGCTTTGTCTCATGAATGAATTTTTGGCAGACACCTCATATCTAAACCATAAGGGTGGACTTGTTTTCTCCTGATCACTAAGCAAGTGAAAGGTAAAGCAAAGTATAGAAATTAAGTCTTCTGAATTTTCACTTATGTTTCTTTTCCAAATACAATATGCAAGTAATATAACTTATCCCATTTTAAAAACTGAACTGTGTGCAAGCTTGTAGAACCATTTGGAGATATTATAGTATAATTTAAATTAGCCATGGTTAAACTTAAGAGGCTCTTATATGTATTTCTTACACAATTTGGAGTATAAACATCTCTTGTTGTAACCTCTGCTACTCATGTAGATTAATCTTATTTTCACCATTACCTTCTGATTTCATTTTGAATATTTGTCTAATTTTTCATTATAGATTTTGACAACTACCAAAAAGTAAATTTGGTTGCAAAACTTCTTGTAAACAGCAAGCTGATTTCTACTAATCTAAAGAAAATGTCAACAGAAAATAAATCGAAATCATTTCAAAAATTTAAATTGAGTCAAGTTGCCGAGATGTAAGTCCACTGGAGTCCATGAATATTCAGAGTCTTTATGACATGCTGGGCACAATGCTAGGCACAGTGGGGGACAGAGAGATCATAAGATCAGTCACTGCCTTTAGGGTGCTCTAATTCAATAGGAGAGACAGGCATGTACACAAGCAATCTTAATATTAGCCAGACTGTTATAAGTGTTGCAACAAAGGGACTGAGAAAGTGCAATAGGGATATAAAGCAAAGATATTAACTCCAACTGGGCGAACTTGAGCAAACAAATAAACTCCACAGCTGGTGCAATAGAATGTGATTCCAGGAAAAAAAATACTTTAGTTTTAATTGCCTTCAATGTTATTAGGCAAGTTGCCAAGAAATGTTATTTTTTTCAATATCAAGTTTTATCTCAGGAATATCATTTTAAGAAGTTGGACTACTCATTCCAAGATTTTAGAACAAAATATCCATCACGAATGCTACCTGAGTGGTTAATTTTATCACCTTATTTTGTTTTTCAGTGTGCACTATTTTTCTGGATAGAGAAAGTAGCTTTCCATAAGTGATATAGGACAGATTCATGTGACTTCTAGCGGATCCTATTTCCTGTTTTGCTGGGATCCTCTTCACTAGCCTTTATTCCTTCGTTCATGCAATTCTTTTTCTTGGCAAATATTTGTGAGGTTTTGTCTATGTCGTGCTCTAGATCGCTGCACTGTTGGAGTCAGGGTAGTTTTTCTCTTCTGAAATCATTGAGTCACGTGAAAATGAAGCCAGGGTTCATCAGCATAGATGGAGAGATTCTGTCTTTTGTGTATCTACTTCATTCAGCTTCATCAAGAGGCTACTGGGGTGTGGTGAAGGAAAGATGCTGCAGCCCAGATGGCCTGGGTTCAACTGTTAGATCCACAACTAACAAATGTTAGAGAAATTGCTTAAAACTCTCCACGTTTCCATTTCTTCTATGTAAAATGGGAAGCAAAAGAATGACTGCCCCACTATTTATTGTAAGATATAAGTTATCATTCAGAGTAGTGTCTGGAGTGTATGTTCTAGAATAGTGAAGATAATCTGTTATTTATTCTGTGCTTTGTCGTCTTCCACATCAGAGGTAAATTTGCTAGAAGATGATTGAAGATGGAAACATGCATTTGGGAAAGTCGAATGTCCCACTTTGAATTTTCATGCCCAAACAGTAGCTTCTTAAACTGCCTATGATGTCTATAGGCAGCCTTGTTACGTTGTTAGACAAATGAGAATACCAAGGCTCAGAAAAGTTACACAACTTGCATAGGACACACAGATTGAAGAAAAACAAGATATTTTTTCAGGTATTCTGCTGCTGGGATTCTGTTTGATTGCATATATGTCACCTGAGAATTTAAAATTATTAATTTTAAAATCTAGCATGTATTAAGTGACCTTTTAAAATATTACCTCTAGAAAGAGAAGTTAAAGGACACCACGTAGTTAATGTTAATGATAATAAGCATGTTACTCAGTTGCTTACTCATCAGCCTTATTTTTTGCTTCCCTTAAATCTCTCAGTTTTAATGATACAAACTTGTTTTTTTACTATCCTTGAATAGGTCCTACTCTATTGGAAGTGCACAAGCTTGCCCTCTACCCACTTCAATTCTGTCCACTCCTTCCAATATGCACAGAAGTCCACAGATACAAATGTTTGCTCCCAGCTTTAGCTCATCTGGTTCTTACAGCATTTTCTTAATTTTAGCATGAAATTCTCTGGACCACTTTTCCTGCCCTCTGTTCTGAGCACATTATATTGACTGTTACAATTCTATGCCTAGCTCAGTCGACCCTCAATTGTTCTTCAATAAATATTTGATGAGCCAGAGAAGGAGTACATGAGTGAATGAATGATTGGAGAAGTAAGTTAGACATTAGACTTGTGTACAAAAATTCACAGCAAAATCTTCATCATTTGCAAGAGGAACAATTAAAATTGATATGAGTTAAGGAATGCACACTTTTAATGATTAAAAAATACTAACTGGCATAGATAAATCATGCTTTAAAAAGGCTTGTCTCAGATATAAGTCCATTTGTGAATTGCAACATTCATTTCCCACACATTTGCTTACCTTGAACTAGAAAGGCACTGAAATGCCATGATTAGGACAGAGCTTGCATTCACAGATTTGTACATAATTTATAGTTTAAGTTCTGCAAGTTTGCATAATAAATAGTTTAAATACTGCAGCAACAGAGCTGGAGAGGAAATTAGGATTCTGAATGAAAAAGTTAATTATACCTCCAAGGATTTTTTTTTGGCAATACATTAAAAACAAGCTTAGAAGAGGATAATTCAGGCTAAAAAGAGATGGAAATGCAGGAGATTATGGGAGTGGTGATAACTGACAAGTTATCTTATTAAGTGTGGGTAATTAGACTAAATTAATTTTAAAATTGTAGTAGTGGATTCTAGATCAACAATAGCGTAAATAATTTCCGGGCCTGATGATCTTGCAGCTGAGGACATTTCTGTTAGACTCTGTTCTTAACATTATTGGCCATTTCCTCTGCTACAGTCATTCTATTCAGACAACCCAGCATGTGTTAGGTACAGCTTAAAACTGGAATCCCCACCCTTTTAGATAGGCTGCCAAAGCAGATCAAAGAACCAGAAATCCTTAATAAGGGAAAGTGGCTTTTCCAAAAAAAAAAAAGATGTCACAAAATATTTTTATTTTATCCATTTGCATGTCTATTCGTCTATCCATTAAGATATGGAAATTACCACTAACAATAATAATAAATAATATTAATACAATTTTGAAGAAACTTAATATGGGTGTTGGTAATGTCACACACATTTTCTTGGTGATTTTAGACAGAAACTCCGTGTAATCCCAGGGCTCAGATCAATGAAGTAACTGAACCAACAACACATAATTACTAACTGGCAGGTGTTTGGTCCGAATCTTACTGGGAAGACACTGGAGACACACTCAAAACCATTGCACACTCATTTGCCTTGTTCTCACATCAAGAACCGAGACCATCATTTGGAGATTTTGTAATATGAAAATCAAAGGTATAAGGAGGTCATCCGTACTCCAAGGTGAATATTGGAACACAGTGAGGAACGAAACATGGAGATGAGCAGCTTAGGATCAGGTCTTATTTCAACCATTACATGGCTGTGTAAATTTGAATTTATTATGTAATCTCTCTAGAGATCCTATACTGATGAGAAAAATAAGGTAGACAAGAGGACTTTTAGTAAGAAGGCATGTTAATAATAGCAATAACTCAATTCCTTCTGTGGAATGTCCCCTGTCACTTCTATGGAAAACTATCCTTCTCCTTGCCCACTGCTGAAAAGACAGTCCCATAGCCGTGATCTCCATCATGGAACAGGATCACCTACTGTCTCCATGCTTGGCTGCCACCGTTATTCTGTACAGAAGAGCCATTTCCTCTATAATCCTGTGGGGTGTGAGAGAGCTGGGTATGCAAAGGTCCACCCAGACACCAAGACTCCACTCTTGGACATGTGTCCTGGGAATTCAGTTTCACTTCAGCAATTGACACCTTTATCACTCCACAGTCTATCACCAACAGCTGCAGCTCTGATTCTAAATCTGCCCACCTCTTACCTTCTCTGCCCGACTTTCATTATAGCCATGTGTCTTTCTTTTGAGTTGTTCCATTATCTTCCTCCTTTTCCTCAACTAGGTTTATGCTTAATGCAGGACCCATAAATAACTCTGCTGTTCATCACCTTCCCATTGTACTCCAAGTAAACCAAAGTACTTAATATGATTTGCAAGACTCTCTACAACTCAGATCCCTGCCTTACCTCTTTAGCTTCACCTACTGCTCATCTCATTCCATCCACTCTAACTTCTTTTGTCTTCCTTTATCATTTCAACATTTGCTGCCATGCAAAATTCTTCACAATAATTCTTTCCTTCATATGTTCTTCTCTTAGGTATCTGCACAACTTTGATCAAGTTTCAACTTCTTGGTGATAGCTTCCATGACTACTCTGTTAAAAATGGAAAATGCCCACTCTCACCTAGATCTCTTATCCCCTTCTATTTCCTGATTTGCCTACAATGTGCAGATCATCATAAACAAGCCATTATTTCTCAGCGTTACTAATTCCTTTTCATATGCCAAATGGTTGATCTGGCATTTTCACTTATATTATCTCATTGACTCTTCTTAGAAATTTTGTATCACAAACATTCTTATGACCATCTTACAAGAAGCCAGATCTCCAGGAAGAGAAGACATTTGTCAGAGCCACATGTGGTGTTGGAACTGGCTTGGGATTCAAATGCAGACGTTCTGACCCTAAGATCATGGATTTTTCATGGTTTTCTAGGTAGCCTTCTGTTTCCAGGGGTATAAGCACATAATTGCTTATATGCATCATAACTACAATTCTTCAACTCATTCAGTTTTTATACCCTTACCTGACATTACCTCCTAAAAACATTTAATTTAATACCTTAATTTTTGATGGAAAGATTAGAGAAAGATAAATATTTTCCCTCCATTTATTTACTGAAGATGGCATTTTGTTTTTCTGCCTCCACCCTATCCCTTCCTGTAAGTAACTGGCAGGGTCAAGGCTTCCAATATATCAAAATGCTCAGAAACCAATTACAAAGGAATGAAATAGACACCTGACAGGCAAGAACATCCTTCTGGTTTTGATGGACAGTTGATTATCAATTAAAAGGATGATTTATGACTTAAAGGAAAGGGTAGCTATCTGTCTTCTGAGCACATATATCCATATATATGTATATAATACACCTTTCAAAAAATCACAAAAAATTTGCCCTGGACTTCCTCATTCTTCAAACTCATATCAGCTAATATAAATAGCTTGCCTGAAGGTGCACAGATAATCAGGATCCCATGTTTTCTAATCTGCTCAATTGTTCTTTTTCCAGCAGTGGCTTGCTTCTCTGCCTTAGAAGATAAAATTTAAGTCTTGGTTCATTCCCAAGATGCTCAGTGACCTGAACATCTTCTGAGTCATCCTGCTTCTGCATCCCAGCTTAAAAAACACTTCTCCCATGAAGCCTTCTACTCCCTTTATCCCTTGTTATTAACTCCTGTCTTTGGCTAGCTTCTTTGGCATTTCAGTACCTCATTGTAGTAATCATCCCAATCAGGAAGGTTGCAATTAGGACAGTCCTAGTGGGAGAAGTCAAATTTACACAAGAGCATTAAAGAATAAGGACCAGAATCTAGGATTTTCCATCTCTTGCCAGGATTCCTATTATTCTTGAGATTTTTTTTAAAGAGTATTGATGCCTTTGGGTGGTCTCAGAAGATGCTCTTCTGAATGGTGGACAAATGTGATAAGATTCCTAATAACAATAATTTGCCTGATTTGCCTCATGACATTGAACTAAAGTATTAAATAGAACCATGAACTCCCTTCACCAGCTTTTAACTGGCCATCCACCAAGACCCAGTAAGCATTTGTACCAGATTTGTCTACTTGGAGAGATTAAATAAACAAATGACTACTACAACAAATACAGAAATCATAATTCAGGCTCAAGAGAGGCCTTTCCAGGCTTGTTTTCAGGTCTTACTGTGTTCTCCATGGTGAGAACTTCCAATTTTGGCCTACATTTGCATCTCTCCTCCTCAACTCTACCAAGTACTAAGACCCAGTGAGCTCTCAACCAGTCATCTTGCCCTATAAAAGCCAGGGAGGACAAAATCAGTCCAAACCCAGCAAAGTTACAAAGTAGACCTCATCCTATGCCCTCAAGCAAAGAGGCTTAAAAATAATATTTTGTGAAGTCTGGAATGTGCTTAATATCTATGCTTTTTTTTTAATTTTTAGCCTTATGAATATTGAACATTTACCTTGTGCTAATTATGTTGTGAAGTTTTGATCATTTTATTTTATTTAAACTTGGGTCAGTAAGACAAGTATTGACCTGGAAGTATTAAGCTTGACCTGTGGATTAGGCTGTCCACCCCTGAAGTCCATGCTCTTGGTTGCCAGAATTAGATTAGAGCCAGGAACTCTATTGGCTTGGCTGAATCCACTACCTTTGTGTTTGTTCTTAATGAACCTTGTTTACTTCTGTGAAGCTCTGCTCCTAACACACAACATCACAGCTGAATCTTTATTCCACAGGGAACAGATTACCCAGAATATAGATTCTTCAGTGCTTTTTTGCCAAAACTCAAGATAATTTACCTTCTCAGGAACAAATGTTTATTCCAACAGAGACCTAGATTACAGTGCTTATGTGAACACTGTTATTTGGACAGCCCTCTCTCTTTTCCCCATTCTTATCTTGTTTAATAGTTCACATTATGGTCCAGACCATACCTTAACTCCCTTTTCTAGTCTCTGTGCTATGATATTCCATTATGGATTTGGCCATAAAATGAATTTGACAAGCTGGGATAGGTCAGCTTTCAATATCGTCGTCTTTATTTTTTTTGACTGATGTTATCTGATTCTTCTCTTAATTCCACAGGAGTTCAGACCCATCTGTGGGCTGGTGAATAGATTGCTCTAACTGAAAATGATAAAGGTTCATCAAAATCAAAGGAAGGAATCTAGCTTGAAGAATTAGACAGGTACATTTATCAAAGTGATATCAAAGTGAGTTTATACATGTTTATACATGGCTTTGGATTCAGATTGCCTGGGTTCAAATGTAGATCCTGCCATTTGCCACTTGCCTGAATAAGGCATGATGTTTTATCACCATGAGCTCTAGGACCCTTATCTGCAAAGTCAAGATTGTGATGTCTAATATAGTTGCCACAGAAGTCCATTGAATTATACTTTGCAAAATGCCTCACATACCAGTCTGGCTCATGCCAGCCCTTTAACATTAATGTCGTGTATGTTAAAAGAGCAGATCTGAGTAGTCAGAGATCAGGACCAAGAATCAGTGGGCTGAAGTTTCTGGATCTGGGAGCAGTGGATTGAGCATTTAATTGGAGCATTGAAACCTTTTTAACCCAAGGTGGGTTAGAAATTTCAATGTGAAATTCCTGCAACAAATATGTGCAAGTGTTGACTCATCCAAAATGCCAGAGGAGTGTATTAGCTACCATAAATAATATCTGCCTACAAACTATGTAAATGAAATGATACAAACCAAGCAGAATATTTTTCTTGAATAATCTGGAAAATTGAGCTAAGAAGAGGTCAGAGGTCAGGAGAACATTTTATTTGATTACTTACTTATTTATTGTTTAAGGTATTGTTAAATATCTTCCTAAAATGAATATTACAAGAAAACAGATTCTTTTTATTAGTGTAATATTAAAAAACACGAAGAGATATGTGATATATATATACAAACATATATAAGTTAAGAAGAACAATAATTAAAGAAACACTTTTCAACATGTTATAATTTTTGTATTCTTAAAATATAGTTTTCATACTATGCACATACCCCTATTTCTACAGTTTTTTAATTGTTGAGCTTTGAAAACATCCTGTTGTTTTGTAGACAGTCTTCTGATACCAAATTTTATACTCAGTTTATATATCAAAATTTATCTATACTGTTTGTATATGCAATGCATTAATTTGGAGAATCATGTAAAAGAATATTCACAGCAACAAGGTTTTAGGAGCATAGACTCAGTTTCTTCATCTCCTCTAATCTTTGCAAAGACTCATATCTTGCCATTTCTTTCTTTTAAACTCCTCCATGTCTAAACTAACTTGCAAGATTAGTAGCAGAGTTCTTTCCCTGATTACACATCAGAAAATTTTATTAACATTCTTCCACTGAAAAGTGGTTTCTTTTTACCCCAAATATAAAATCCATGCTGCTAAGCTTGCCTTACTGGTTTATCACAGCTCCAGGTCAGTATTCCTTTCTCCTTTCATCTCTAAGTATACATTCCTTCTGACCCAAGCTTTCTTTGCTCAGAACTTTGGGAGTAGCACCACTCCCTAGAAACACCTGCAGCCCTGTGCCTTGGCCATGCAATTCCTTTTGGGTAGAAAGTATTCTCTTCTCTTTGCTAGAATAATGAAGTGCAGAATATCACTCAGAACCTAGTTTTAAAGTCACCAAGTCTCCTGAAAAATGAACCTATTTATCTCATATACAGTGTACCAATAGCAAATAGAAAATTGCTTTTCTGCTTATTCATTTCTGTCTTTGTCAGTGTAGTAAAGAGATACATCATCTCTTACAGACCTAAAGCTCTATCAAAACAAGGACCACAGCCTTAGCTTCACCCTCTGTATTGTTACCATCTCAGTATTAAGTTTAGGCCTGGGACAGTAGGACAGGGCCTAGTTATGATTACCAAATGGACTAGAGCAAAGAGACCTGAAACATACTCTCAAGGGCTCTGTTCGGAAATCACTATGATCTTTTCTGATGACTGCATAGCAAATTGGATTTACCTTTTCAATTTTACATTATTCTTGTGTTATTGGGATTATGATGAATAATAAGATAATAACAGCAATTAGCCTCTGGATGACTAATGGTCCTTTAAATTGATTTTGAACAATCAATTTGAACATCTTCCCGTGGCCAAATTAGAATAAGGAGGGACAGAGAGTTTCCATAAACATTCCTGAGAATGAAATTGATTTAAAACAATTATGTCCAATGAACACTGAGGGTGGTATGGAAGCTCCCTAGGGCTTGAAAGTAGGGGCAGAGGACAATTTAACACTCTCAGTTTCTGACAAAAAAGAAACTTAAAAGATTAAAGGAGTTCTAAAAGTTTATTTCTACATCATTTAATTAAAACTTAGTTTTATTTTCAACATGGAACTTCCATTGTACATTATTTTGTTAGTTCTTTCCAATCTACTCAAACCTATTGAACCTATAGAGAGCCTAACATGTGATATTTGAACTTGGCCATAGATTACTACAGTCATTGAGGAGTAATGACTTTGTCCGAGTTTGGCCTCAACAAAGACCCTATCTCCCCACTGCAATGGCATCTGGGACTCCATTCTGACTACTTCTTTCTACCACAGAAGTGAATCTCAAGAACTCCAGGCTATGGCGGATGGAGACCTCAGATTTCATCTAGAGTTCCAGCTGGTCATGGTTGGAGAAGAAGGGATAGAAGAAAAGGAAGGAAAGATTCCACCATTTAGGTGCAGAGAGCTGAATGGAGCCTCTGGTTCCCTGGCAGAAAATCTCTACTTTGTCTTTGTAGTTCACACCTTTTGGCTAGTCATTTATTTTTATCTGCAGACAACGGATTTTCTGCACATATTTTCATAGTTTATGCCATTCCCTGCTGCTTCTGACTAGACATATTTTTCTTTAGTCCTTGACCGATGCAGAAGTTCACAGCCTTTGCTGGAGAAGTAAGGGAGATATGATATTATAAACAGATTTAATTCATTACACAAAACCTGGGAGTAATCTCTGAAGCAATATTAACAAATAAGGAAACTTGAGGAACAGGTGGGTGAGGGAAGCATAAATATCCACATCCATAAAAGTTTTGCAAGCTGAATTATGTAAAAGACTCAATAAGTCATTTATTTTTCCTCAAAACGAATTTGAAGACTTCATAGAAGAGAAGGCATTATGAGAAATGTCAAACCCAAATGCTCAATAAAACTTCCTGATCTTTGAGATCTTCATATGTTGGTTTGGATCACAAATTCTATGGCCTTTGGAAATTGAAAACTCACCAGATCTCTTCACGTTGCTCAGCAGGATTTTATTTTTATAGTTGGAGCTGGTAGCTTACTCATTTATGTCAACAGCATCACAAGTGCAATGTCCCATACCTGGACACTGTTTTGAGTTCCATTAACTGGACGATCATCTTCATAGTCTTTTTGCTTACATAAATACACACACACACACACACACACACACATTGGTGACACATATGTGCTTTTAATTACATAATGCTTTGTGAAACATCTTTGCATCTAAAAATGATTTGACATCACAATAAATTAAACCATCCCAAATTATGTATTAACATTTCTTGGTTATAAATGTCCCCTGTTGCTTGACACAGTTTCATGACTGCTTCATCCTACAAGGTGTCCAGGCTTCATGTTGTCTTGGGACCCTTCTTTCTTCTTCAGTTTTCCACTATTATTCCAGAGTCCATCTCTTCCCACATGCCTACAGAAACTTCAAAATCACATCCACTTTCTTTTGCATGATATTTCATCTCTTCTCAGATTCCACTCCTGAGTCAGTTCCATGTCCACCTTTGGCTACCCAAATTAATTAAATAGCATCTGTCCTACTCAGAAGACACTTGGGACATATAAATAATTATTATGCCATTGGTTAGAGTAGAGTGAAGATATTCAGATACATATGAGTGGAAAACTTTTAGTGCCTTTTAATGTGCTTTTTACCTATCTAGGAACTCATCAAAATTGGACCCAAAATGGTCCTTGCTCTGGTACATGCTCCTTGACATACCCAGTCTTGTTTTGGGTGACCCTAGATTTATAGAAAACAAGAGCATAAAATGATTCTACCTTAAAAAAAGATAAAATATCCACATGCATAATTAGTACTCTCCCTTATACACAACAACCAAGACTAGATATGATCCTATAGATTTGGGCAGGATGAGAAAGGAAGAGCCTTGAGATATGACGTTGGAGACTGCTCTGTTTTGTCTGAGATGGTGCATCTGCTGATGCAGGGATGTGTGTACTAGAGAGACTTTACCATATCTATGCCAGGGTAAGTAGGACAGCTAACCTGTGATGCAGAGCTGGGGAGTGGGGGTAAATATAGTTGCCATCAGAGAATCTCTGATTAATTCATAAGGGAGACTGAAGCTTGTGCCTTGATATTTCACCCCCTCCCCAAACACAGATGCATGAATATGTTGAATGGACAACTATCTATCTGTAGCAATATGAAACAGACTACAGGAAAAGAGACTGAGGCCCTAGGTACCCAGGGTGGTGATGGTGATGTGCAAGTCAAAGGACACTTAACATCACCCTCTGACTTCAATCTACCCTTCTCCCAAACACACATATTATGGTTGTACAGAGATGTACCAAACCAATAGCCCATTTAGTTAGGAAATTAGTTGAGTTGGGTGCAATGTCGCAGGCTTGTAATCCCAGTGACTCAGGAGGCAGATGCAGCAGGATCACAAGTTTGAGGCCAGCCTTCGCAATATAGCAAGACTTTGCCTCAAAATTAAAAAATAAAGAAAAAGGAGGATGTAACTTAAGGAGTAGTAGAGCACCCCTGAGTTCTATATCTAGTAACAAAAAAAAAAAAGATATTAGTGGAATATTTAGCTCCTTGCATGTAGAATGATGTAGGATGGGGGTGTACGGAAACAGTAAAACTGAAAGGGATCTGATAGATCCAGAATGTCCCTTCACATGCCATTCAGAAGGCGATTTGTAAGCCAGATATCCAAAGCTGAAGGATAAGGACATGCCTCTTCATTGGATGGGGAAAAGGGATGTGGGCGGGTGGGCTACTGATTTTAACTCCAGGACCAGGACCTGGGGTCCATTAGTAGCAGTAGGGAAACAAGGGAAGAGAAACTATATAGCACAGGAGGAATAATATTTCCTTCCTCCTTCATATTCCCTTCAGATTCATCCCATGCATTTCTCCCCCTGATATTTAGTTTAATGGGTGATTGGCTCTCCACAGTGTGGCTGTATGTGCTATGTGCTTTCGAGAGTATTTTCCTATACCTTATTTGACCTTCATGTTGACCACAGGACACTGATATTTTATTCCCACTTTTCAGATTAAAAAAAATAATAAAATATGAATTGACTTGCTTAAGGTCACAGAAGTAATAAATGTCAAAACCAAAATTTAAACCTGATCCTTCTCATCCTAAGTTCATGATTCTTTCCATAGCAACAATATATTGCTAAAATATTAGATCCAAAACGAATGTTAGAGATTATTTTTGTCCAAGAATGAAAGATATATTCTAGATAATGTGCCAATTCTAATCATTTAAAACTGCCTTGAGAGAGTGCTTAGAACATGGGACCCATCACTGGCTCAGTGGGAAAGAAGTACCATGATTGATTCTTGATGTCTGTCTCAGGCACCTATGCCAGGTACTTACTTTCCAAGCTTAGCTTTATTCTCTATTTCCATTTTTACCAATGGGAAAACTGACATTAGGAGATTTAAAATCAACCGCTGAAGAGTATGTGGGATGATGTTGGCAGAACACCATCTCCACCCTGCCTGAACATATACTTACTGCCCTTGGCCACATCTTGGTTCTTCCCTGGAGTTATCATGGGAAACCTGCCAAAACACTCATTTCTCTGAGTCTTTTTTCTGACCTGATTTTTTTTCTCTCATAACAAATACACACATCATATGAGTAAAGGGATTTGAAGAGGAAGCCCTTGTGGAATACTAATTTGCTAATTTTAATAAGATTACTCAGTCAAGATTTTTGTTGAGGACATGCAGAGAGGGGCATGCAGCAAGTGATTGATGGGCAGTAAGTGCTGGCATAGGGACAGGGTAAGCAAATACAGAGTGGTCAAGGAATAACCAGATCTGGCTCAGCATTTAAGAGTTAGCTTGGGCTAAATTTTTCTGAGCAATTTTTGTATGACTATGTGAAAACACTATGGATGATTTGTTGATGCAAAAAAATGACCGAACCACTGTGTTTGAATTGAGAAGAAAAAGACTGACGAATATATCATTATTAAGATGGTACCCACTGAATGGCAGAATAAAAGTGTGCATATGTAAAGCAAAGTGGAAATCTGAAGAATGCATCCCAGGAACTCAGACAGAAAATTATTCTCTAGTAGTACCTAACTCATGGGTTTGTTTGAGATGAAATAAGACAATGTTCATAAATTACTTAGCCAGTGCCTGGAAAATGATTGCTGCTCAAATAACAATAAATAATAATATTTTAAATTTTAGAATTGCCGTATGTAGGTGTGTTAGGCATGTGCATTTCCACTCTTTGAATATTCTGTCTAATTTGTCTTTGCATTGTAGACACACCTTTTTAATTCTTTCTGTATCTATGTATAGATAATAGTCCCAAGTTTAATTGTAATATCCTCCTCACATTGCTTTTTTTTCCCCCCCTATTGAACACAGGAATGTTATTAAATTTTCTGGTATCCCTAAGATGTGACTAATGAACATCATTAGACTGGAATTGCTGTCCTTGGAAGTAAGTCACAGAGAAGTTAAGACATCAGTCACAAATCACACAGCTATCAAATGACTTTGCAATAATGAGAATGAGGTTTCTTTACTCCTAATTCAGTGTTAGGCACTATCACTTTTATATATTGTACTCGAAAAAATAATAATAGTGCTTCTCCTGCCCCTATTCCCATTTCTTTATTCTTTTTATCTTCTTTTCCTCTGTTGATCTCTTACTTTAATTCAAACCAATAACTACTTATGGAATTTTTTTCATGTATCCACTGTTGACCATTAGACAGTGAA
>CM053399.1:170321957-170385349 GCA_028644305.1 Xerus rutilus
GTGGTTGTTCCCTTGCTTAACATGGGAGGATAAGACTGTCACAGACACCAAGAATAATTCCAGAATACCACGGGGCGGGGTGTTCATCTCCTTGCCAGTGATGTGCTCAGTGAGGGTCATGTGCTCATGCTGTGGACAATGGGAGGAAGGTGACTCAGACCCTCTGGGAAAGATTTTATTTATTTATTTATGTTTTTGCCAAGAAGATTTCAGAAGAGTAGGTCACATGCTTATAACCCCAGCTAATCAGGAGATTGTGAGACTAAGTCCAGTCTTGCAACTTAGCAAAACCCAATCTCAAAAAAATAAATAAGTAAGTAAATGAATGAATGAGTAAATAAATAAATAAATAAATATGATCAGGGTACAGCTTATTGGCAAAGTGCCCCTGGGTTAGTCCTTGGGACTCTAACTATAACAAAAATTCCAGAAGAGACATTTATTTTCTCATACTGGATGTGGGAGCTTTGGAGGGGAAGCTCACACTGCATCTGCTTTCTTCCCAAAGGAAGGCTAGATTTCTGGTATTGGAGGACTAGAACATCTAAGCTCCCTGATATGTGAAGCAATTTTTCATTTGATAAGGCTTTCCTCTAACTGCTGGAAGTACCATAAATGATCATGTGTCTTTAAGAAACTGCTGCACTTCTTGTTACAGCTCTTGTGTATGGTTACTAGCATGCAAGTGGGGTCAGACTCAAAATAGATTATTTATTCTGACCCTTGACAGCTATGCAATGTTAGGCAGTTACTTTATTTTTCTATTCTTGGAAGCCTCCTTTCTTTTCCTCTGCTTTATTGTTCTGACAGCACACAGCATTCTTTGACAAGATGATTCATTTTAATATATATTCATACATATGTTTCCTTTTCTCTTTCTTCAATGTTAAGTTCTATGAAGGCAATGATCTTGATCTATGTTGTTTGCTTCTGAATCAAAGTGCCTTGCATGCTATAGAAGGTTAATAAGTAGCTGCTTAATAAATTGATTAATACATGAATTAATAAAATTGTAACAGCTATGTCATATGATTGTTGTGATGATAAATTTAGATAATATATGCAATTATAGTTTGAAATTTCTGGCATATGAAATGAATAAGGGAAACCACTTCTCTAAGTATTGGCCTGGTATCTATAACTAGCTTAGTGCTCATGTCAACTGAAAATTATCTACCATCTAGAGATAACACATTCATTGTTTTAAGTTACTGAGTTTGGGGGTAATTTGTTACATAGCACTGATCACAGATGTGTTCTATATACTTTCTACATAACTCATAAACTTTCTATACCTCTAATGCTTCTCATCCTTTTCTCCTTGGTCTGAGCTTTCTATCATCATCTCTAGTTTTCATTTAACCAAATATATATTTTAATTGAATAAACACCTGTATGTGCCATCTTCATGCAGGTGAAGTATTAGAGGTTGACAGAACTCTCAAGACCTGCAAGATTCAAATCATATCAATTCCACCTGCTTCAGGCTGCCTCTCTAGAGTTTTGTAGATACACAGGTCTCTTGGATTTCCACAGCTTTGAACTCTACAGGTTGGCATTAAATTTTAAGGTTTGCTTGACTACACTCTCGTCGTATCAACAATTCGAAGCAGGAAATGAAGGTTCTAATGTTTATATATCCCTCCAAATAAAATGGAATTTCCAGAACTACATGGAGTAATTGAATGATGTTTCTACATTAATTTTTTGACCTTTCCCAAATTCACATATCTATTCCCAAAAACAATCCATGTGCTAATAATGACATGTTTTTTAAAAACAATCCCATAAACCAACTGCAATTTCATGCCACAGGTTTTTTTTTTTTTAATCTTTTTAAAACTTTGTAATGAGTCATTTGGGGAGAAATTATGATTATATTTGTTTCACAAAAGAAGTGATGGAAGCTTTAAAAACTCAATGAATTAGAAGAGGTAAAACTACAAATTATACCTGAGCAGTCAGCTACCAAAATTTGTATGCCAAACCTCACTCTATATTGTCATGTATGTCCACACTCTTTGTGGCAGAAATCATTAGATAGTGAAAGAGAAATGGCCAAGGAATGTGGAAATTGAGAGTTTAATCTTGGTGTCTGCCTCTCATATCTGAATGAATGTAGCCAAATCTCTTAATTTACTGGGTCTCAGATGTCTCATTTTTTAGTAGCAAAGTGTCCATCTTTTCTTTTTCTTTTTTTTTTTCTTAACTCTCAGGATGTCACATAAGGCTGAACGTGGGACGATGCATATGCACGAAATTGGGCAACAAAGTCATAACACAACAATGAAATATTTATTCATATAATCAAACATATATATTTTGTACCCTTTCTATGTGCAAGTTTCTAGTGCAGGCAGTGCAGGTCTGTGCTTAAATGTGCCTGCCTTGGTGGACATTATAATCTGTTGCAGAAGAAACAGAACTTCAAGAACAAATAAATGAAATAGCATGGTTTATAGAGATTAATTCATACTATAAAGATATCAACACCACAAAAGCAAAAGAAAGGTGGAAAACTAAGGTGTGGCCAAGAGGAGCACAGTCCAAGATGATGAGAATATTCTTAAATAAGAGGCTAATATCTGATGGGAAGGATGAAAAAGGTGTTATAAAAAGAGTTTCAGTTGTACAGGGGATTCTCTTCCAGGTTTAAAAAAATAATAAATGGAAATAGAGCATTTGTATGTCCTGAAGTGAGAGTATGTCTAGGGTGTTCTAGAACAATAAGGAAGCCAGTGTGGCTAGATTAGCGTGGATCAGTGTGAATGTGCTAGAAGTACTGTACTGGAGTTGGTGAACAGATTATCAAGACCCTATAAGTCACCATAGGAATTCTGCCAACTGCTTTTAGTGAGATGGGCATCATTTGAAAGAGTGATGTCACCTGGCCCACCCTGGGTAACAAATTCTTTCAACAGTTGGGGTTATCCTGGGCTAGGGTGGTGCTAGTGGATAGGGGAGTGGTGGTCAGGAGCTGGGCATACCCTGAAGGCCCAGTGAACAAGATTCGTTGGCTGATGAGGATATGGACTATGAAAAATAGGACGAGGGTAAAAAGAGGGCCCAGGCATGTGGTCTGAGTGACTGCAGGGACGAACTTTGTATTTGCAGTTGTGTGTGAGAGTGTGGGAAGCAAGACTGGAGGGGCAGGCAGCAATGTGGGTTATATATGATTTTTCTGTTAGGCATCCATATGGAGATGCCAGTGGATTTGGATAGAGTGAGTCGGAGCTCAGGAGAGACATCTTGACGGAAGAGATAAATTTAGAAGTCACTAGTGTAAAATGGCACTAAAAACCATACTCTGGATGGGATCACCAAAGGAGTGATTACAGACAGAGAAGAGGAGCCCTGGGATGGCCAATGTTTAAAAATAAGATAAAAGAGACCCCCCCCCAAAAAAAATACTACAAGGTCGCATAAAGTAGTAAAGAAAAATGAAAGGCAGGTAACTTGAGATCCAGTAAAGTGAAACTGTTTCAACAGTGAGGAAATGATAGTTAACCAAATGTTTCTGTTGACTCCATGAAGATGAGAATTACCAATGGAATATTGAATTTAGCAACAGGGAGACGGAGGAAACCTTGGAAAGATAGGTAGTGTGGTTGTTGATAGACTTCAGGAGTAGAAAGAAGACTGTGTTTGGAGTCACAAAACTCAGGTTCAAGTAAAATATATGAATAAATAAAGGAAGGAGATGAAAACATGTGCTTTTCTCAACAGGAGATTACCATGATCAAATGATATTATGAAGCTAAATACACTCCATGGAACATGAAGGTGTATGCAAATGTCAACTTAACAACCTCAAGGTCATGGGGCATGTGTCCTTATTAAGTATTTGCAACAATTTTTATGCTTTCAAAGATTGTTCATCCCCACACCACAAGACATCACACCACACACACACACACACACACACACACACACACACCACTGTACGCAGATTCTCTAAATACTATGAGAGCTTGAATATGTATCATGAAGCTCTAGCTAGTTCAGGAGTTAAGCCAGCCTGTTACAGCTCTGGTGCTGCTGACATTACCAGACGGCATTAATTTAATTCCACTCAGTTATGCTTTTAAATTTGATTTGAGAAATGTGTCATAAAATGCTATTGAGAAGTGCGGTACTGCATTTGTAAGCAGGCTGGGAGCTTGTGTCTGTTCTGGGAATCCTTGAGAGAAAAGGATTGAGATCATGTTGTGGCTGTGGACTATAGGGAGGTCACTCTTAGCTGGATCTGGTGACACTGTGCTGGCTGCTGAGAGGGTATCTGAAGCAAAGCACACATCTCTAGGGAGTAAGGGAAGGGATTACAAATAGATGGAGGCATATGAAAATTGTAACTTTAACAAATATCTGTAATAGTTTAAAAGACTTTGCATGTATGTGAAACTGAGTTTATTTTAAAGCCCTTTAGCCCATTCGTCTTACTAGGGATATCCACACACTTTCTCCTGACCCTTTTCCGGCCTTAATTTCTTTAGGCTTAAAACTGCAAATGATGCACAAAATCCATTGTTCATAAAGACAGATAAAGCCACTTCAAAGCACATTGCAAGGATACATTGCAGTATAGAAAGAAAATTGTAGAATTTATTTTTTAAAATTTATTTTAGCATATATTTTAAAATGCATATTTCTTATACATTTTTTTGCAAAGCACATAAAGTGTAAGTGGATAAACAAATAAGTCTGCATTGGAAGGTATCCTCCCTCTCTCCATATTTGTCTCTTCCGTATGGTTTGATTGATTAATAGATTGATTTAGGTATTCTGATAGAGACATGCAATCAAAATAATCTAGAGAAAGACTTGTCTGATTGATTTCTCTAAGCTTTCATAGCTCTATTTGTTTTAATGATTTTATGCCCCCCAAACTGGTTATTCTAATGATTGTGATTATCTTAAAAACGTGAAATGGAAGTTTTACTGTTAAATTGGCTGTTTAGCTTTGGGTTCTTTCATGATTAAAAGGAAAAATTAACTCTTAATTACCAGTTAGTTACCAGGAACTTAGTAAAGGGAGTAAGAACTCAGTTTCCATATTTCTAAAATATCTTAACTAAGACCTCACAGGAAATTCCAGAGAAGTAGTGGAGAATTTTAGTTTGGTTCAGGATGTCTTTGCCATCCTTGCAGCTTTGACAACAGCTGGTCGTAGGAGGCCACACCAGCCACACCAACCTCTGGGCCTCATAGTTCAGCCTGCTTGTGTCAACATTTGCAATTGCTCTAATGGAAATTCAATTCCAAGTGGTCTTTCTCAGTGAGATTTTCCAGCTCCCCACACCCTCAAACAGGAGTTCCTTCCCCTTCCTGCTGCAACTCCATATGTCTACATGATTTTATCTTCTTCATATACTCTGTGATTGTCTATTTATGATGTTTTTGATGTACTTGTCTGTCTTTGCTAACTAGAATGTGAACTCCATGGAAACTACAAGAAGCAAAGACAGATAGAATAGAAGGCAAATGATGTTTATGCTTCAGGACCCCACAATGTTGCCTTAGCAATGTGATCATGTGGATTTGGGAAATTTATTTTCATAATTTTCTAAAGAAAATTGTTTATTCTATTATATAACTACTCAAGACTACTGTCTCATTTTACTCTGACTTTTTCTTCACTACACTTTGCTGTGTCCCATGGTATAGATATTCCATTGCCAAGGCTTAAAATTGTGCTAAAATGTCTTGAGTGTCTGCCAATATTTAACATGCATTTCTAAATGCATTGGTCAAAATCACCTTGACCATTCAAATCGCTGTGTTCTTACTCAGTTCTTACTGATCTGCCATGAGCTACAAAAGTCAACAAAATAATCATAAAGTTTAAAATAGACCAATACCATGTGGATATTGACCAAAATTGGTATTATTAACACTAAGAATATATATCAATGCACAAAAATGCTTAAAATTTCCTAACATCTTTTTATAAAACTTTTTCACTCTTACATTATAATTATACATAATAGCAGGATTCATTGTGACATATTTGTACATGTACATAACATAATTAGATCAATTTCATTTGCCAGAACCTCTTCTTCCTTGAAATCTTAATGATTCTTAAGGAAAGCCTTCTTAAGAAAATTTAATACACCAACTCTAAATATGCATTTATGAGTTCTCAATAATAAATTATGGAGCTCAATAGAACTTTTTCCAAATTGTCAATTAGAAAATATCTACCCAGAAGAAAACCTGAATTAACTTCCAAATCAATAGAAAATAATATAAACTATTACGTGATAATAGGCAAGTAATATATAAACCCTGTTATAGAGGTGGTTGTGTGGTAAGACACTTTAGGTTTTATTTTTTTCTGAATTTTGTGAAATATTTGTTGATGCTTTAGCACTATTAGCAGATAAACATTGTAATATGTCATCACATCTTTCCTAATGCCGAATGAAGATTACTTTCATATTTAAACGTTTGTTGCTTCTGTAATCTATTTTTAAAAGGCCCCTTCAAATTATATAAGCTATATAGTTCCTTCCAGTTGTGAGATCATAGAAAACTTGTGCTTTCTCAGCTAAACTTCAGATTCCCAGGCTTCAGAAAGACACAGGCAACAGCTTCTTGGGAGGATCACAAGATGTCCTCTAAGAATCCCTTCTCAACCTGATTTGCTGTTTTCTTGCTAACTCTATGATAGAAACTTTGACCTTTATTTCTTAGATGCCACTAAGAGTTGCCCCTAAGAAGATCCGCTCTTGGTGAGGATTACACAGTCTGCTTTAATGAGTGTCCCAGGGCATCCTCAGGCCCTACTCCAAGACGCTCTGAAGCAGGCTCAGCAGCCTCCACAGCCATCTGTACACACAGACCAGTGTTGCTTGTCTCAGCTTAGGGGTTGAGGCAAAGTGTAAATCACATAGACTTTCCCGGTAGTTTTGGTAATGTCCCACCACGATGGCTGCTCCATCCCCAGAGTCTGTTGGCTGTTTTTTATCTCATAAAACATTATATCACAGATTTCTTGCCCCAATTTTATAGCTGTTATAGACTATGCATGCATAGTTTGCTCCAATATTCAGTATTTCACTTTGGATATCTATAAGTGTACATTATATCTATCGTTTGTAGGAACAAGAACAAAAACAAAAGCAAACCAAAATATCAGTTTCTTTTTCTTTTTTTCCTTCATTCTTTACAGAATTACGCTCATATGCCAAGCTTGAAAGTCAAGATTCTTCCCAATCTGGCTTCAGCCATATGTCCTCTCGGACTCTATGACAAGGAAATGTTAAGGAGGACACAGCCATTGCTGCCATCATTAATGTGTCTGGGACTGTGGGAGCTGAGGAAGGTCCACTTCATGCATGTATTAAGAACAACAGTCCCACCTGATCATTTTCTGAATTCCATGTAGTAGAGATTGTATGGGTTATATGCATTTCTCTCCTTCTTTGGCATATGTGGTCATCTAAATATGCCGAGTTCTTATTCAGTTGGGGTAAGGGTGAAGTCCTTTGGCTTTTAGTGTTAACTACAGGCAATAGAAAAGGATGCTACATGCAGGAGATGTTCATCAAGTAACTACTTAATTGGATCTGTGGTCACTGAGGTACGGGCTAGACTAAATTCACAGAGTTACAAATATAGTTTCCACAGTGCCTTGCATATGGCAGAAAAGAATGGCAAAGAGTTTCTAGATATTAATCATACATCAAGGGAAAGTGTTGTTGTCTTCATTTTTCAGTTAAAGTGTCTCCCAATAAGCATAACAATAATGAGAAATAATAAATAAGAAATGTGTAGATTATTTTCGTGGAGGCATTGAGTGTACTAAATGCTTTTGAAGATGTTTTCTTAAAGGTAGACTATGTTGTTTCCATATTTTTCAGATGAAATCAACATTTAAAAAGATAAACAAATACTCAAAATCATGGGGTTCAGAAGAAGCAGAGTCAGGATTTGAACCCAATTTTGACTGCCTTTAGAGCCAGTATGCCTTGTGACTAGGTCATATGTCGCTTTTCATCTAATTTTAAAAAGGCATGGCGATTTATTACCTGAGTTCAATTTGTTCTTTCTTTTCCTTCTCTTCTTAAAGAATCTTCCATCTTTGACTTCATGGACACCAGCTATTGTCCCCACCATACTCTTCAAGAACTAGTGAAAAATTCTCTGCGGTTAATTTTTTTTTTCTTCTGTCCATCTCCATCCTTCTGACACCAGCAGAGTTACATCTTCCTTGCAGTTTCCAATCTTGACTAGCATAGAATAAGCCTCTGGGCTCTGCAGGCCGACCAACTAACCTTGGCATAATGAATGACCTGCAGCTTCAGAATGCCGCTGGAATGCCAAATGACCACAGCTCTGTGCCTCTGGAATGTGGAATGGCCCCAGCATTAGCCAGGTGACCCATGCTGCATGCCACTAGAATGAGAAATAGATTCCAGCTCCTAGAATACCAAGTGTGGGCTTGGGAAATAGACAAGGAGAAAGCACTGGATGAGCCTCTCTGCTGGGGAATAAGGAACATAAGGAATCACAGTGATTGGCTTTGACACCATGAGACAGCTCTCTATTAGCGCTCATCATCCCTGAGTCTATCTGGGCAATCTCTTTGAACTGCCCACTGAAACCTTTTGGACTCTCCCCAAATCACAGAAACAGGTCTATTCCTGTGCTTAGAAATGTGAACCCCTCAATCTGTGCTTTCTGTTCTTTGCCTAAAAGAAGAAACAGACAGAAAAGTTGTTTCCAAATTCATTTTCCCAGTGCATTAATTTGGACTTACAAAGCTTTGTAATCTCTTTAGATGGCGTCGGCATCTACAAAGTCCTATTCAGAGACTGCAATTCCCCCTTGAGAGTGCCTGAACCCATCATGGAATTTGCCTGTAAAGGAATAAAGGTGTGAGGATATTTGCATCAATCATGCTTGGTAACTAGGATTTTAATGAATCTTGCTTCTTTTATTCCTTCATCTTTTTTATTTTTTTTGCTCTGTCATTCCTCTGTGAATATTTCTTTTTTCCCTTCTCTTTTCCATTGCATTTCAATGCACTGGTTTTAAAAGGAGGATTTGCAAACTGAGTATTAAAACTCCAGGGTACTACATCTCCAAAATCTATAAGACGATAAGAAGATAAGAGGCCAAACCCGCTGAAAGCTTCTCTCCTGGTGTCTGAGGAACTTGCAGGCTCGTCTATAATACCCCTAAGCCAAAGCAATCTGCCCACCTCCCCCCAACCCTGTCTGCCTAATGCAGACAGATAAACTTAGCATTAAAATTCCCTATACTTTGGCAAATGAGTACCCAGGAGGCTGCTGACTCAATCAGGGCTTGTTTTACTTACAGTGTAGTACTGAGAAAGGCCATAAACTCCAGCCTGACAGATCTGTAATGCTCATTTCAATATGCTTTCCCCGTGTGCAGACTTCTGATGAACTTTCATACTCCGCCAACAAAAATATAACAAACATATTAACGACGTGTGGTAAATCGCCACTGGATAGACTGTGTCCTTATGATGGAAATAGTTGTGGATAAATGAGATTGTTTGGCTGCCTGTTACCACTCGGGGGGGAGGGTGTCCAGGATCATGCACTGTCCTTCTTGGGGGGCATGCTGGCCAGGGAGGAGGGGGAAAGTCAGCTAGAGGGGGATGTGGATACCCTCACTCGGAGCACATGGTGATTGGAAAGCTGGGAGTGTCAGAGCCAGAAGAGACCATCAACATCATTTTGTTAAACTCATTAATCTTATGTTTGCTAAAATTAAGATCCAGAGAGGGGATGTGAGAAAACCAAGGCTAAACAGGAAGTATGTGATTCTCAAGTCACAGTCCAGGGCTCTTCTGACTGGCGATGATCTACCTGTTATCTGTAGACGTCTTAAGAAAGTGATCGAATGGAAACAATGAAGGAAATGTCACTGCAGCTCAAGCCAACCCTGAACCAACCCTGAATCCCCACGTTCCTCAGTAACTCCGTGCATTGCTGGGCTCAGCTCTCCCGCCAGCTCCAGCTGTTAGGCTTTTGTATAGGTGCATTAAAAGAATACTGGGTGTTCTTTTAGAACACGAGGTGAGTTTGGAGTACTTTTTGCTCCAGTACAAACCCAAATAGACAAGTACAGTTTCCTTAAATTTATCATACATTGCTATTATGCCAATATCAATATAAAATCTATGGTTTTTTGCTTGTTTAACTGAGTAACTATGGACAGTAAGACGTACCATGTGCAAACTCTGATTTACTCATTTATCAATAAGTTTGAAGGAAGTTCAGTGTGTGTCAAGGCTTCTTTACTCCCTCCTTTCCTCCTTTCATTTCATCTCTCCTTTCTTTAACAAATGTACTATGTACTTATGAACAGGATTATAACAAAACAGATGTAATTCCTAACCTTTTGTGCAACATAGTCAAGTAATTGTTACACAGTGTAAAGTATTCCAAAGATGGGAAAGTCAAGGGTGCTATGGGAGCCCAGGAGAAGGGCAGCCAGTGGACAGAGGAGCAGCGTAAGCATCCCCAGGGAATGACCTCTACACTGAAACTCGAAGCATGCAAATTGGATTGATGCTGAGTGGGGGGATAGGAGAAGTCTTAAGAAGGAAGGGTAGAGAAGAAATAGAGATTCAATGTGGTGAACCTCAGCTATATGTTGTAAAATGAATGAAGGTAAATGGGACCAGAAAGGTGAAGTGTGTGTGTGTGTGTGTGTGTGTGTGTGTGTGTGTGTGTGGTGGGGGTTTAAAGATGAGGGCCTACAATGGATTTGGAATTTATTCTACAGGCAAAGACAATGGAGAATTGTTGAAGGAAGTAGTGTGACTGTATTTGTCTTCTGACAAAATAAAGATCAGTCTCCAAACACATAGTGCATGGATAATCACAGTTTTATACTGATCTCACATGGAAAAATAAATATATATAAATGAATTAAAATAGTAGAAAATGAAATAGCTTCAAGAACTTTTTTAAGAGTGAATATCAAAACCCAGAATGACTCATCTTGGCAGCATAGGAGAGTTGTAGGTATATAGTGTAATGGGAGAGGGGAGATTTTGATGAGAATTCAAAGCTTTCCACATGGTGGTTGTGTAATGTGTATTTGGGATCACTGACATTCACTATACACCAATTAAGCACTAAATGTAGAATTTAGTTCTGGCCCCAGTCTCTTACTTTATGAAGTTTTTATCTTGCAGGAAAGAAATAATTAATAAGAACTGCAAAGAAAGAAATGTAAATGATATAAACTTTCTGCACAGCCAAAATGGCTTAGAAACCTACAGAGACAAAGAATACCCTGTTAATATCCAAATTGTGAGTAATGTAAATCTTTAAAATAGCTAGAAATGTTTGGATGGATGTGAAATCTCAGAACAAAATGAGAGCACCAGATCATTAACTGAGCTAGAAAGTATCCACTGCACATTTAGGTACTAAGAATGAATGATCTATAATCCTATTCATTTAGAAGTAAGCATTTTATAAATGTTAGGGCTCTTACAAAGGTTGTCATTAGGCTAGCCTCACTGGCTGGTATCAGTTGAGGTTTGAGTTAAGATATACCATGTGAATAGAATTCCTTGCAGGATTATGTTGGGTAGCAAAGTGAGTGTAAAGGAGAAAACACTACTGTTGAGAGAGGAGACTAGCAGGGCATGGTGTTGCAGGCCTGTAATCCCACAGGTTCGGGAGGCTGAGGTGGGAGGATCACAAATTCAAAGCCAAGCTCAGCAACATAGCAAGGCCCTAAGCAATGTAGCCAGACTCTGTCTTAGAGTAAAATGAGCTGGGGATGTGGCTCAGTGGTTAAACACCCTGGGTTCAATCCCTGGTATCAAGAAAAAGAGGGGGGGGGCAGAGAGAGAGAGAGAGAGAGAGAAAGAGAGAGGAGACTATAATGCCATAATAAGTTATCTCACAAGTCATGTGCATTTACCGGCCACCTACTGTGTGCCTGATGCATAAGTTTGGACAGGAAGATAAACAGTGTTCTCATTTTCAGGGAATTTCCATACCATTATAATGTGGTACTGCTAAAAGCTTCACATTATAAACAATATAATTGTGGACATTGCTAGAAAAAAAGAGAGGAATAGGATGGGGATGGAAAGTGGAGAGAGGGGACATGTGACAGACATGAAAATGGACCACGGGTATCTCTAAACGGGTGAGAGTACTGCTTTCTAGTACTATCACTCCATCTGCACCAAGGCTACACTTCCCGAAAGCTATTGGCAGCCCGTGACTGAGCTTGATAAGGATTATAAGGACTTCTCATTCTTAGGAAATAATTGAATTCTCTGGCACACAACATTGGCCCAAGGACCTGTCCATGCCATAGTGCTCTTATCTAATGTCTTCCCTTTTCCTCCTTAATTCCGGCTCAGAAGTACATTGTTATCTGGGAAGTCTCCAGTTCCTTCCCCACTTTCTCTCACACACATTTTCCCTGATAAATGTCTTGCTTGTTTAGTTCTGTCTTAGCATCTTCATTTTGGAGGTGAGACTAACACAGGGTGCTTTAGCTCAGGTGGATGCAAGATCTCCTGAAGAAGTAATATTTAAACCCAAACCTAAATGATGATGAAGAAGTTGCATTAAGGTGTAGGAGAAAATGTTTCAAGAAGAGAAAAAAGTTAGTACAAATGCCCTGAGTAAACATCTTAAGTAACTAAAAGGGGACCTGTGTGGCTGGAGCCTAATGGGAGTTAGGGAGAAAGATACAGATGAATGTAGTTCTCAGAGATGCAGGTGAACAGAAGGCTATAGCCTCTTTGTTCCTTGTAAGAAAATGTAGAGCCCTATCCCAAAACAAGCTCCTGCTTGAAGTATGTTCCTCTTCTTATATATTGCCAGCTTTAGAATTCTGGAATTTTAGCAATGATAAATCTGAAAGAGAGGAAAGAGCAGTGACTGACAGCAGATAAGAACACTTGCAGGGAAGAGGCTATGGTCAAGCTTACGGCTGCAGCTCTCCAAGACAGCTGGAGGGAGTCCCAGGGTATTTGACATTCATCAGCTCTCCTCTGACTATCCTCATCCCTCTGTTCATTAATTGCAAGACAGAGTCTCACCTCTGGGGTTGTAATTCTGGAGCTACCACCTGAGTGTAGCTGTCCCTCTCCATCCGCTGCAGTCTGTCATTTATTTAGCCTTTGATTAATACCAGGAATCGGAAGCTGGCACAATCACAAGATGAAGCTATAATTTCAAGACTCTCTGTACATCACAATGTAGATAAATAAGCAGGGAATCTGTTTCCTCTTCTGCGTGTTTTGGGTCTTGACTGAGAATCAGATGCATGTGCTACAGGATCAGTAAGGAAAATGAAGTGTGATAGTGTATGTGTCTATGAATCTATATTTGCATAGACTCAGGTCTTCAGATTTTTGCAGAAAGAGGACACCCTCCATTTTTTATATTCAAGACTTGGTTTCTACTCATGTAAAATGAAATGGCCATGCCAGTCACACTGTCTCACAGCAGAGTTGTTGAGATATCGGGTGGAGTATAAATAAGAGATGAAATTCTGAATGCTTACCATCTCCCTTGCCCTAACTCTTAAAGAGAAACCTGCCTTTCCTGACTCATTTTCTTATATATTCCCATAATCCTACATAAAGTAAATTTTGTCTTTGCCAGTTATTTTCCTGGCATTAATACTGGTATTATTTCCTGGTACAATGATGGATTTGGATTGGAGAGGACTAAAATTTACCCAAAATAAGAGCACAGTATTGGAAGGAATGAGGCAAGAAAATACCTGTGCAGACTAGAAGAAAGGATGTTCTTTTGATCTTCTCCAAGGTCCACCAAGAAGTGTTTTAAATTGCATAATCATCAATTATTTCTTTACTACATTTCTTTGAGTGGAATGTGATGATAAAATTTTAACATGTAAATTTGAAGTTTATGGTTTGTAAATAAAATTACAAAATGGGTGGGAAATATTTTGGTATTATAAATAAATGAATATATATATATGTACATATATATTATACATATATATGGTATATATCAAAAGATATTTAGTGTAGGATTTGATTTTATGGGACCTATGTATACATATATATGTGTATATATATCTTCTGGAATATTCTCATCTGTGCCTTATTCCTTAAAGAGTTGAAGAGTTTAAAATATTTGCTATTTTTTGTGATAATTGTATTCATTTTATTTCCTTTTCTTTATTATATACTCAAAAATTTTTATGAAATTTATAATACATGATTAGCATTTATAGACACACTAATCTGTGGCTACTATTCACATATCTAAAGGGCTTTCATTCTGTGGGTAGTAGAAAAGAAAGAAATTCATAGAAAAAAGGGGGGCTGGAAATTTTCATAAAAAAGACAGAAAGATGGGTGTCCTCAGGATTTGAACTGCTGTGAGCACAGGCATTGTTGCTTTAAATCTCACCAGCCAAAACTTAATGCAGAAGTTGGGAAGAAAGAGTGTGCCCTCCCATCTCTGCCCCTGATATTCCTTCTCCACTCATCACTACATAGGACCAACAATTCTGTCAGGACCCAGGACTGCTGGGCTCAGGAGAATGTGGAGATGTCACATTCAGGAAGAAAGTTGCCACCCCTGTGGTGACAAATAGCAGCAAAAGCAATCATTCTCTTAGTGCAGGTAAGGGTGGAGACAACTAAAGTGACTGAGTGAGGGAGAAAGACCATGGAAGGTAGAAAATGGAGTAAGGGTATCTCCTTGACAGCTCTGTGCATATGTGAGTCACCTCTTTGGAGAGTCATTTTGAGAAAGGGGTCTTAATACTAATAGCAATAAGATGATATTTATCAATTCCATGGACTTCAAGGCTAAACTTCAGTCTAATGTATGAGAAGTGGAGAGAGAGAGACAGAGAGAAAGGGAAAGAGAGACACAGAGAGAGAAAGAACAAACCATCAAAGTTCAAAGGAGATGCTGAAGGGCAATAGCAACAGCAAACAGCGTTTAGTGTCAGACTCCATTCTAAGCTTATAAACAGATGCAAGTATGTGCGCATATTTAAATGGAAGCATGTAAATATGCCTATAAACACACATACATGACCTTTTATTCCTCACAATATCCCTGAGGTGGGTAGAATGCTGTTCACATGATATCCTGCATCCAGAAAATCGGGGAAAAGAAAGATCAAGTACCTTGTATAAGGTCATTGCTGGGGAATAAGGGAGCTGGGATAGGAATCCCAGAAGTCTTTCTCTTAGTTTCATACTAGCAATCATTATATTCTGCTACCTGGATAAAACAGAATGTTTTTTCCCCTTAAATTGAACTTTGAAATATGAGAAGTGCAGTGATGAGTGGTTCATCAAGCAGAAGAAATACTGTGAGCAGAAGAATGGGGGTAGGCAGCTCTGTACAGGTAGCAGAACAGAGGAAGATAATGATGTGTGGTTACTTGCAGGCTATAGAGGATAAATGGTCTGAAAACATTTTTTTTCCTCAATCTGTCATCTAGGGCTCACAGGGTGCAATGTCACTTGGTCACAGAATAGTAGAAATTCTAGTTGCAGAATTTTTATCAACTACTTCTTTAATTACAAATAGAGTTTGGGAGCCATGGAAAATTGCAGCAGAAACAGTCATCTCAGACAGCTGACGTTCTCAAGTTGCATTTTCTCACATTTGAAATCCCCATGGCAGTGGATCTGGTGTGCCCAGACAGTGCAGAGTGCCTTCCAATGCCCAATATTTCCTTGGAGATCAAAGTCTTGTTAGCATTGCTTTTTTGTTGTTTGTTGCTCTAAGGCTTCCCTGCAATCATTTGTCCTTGATCAGAGGTTGGATCATCCTTCTCCCTCATTCCCTAAACACAGGCCTTAGGATTCTGAGTCAATATGACAACATGTGAGTCACCAAGGTTCCAAATGGTCCCTCTCTGTGGACATCTGATTCTCACACTTTCTGAGCAGAAAATGTCTCTCCTTTGCAAGGGCATATGCCAAGGACTCAACTCCGGGCCAACTCAGTTAACAAGCACTGATTGATCACTTACTGAGTACAGAATGCCAAATGAATTGTACTGGAAGACATAAAAAAAAAAAAGAAAAGAAAGAAAGAAATTGAAAATGTAGTATCTGTATAAGGAGAAAAAAGCAAGGATAGAAATCACTTGTGGAAGAAAAGGCAGGATGGTTACAAGTCAACAAGATGAAAATGCAAAATTATTATTATATTTCATTGTAATTATTCATCATTTCTAATGCTAGACCCAAAGGAAACTGTGATAACAAATGCCTCCCAAATTCTGCTATGGGGATAGTAAACATCTGAAAAAGAGGAACCCAAGCCAAGAGCATAAGATACCCTGTAGTGAAACCAATGCTTGATCAGAACAGGTACATGTACATTTCATGGAATTGTGTAGCAAGGTAGTTATCCCTCTATCATCCATGATTTACATCTTAAATTTAATGAGTCTTGATGCAAATCTTCCAGTAGGAAAAGTTACATTTTTATTTTACAAATTAAAAAAAAAAGGAGAGATTTTGAGAAGTGAAAAATGTCTGATGAATTTTTTGTGTAGAATGTGTATGTGTAGAGCCATACTTTATATAAATATGTAAGTACATCAAGGACAATTTCTTGGGGGGGAAAAGTGTTTTGAGCTACTTCTTGTGAGTTGTGGAAAATGTGCAATGACCCAAGGGTGGAAGGATATTCCAGGAAACATTCCAAAAATTCTTGGATTCCCTACAGCCTGATTTGTGTTAGGGGCAAGGTTAGTAGGTTTAAACATGTAGGCCATAAAAATTACCTCTGAAAGATGTGTAATTGGCAGATGAAGAAAAACCTTGAATGTTTGGATATTTTCCAATTAATCAAATGTATAAAACTAGACAGTTGTTCAGAAATTAACACTGATTCCCAAGTAAATTAGAATGATAAAGTGAAACTTTAGCTAATAAATATGAAATTGTTCTGATATGTTCTGAAAAAAAAGATAGGGAAACAGAGAAAGAACTTTTATGATAAAGAGCAAAGTTATTTTTAAATTATCACAAATAATTGATATTTTTATGTTGGAGTAGAAGAATGAGAACCCAGTAAAAGGAGAAGTTTGGGAAAGGTAAGGGAAAGAGAGGAGAAATTTAAAAGAAAATATAAGTAGAAAACAAAAGGAAGAGCAAAAGGAAGGGTAAATTAGGGCCAGGAATAAGGATATGTATAGAAATAAACTTTGGGAAAGACCTGTGTTGCAAGGAGCTGTGAGCTAATCTTAGTTTTCTCATCGGGAAAAGTTACATAAGGCATTTTGAAGATGGTGGAAAGTAACACAGAGACAGAAGAATTGAGAGGGCTGGCTCAGACCTATCTGTTCTATTTCCTCTATTAAACGCAGTGATCAAATAACTCATTCCTCTTTCTGTCAAGAGAATGGATTGGAGGGAGAGCTGAGGTGGTATTGGTACAAGTACAGAGAGATCCAGGACCAAGAAAATGAATACTGTGCAACAGTTGTCTTGCTAATCCCTCCTAATTAAGGACTGCTCACCTTCACTGGCAGTTCGCTCTGTTGATTTGAGCTAGGAGGGTAGAGAAGTCAGGATCAAACTCCCAGAAGCTCAGGCATCATGGACTCAGGTGCATTAAGAAGTTAACAGGAAAGCTGAAACACAAGGAAATTTAATCTGATTGTCTCCTCTTTCTTTGCTCCTACATGGATGCTGTGCTTTGTTCTTCTAGAAGCTGGTTAGCTGAAGGCCCAGTGCAGAATGCTCATCACAGAGACAGCAGCAGGAGATCCACCTTCTCTGGTAGTATATGAATGGATTGATCCAGAGAGCTGAACCTGGTCATTGACTGTCCCCCACCTCCTTTTTAATGCCACCAGTCTCTCTCTCTCCCTCCCTCTCTCTCTATGTGTGTGTGTGTGTGTGTGTGTGTGTGTGTGTGTGTGTAATCTGAAATATGTATATATACATATATATATATATATATATATACATATTTTATATTTTTATAATCTCTCCTATCTCCATCTCTAATGCCTATCTTCTTGGCCACACCATCGTCCTCATTCCATTCCCCTGGGTCATGAGAATTGCCTCCTAAATGGTCTTTCTACCATTAATATCCATTCCTATCCCCAATATCACTTCTAGTCTCTGATGCCTTCTGTGGCCAGAAGAATCTTCCAGAGCATGAGTATGATCATGCCATATTCTTGCTTTACTAACCATACCCTCTAGGTCTGCAGTGCCCTCATGTATAAAGTACAGGTGTTTTATAGTGAGTCTGTACAACTTGACCCCACTCAGTGGCCCAATCCTAACTGTCATAGTTTACCTTTCTTCTTCCAGTCTCTTCTCCAGCCTTGTTTTATTTCTCTCACTTCCTTGAATATACAGGCCTGTGTTTCCTTTCTTGTGCATGTTCTTTTTGTTCTCTTAGAGCACACCTTTCTCTCTATCCACCTTGTCTTATTCCTATTTATCTCCATCATTTCCTTCCAAGTCTTCCTTGTCCCAGGGCTGGATTAAGTGTCTCTGTAGTTTTCACATTCCACCTGTCACATCTTCTCCACTATTTTCTCATCTCGCTCGTGTCCTTTGGTGAGTTCCAGGGTGATAGACTCTGTTTTCCCTATTCATCATCATTTGTCAGAATTTAATGCAGTGTCCAGAGCAAAATCAGAAATTAACACACATACATGGACTTGATGCATTTCAACTAGGCATTAGAAAAGTCCTCTAACTAATGCCCTGTGGATAGGCAAGGATTTTGTGTCCAGATAAACAGCTAGTTGAATCGATATTCCTTAAGAAAAGAACTCTCTAGGAAAAAACAAAAACAAAATAACTGTATCCCTAAATGCTAGAGATCATTGCAAAGAGAAGCAGCTTTAAACATGTTCCGGATGTAGGATATCATTCTCTCATACAGTTAATGGGTTGTGGTTTATGATGTAGTTCAAATATGTTATGTCTGGGGAGGAAAAAGGTACTCATGTAACAACATAGAAACAAGTTTCCATTGACTCATTTATCTCATTATCATGAGAATCAAAATTAGGGGGTCAAGTTTTGATTTGGGAATCACTCAGGCACAGGATAAAACCCTGTGACCCATGTTGCCGATGTTTTATGTCCTGTGAAAAACCTCCACTTTGTTGCTTCAACTTCCTCAGCCTCAGTTTCCACATGTATACACAGAAATGCAAAGTTTTGTTGTTGTTTTTTTTTTGATGCTGGAGATTGAACTCAGGAGCACTTGACCACTGAGCCACATCCCCAGCCCTATTTTGTGTTTTATGTAGAGACAGGGTCTCACTGAGTTGCTTAGCGCCTCGCCATTGCTGAGGCTGGCTTTGAACTCACGATTCTCCTGTCTCAGCTTCCCTAAGTGCTGGAATTACAGGCTTGTGCCACCACGCTTGGCTTGCAAACACTTTGACTCAAAGAGTTAGAGCAGTGTTATGTTCATCACCTGAAATAGCACTTTTCACATAGAATTTTTAGAGTAAATGCCTGTTATAAATAGAACTGTGGTGAGTTGATAGAACTCAGCCTGATTTTTCATTCAACATGTTTTCATCAAGTTTACATTTTACATTAGGCTCTTGACTAGACCGTGATACAAAAATAAATGTAATTATACTCTAAGGGAGTATAGACTAAAAAGAATGACAAAATTATGACCTAATAACATGAAGTACTATGTGCCATAGTGTATCAAAATATGAAAAGAACTTTGAAATAGATTTAAAAACTCAGTAATGGCAAGTGTTGCCAAAGGTATGGGAATATGAAGCCAATTTGCCACACTGGTTGTAGAAAAAATGATATTGCAATCTGGAAAATATTCCAGCTATATCCAGTCCAATGAAGCATACTGCTTCTCTGCAAGTCTTCTGTGAGCACATATTCAAATCTGACCTAAAGGGACTGCGAGAGAGCGTATCCTTCCTGTTTGGTTGGAAGGAGCATGAGGCCCCTCTTTGGAGTACTAGGCAGGCTACTGTGTCAGCTGCCCATCATGGGTACGCGGAAGGTCCGGAGAACCTACAGGCTGGATGGGCAGAGAGCCAGGCTGGAGATTTAGAAAGCAGAAGAAACAAAATAAAATAAAATAAAAACCCACAAATTTTCATAGACATGAATTAAAAAAAATTAATGGAAAAATAAAAGTGTACATATATGGACATATAAAGGACATATAAACAAAAGAGTATTTATTACTAAAAACATTAGATTAATTGACTATGATAGAGAGAAGGAAACGGGGATACATAGAGTACAGTAAATGAAAAATTACCAGGTTTTGGTAAGGACGAATCCTAAAAATGTGTCTGAGTTAGCCGATCCTATTCACTGCGCAGGGAGAAACTGACTTCTAAAAAACACATTTTTTTTTTCCCTTAGGGTTAAGGAAGAAGTGCCATCGAAGAGCATTCATTCATTAAATTTAACAAATATTTATTTTGTGCTTACGATGTGCCTGGCGCTATTTGCTAAGGAAAAACAAAGAACAAAACAGTCCAAATCCTTGAACCTAATGGAGCTTAGATTTTTATTAGTGAGGAGGCAGCCTATAAAGAAGTGCATAAATTAATACATACAGCAATTTGATATGACAAGGATGCTATGAATAAAGATAAACCACTAAGAACTTAGGGAATGCCTGCAAGAGCAGGGGCCCTCAAAATAAGGAAGCCATAGAAGTCCAGTCTGAAAACATTGCATCAACGATATAAATAAAGATGGGGAGAGACAGAGAGAACAATCCAAAAATCCAGGCTGGGAGGAGGTAGGAGACTGCTAAAACAATAATGTGTGAACAGTGAGTGAGCCCATGGCTTTGCAAGAGCAATCAGTAATGAAGGATGAAGTGAAGGAGCGAGAGGAACATAGAAGACAAGGTCAAATAAAGGTCATTAGCCAAGCCTTGTAGGATTTTGGAGGGCAACTTCTTGGAAATGGATAAGATTCTGAGCGTAATGTTACACCACCAGTCACAGATTCGAGCTGATTGGACATATTATATATATTTTCATTCTTTTAGGCTAGAGTTGGGAACCCTCCTAGGAAGACAAAATGAAGAATAGAAATAGAAAAATCATTCAGAAAACTATTTCAGTTATCCAGATAGGAGCTGAAGGTGAAGGTGGCTTGGCCTGGGTGTGATCAGGGCTTCAGAGGAATATTCACTTTTTTTCCAGTGAGAAAACTCAAAAAGGACACTTTGTAATAAATAAAATGGTTCAGGGATGTGGACTTTCCATATGACTTAGAGCACAGGGTAAATGAGAGAGGAAGAAGCACAAAGGAAGACTCAAAGGCCACATTAGGAAGAGTTGAACCTACAGACTAAGGAGTTTGACCTCTTCCCCACAAAATATTGGATGGTCAAGGAATGGCCTGATATTACCTTGGCTTTTATCATTAGGGGAGCCTTGTCAGCAGTGGTTTGGAAGAGGGTGAAGGCAAGAAAGAGGTGAACAAAACTGACTAAAATCATAGCAATTCGCAAGGATAAGAACAGGCATGTTCATGTAATTAAGTATGCAAGGTACTTAAAGTTCTGCATAATGGATATGGTAATTATACCTACCACGCTGGTTTCTTGGAATGTTAAATGAATTAGTGAACAGAATGTGCTTAGAATAGGATCAGAAACTTGGTAACCCCTCAATAAATATCAGCTCTTCTTTATAGATATTTCTAAGAGTAACACTCCTATTTCTCAATACTATTCTATTTACTAGTATTTCTTCTACAGACTAGGCCTGCAGGAGATGCACAGAATATTTAAATACTCATGATTTAGATGGGCAGAAATTACTAAAAGACCTTGTATCATGCTTCATATACACAGCAGAAGTCAAGATTTGGTAGACACATATGTATGGTACTGTACAGGTGAAGGAGATGATAATTTAAAATAAGAACGCTGTGGAATTGAGGGATTTTTTTTCTTTTTTCTTTTTCTTTTTCTTTCTTTCTTTCTTTCTTTCTTTTTTTTTTTTGAGAAGCAGAGAACATTTTGAGAAGGAGCAAGGGGAGCAGGAAGAAACTTCGAGATGTGGCCTGACATTAAGTTGAAAAGATATACTTTGAAAGCTGGCTGATATTGAATCCTGACTGTGTCATGCTTGAGCTTTGTGATATTTGGCAACTTCTCCCTCTGAGCTTCAGTTGCCTCATCCTGGAAATAATAACAAAACTCTAAGTTATTTCATGACAGGTCGATGGTTTAAAATTAAGATAATGCAGATGGAATTAAGATAATGCAGGATGATGTCTGGTATACCTTAAGAGAATAACCAAAATTGCTATTATACTTTGCTTATTATGATGATTCAGGCAAATCATATGCAGAACATTACGAGCTTCCACCCACTGGTTCCTGTCTTCATTTAAAAGCTGTCTTTCTCCCTTTGTGAAGGGCAAATCCTGCCCTGACATTTGTATTTTGTTTCCTTGGTTTTCTCTGGTTTTTCTCTATATCAACAAAACCTACCATTCAAATTAAAGGGAGATTTAATGTTCTTAAGGGTAGCTGTCCCCTCTTGCCTCAGAAGTGTGGCATTTTGTTGCAATTTGCATAAACTTCCAGAGTGGAAGATGCTTTATAAAGTTTACACAATATACAGAGCTAACGTAGCAATAAATCAGTGTCAATATCAGAAATTTGAATATGTAGCTATTTATGAGAAATATACGGCAATATGAAGATTCGCAAAATCAGTTTCCTTCCTTCAGCCCTCAGCCTTCTGTTTTCTCACATTAAGATCATTGAATTGGAGCACTTAGAAGCAAATGGATCTTAACATGAGGCTACTCATGGGATGTTAAAGATTGTAGATACAGAGGGTTGGAGGGAACTTTTAAATATTTAGCTCAATACCTACACATTGTTTTGCAATTTAATCTTAAACAACCTTGGAAGTAAAGTAGTTGTTTTATTAAAAAGTCCCCTGTCACTTTTGGAAGCATATATGAAATTCTCACAATCATTAGTCTTTAAATTTTCATTTCTTAATATACAAAATTTAAAATGTGGCTCTCTATAGGCTATACCTATTTGATAGCACTCAAAGTTGTGGCCATTTTTTAGCACCTAAAATATTTTAAAACCCTTAGTACACTGTTCTAAGTCTGTCTTGTCTCAGGTTCCTTACTTGGATTCTCTTATTCTACAATCTTGCCATTCTCTGAAATTTTTACTTGCTTTTGTGTTTGGGCAAAGAATGAGAGGTCCTCAAGGGCTACCCATGCACTTCTTTAATAAGTCAAGTCAAGTCAGAGACAGATTTAGCAACTTGTCTGAGCTCATGCAAATAATACACAGTATATAAAGATTTTCCAACCAATTTTATCTGTCACCAGATCATGTCCTAATGTTGAATGCACTCTACTGTTCTCAAAGACCCCTTTAGTGGATTCTTCTTGTGCAAACTAAATATGTATATATATATATAAAATTAGAACAGCAATTATGCTAATCTTACTATTATGACTAATGAAGATGGTTAAAATTTATTGAGAATAACTGGTCTAGTTATTGACTGCCTTAATTCTGTATCTTTATTACAACTTTCAGGTGGGTTTTCATGTTACAGAGAAGAAACCTCAGCATAGAAAGACTGAGTGACTATCCCAAAGTTATGCCCCTAGAAAGTGGCAGATGTACAGTTTAAAGCCTGGAAGATTACCTCAGAGCTATACTTTGAAACTATATGCTATACTTTTTGTTTCCAAATCTTAGTCTTATACCTCTAAATTTAGTCTAAGTTAACATACATTTGTGTCCAAAACATCTTACTCTTGATGCTTATTGAACCTGCAGTTTGGTGTGTCTCATCCTGTCAAGTTCTGGGCTCCCCATCTGTAACTGCTCAGTGGGATTTTCTGTGGGCTGACCATTTATCCTTATTTAAGACCAGATTTAAGGATTCAGTCCATTGATTCATCCTGATGAAACTTGTTTTGTTCCTTCATTGATTAGTCCATACCCACTTTGCCAGCTTTGCCAATTACAAAAAAATAATACACATTTCTTGCTTTCTTCGAAGTCACTAACAAAATATTCTGTACACTATAAAACTCAAGCACTTAGATGGGAGGTATTCTTAAATTTCTAGGAGTTTCTTCAATTGTTAAGCATTAAACAAATATTTATTAAACACCTGCTATGCAATAGGCATCACAGGAAAGCCATGGCAAATGCAACTTTTAGCAAAAATAAACTCTATTTTCTTATGCATTTCACCTTGCCAATAGGGTTAATATATTAATCAGATAAGAATGCGAGTTAATAATAAGTAGCCTAAAAGAGCTATATCGGGTAAAACTATTTCTCCAAAGGGTTGTTTGTGCTAAGCTCTGAACAATGAGCTGGACTAGCTAGAAACAGGAGGGAAGAAAGGGTGGTAGCCTCTGAATTAAGTTTGCTTTGGCTCTAGGTGACTTTGTGTTGGTTGAGCTATTGTCTTAATAGGATGTGAAATTGATGAAGATAAAACATTCGTGTTAGAAAAACTTGAACAATATTCTTCCTTGTGGTTATCCCGATTGGGTGTTTTATGGGATGCAGGTATGTGTCATCAATTAGTAATGCCTTACTTTTAAAAATCCCTGGAACTGAAAACAGTGTTAATCAACATTAGTTTCCTAATTACCAATCTCTTCAAATTTCTTTTTTTTGTGGTACTGGGATTGAATTCAGGGGCACTCAACCACTGAGCCACATCCCCAGCCCTATTTTGTATTTTATTTAGAGACAGGGTCTCACTGAGTTGCTAAGTGCCTCGCTTTTGCTGAGACTGGAGACTGGCTTTCAACTTGTGATCCTCCTGCCTTCGCCTCCCAAGCCACTGGGATTACAGGCATGCACCACTGCATCCGGGGTTTCATATCTTTTATTACAATAAAACATGTTATGAATCCCTAAGAAGGAGTTCCAAAGTGCACTTTTTTCCTAAAGTTATTTGTATAGTACTCGTTTTTCTCTGCCACCTATCTTAATTATTATTTTTTTCCAATTTCCAGAACACAGTTTGGGAAACATGTGATTTAGTTTAATTGAACCCTTTAGGTTCCATTGCTGGAAGTCTTTCTAAACATTTTTATAAAAATGAGTTCTTTCTTGAATGAGAAAAATGTGATGAATTAGAAATATTCCCATTTTTTCAAATAAATGAAATATGTAAGATGCTTCCTAGTTACTTATTCTTATGAATTTATCTCCATCGTCTTTGTTGATCCATTAGTATCCAATAACATCCAGATGATAATCGTTATCTTGTGCTTCTTAGGAAAAGGCCTGTATGTTTCCAAGGTGAACACTAGGTCGGGACAGAACCATTGGAGCCATATTTTATTTTTATAAGAAAGGCTCTTTATGCTCTACAAGAACCATTTTCTAAACTTCATTAATAAATAAAAAATAAAAAGCCTGCATATGAATAAATGATGAAAGAGCCTTCCTTGACAATATTTTTAAGTTTCTAAAAATAGTTCCTATCTTTATCTACAAACTTAATACAGTTAGAAGAGCCACTGAGAATGTCATTATGTTACAAGTTTGTCAGCAAAAGTGAAGAAATAGAAGAAAGTCCTGACTTGAGATACAAGACATCTTTGTACAGTTCATTTACTCAAGGCAGGTTATTTACAGTATTTTTCTTGATTGTTGTAGATTGCATAATGTCAACATGGGGCAAATTTATAGACCAAAATGCACAAGAGTCAGATGGCCTTCTGGAGTGGAGCTGATCACTTTAATATGCTAATATATCATCACAGTTTCTAGGATATGCATCTATTATTACTCATACATCACATTAAGTTGTTTACATGTCTTTCTCGCTACTAGCCTGAGAGTTGTTTTATTTTTTCTTTTTTCCCTACCCTCAGGTCTAGTTTAAGCCATGTCTGGTTTTTACTTATTTCCCCTAATGCTTAGCATACCTCCTGATCTAAAAAATAATATAAAGATTCAAGACATTTAATGTTTCATTGGAACAAATATTATATTCCAAGAATTGCACCTCTAAGACCTAATAGAATTGCATCCATGAAAATCCAAATCATGTAAGTTTGTACACAATCACCCTTCCTGGTGTTGGGCTGGATGGTAGATTCGGCCCTGCCTTTTGGGAGTGTTTACACCAAGGAGATTGGTAAGTACTACAATCACCATTCCTCTCTTTGCAACTTTTTAAACAATTTTTAGCACAATACTTCCTGTGTCTCCTATTTTTACTCTCCAGCTCTTTCTCCTTTGCTCTTGGTCTCTGGTGCCAGCAGTTGAAGGACCTTTTGAGTTTAGAACTTTCCTGTTTAAGTTTTGTTGATTCTGTGGCTGTCCGTAAATGTCCCCCCAAATTTGCTTTACTTTTATTCTCTCTCTCTCTCTCTCTCTCACTATTGCCAAGTGGAGCAAGATTCATTCACACATTGCCTATAACCAAAGGAAATCAAGCTTTGTCATTAGTGACCATAGCATAGGAAAAAGCATAGATTTCACAATTAAAGGTGGAACTCTACCTCCATTTCTTAGCTCGGTGTCTTTGAAGGAGTTACTTGACCTCTCTAATCCTCTGCTCTATAGTCCTTAAAGGAGACAGTAAAGCCAACGACATAAGTTCACTGTGAGGATTATATATGATCACATATCTAAAATATCTTACTGAACACTTACTACAGAATAGGATGACGTTGAACTAGGTAGGCATTTTTCTGCCCACAGCACATCTGTGTTTAAATATGATTGAAAAGAACACATGTTGCGTGGTCTGAGCAGACCTCTCGGAGTCTCTGCTTTCCCATGTGTCTTGCTTGCCTCCCTCACAGTACCATGAAAAGGATTCCATGTGATAATACATATGGGAAGTTTTGAAAAAATATGGGAATATATACCCAAAGCCAGCTTAGAAACACACATGTGTTTAACAAAGAATTTTACTTATTTTATCTGAAAAAATTATTGGAAAAGAAAATATATACAGAAAATGCTAAAAGCATGTAATTGCAATGGTGGTGTTGAAAAGAAAACTGAAATGAAGCCTAATACATAACTAAAGGGAATCATTAACTAGATTAAAAAATATATTATATATAGTAGAATGGTCTGCCTACATTAAATGTATTTAGACATAAATCTGAAACAATAAATCCCTCATTGTTATCACTCAGTGGATTTTGGTGACTTTCTTTTAACTTCTTTGCATATTCAAATTAATTTATGATGAATATATAAAATGAGACTAGTATTGTGTAATAGAAATGGTAGTAATCAACATTTTTAGAAAAGCTTTTTTCATTTATGGGTTCTTCAACATAGTGCTGAATAAAAAATAATAAAGTTTATAAGACATTATAGGAAGTAGGAATAATATAGGGGTAATGCTAATAGGTTAACAAAATGAGTCGGGAGTAAATGTTTTTTTAAAAAAGTTTGTGCATTTTGGTTTTCTAAATTTTTACAAAGAGTACATGTCTTACAAATAACAAGCAAAAGTACATCAGTGAAATGTAAGGGACTAATATTTAGACATAATATTATTATCATACAATCAGAAATATTTATTATCCAATTAAAAATCAGTTAAAGGAGCTTTCTAATCACATTCTACTACTTTTGTAAAAGGCTATCCTAAAAGGATCATCAATTCATCTTCAGAGTCTCATAGGTGTAAGATGTTCCTCAGTACATTGAAACTTATCTAACACATGTCACTGCTTCTTTTTCTTTCTCTATTAATTGGGAATGGAGGAGAAAAATTCAGTGGAAACAGTTTTCCAAATCAGTGAACACTTGTTTCCTGATTTCAGGAAGACATTTCTTCGTTGGGTATTACTGTTCTTGTAGGTTATATATGGTGGTAAAAAAAGTACATCCACTATGGCAGAGAAGGATGTGGTGTAGGCTGTAGTGTGGAAACTACCTGTTGGCAGAATGAATGTATTCTCAAAATGCTTCCAAACTGGGTGCAGGTTTAGACTTCTGTTTCTTGCAAGGCTCTCAGTACAAATCCATAGGTCCCAGACTGTTCATCTCTACTGAGGACCTTCTTCCTCTAGACAAAGTTTCTTGATCAAGGTATTGATACAAGTCCTGGGATTGGCAGGTCACATTGTCAGGGTCTAATTTCCATGTATCTCAGAAATTTAGCCGCAGTTTTGGCAAAAGAAAATCCAAGAGCTCTAGTTGCTGAGGTCTTTGGGTCTTCCCTGACTCCAAACTCTTAAGGTATAAGGTTGTCATATCTGTTTTCTGTGCTGTGAACTATCTCATTTTCATTCTAAAAATATTCCCTTTTTAATCTAATAATCTAATTAATCAGCTTCTGCTGCTTAACACAAAAAGATATTAATTTAGATGTGTCTATGCAAAGAGAGAAACATCATTTGGATAGAGAGTATGAGATTATTCAGCATAACGTTAACCATGCTACATGTAATGATCGTGGACATTCTTATCCCACATCTACTTTGAAGAACCAGTGTAGCCACAGAGAATGAACTTACTCTGAATCTAAAGGTGAATTATCCAAACCTCACTGGAATGGAAGTTATATCATAAAAGAGGACTCAACTAGCCTTAAGTGTGAATCATGAGTTGAAAATAGGCATCACAGAGAATCAGCAAATTTCATGGCTAGTAAGAGGCATAGATTAGTGCTTGAAGTCTTTCCATTGTAGTCAAACTGGTAGGAAAAAATGTTGCTCTGTGGGGTGGGCAATACACACACACACACACACACACACACACACACAAATCCCCTTTAAAAAGCCAAGCAGTGTTAAACGTTACTTTACTGTAAAAGAAATACTTGTTAACATTGTTATAATGTTTTCATGTCCTGTACAGATTTTATTTCTATGCTTGATCTAGTATCTATCCTGGTGATTTCCATCCCTGATTTTTGAATAGGCCATGGCATCTTCAATTATCTCAAGGTACAGTGAAAATTTATCAAAGATTCTTGAAACAGAATTAAATGTCATACCTGCTAATTATAAAAATAAATGCGGGTAAGAGATAGTTTATGTCATTGAATTAAATGGATGCATTTTAAATGCTGCTTCTTCATGGGGGTTTGGAACTGCTGATTTGGGAGCTGCAGAATAAGGTGAATACATCAAAAGATGCAGGCAGAGAAAGCTGTGCTTGTGATGGGGAGAGATTGAGAGCTGGTGACAAAAGCTGTTGAGTTGAAAACACCTTGCCACTTATTATAGTTAAGATAGCTTGCCTTGCCTTGGGCTCTTTATTTTAATGTAGATGTCTGAGAGTGAGTGGGTGATTGAGGGAAAAGGAGAGAGGTTATGTGTCTTCGCAGGGCAAGATGGCAATTGAATGACTACCAGACCCATCCCCCTTGATGTTAATATATGCGTTCATTGTTCCACCCTCTTTTCTAGTAATGGTAAACAACATTTGTCACTTGCAATAGACCACTTTTCACTTCCAAACTGATGGTGAGCTGACATTTGTATTTCAAGTACCAAAGCTCAGGCTGCAGAAGCAAGAGGCCCCGAAAAGATGTATGTGGTGGGTGGGAAGCAGGAACAGGACAAGGTTCGCATGCGCAATTCAGCAAATCCTTCATAAGTCTGGCCTCCATGACAGGAGATGGCCTAATGCCTCATTAATTCCTACGGAGATGACGATGATGTATCACCCCCTTTCAATCTGAAACTAAGTAATGTGTTTAAAAAAAACTAATTTGCACATGTTTAATGCGTTCATTAAGCTATTATAGTCTTTCAACAAGAGATTTAATAGCAAATTAACATTTCTTTAAATAAAATAATCACCCGGCCCCCACAAAGTCCTCTGTTAATACAATTATTTTGTGTTTTGAGTGTAATGTGCTACAAAACAAGTATTTGGCACTAGGGTTGGGGTGAAAATGACCATGTCAGGTTCTTCCATTTATTACACAATTAGCCACTTCAGGGCATTATTTTCTCCCCACAATAACAAGGGTTTCTGGGGAACAAAAGGGTCCTTGGAGATAGATGTGAGAAGGTCAAAGACAAATGAAAAAAATTCTCAAAAGGCTCATTTTATGAATTGGTCATGATGAACTGAAAATAAAAAAGTTTTAATAGTAAGGTTTGGGAGACAAAGAAATTGCCTTGGCTAACATTCAAATATCAATGTTTCCCTAATATTTATTTACCTCCTGTTATGTATTAGGAACTGAGTGAGATGATGTAAGAGATTTAATATGAGCACAAGGACACAAGCCCAAAACACGTGTTATTCTTTGTCTGGATAAGGGTTTGTTTAATATCTACTAAGTGATATGTGCCACATTGACTTAGATGAATAAATCATGGCCTGTTTTCTTTAGAAAGTTACAGAGGACTGTAGAAGATAAGCATGTGTGCAAAGATCCCTCTGCAATTTTGTAAATCTTAAATTATAGGAATAGACAGAGAGCTTTGGGAGCAAAGATGAAGGAAGTTCTAATTCAAATGAGATATTTGGAGAAAACTTTGTATATGGGATGAAGTGTAGACTGCATCTTTAAGACTAGAGTACATTAGGCATGCAGATATGAGTGGAAAGCATGTTCCAAATTGAGTGACAGCATGAGAAACTGTGCAAAGGTGATATGTAGTGCATAATGGAAAAATAATTACAAATACATGGCTTGGCTTCTATCTTAGTTTGGGCTGCTATAACAGAATACCATAGATCAAGTGACTTAATCAACAGCAAGCATTGACTTCTCACAGTTCTGGAGACTGGGAATTCCAAAATGAACTATTGGCAGATTTGGTGTCTGGTAAGGGCCCTCTTTTTAATTTTCTAACGGCCACCTTGCTGCACTCGTGTTACTGTCTAGGGGTATTGGTTCATTGTCTCTGCTGAGCAAAGAATTGAAGAACAGGACACAGAGGTAGCAAGCAAACATCAGAATTATTGCAAAAGCGAAAGTAACGGGTTTCTCTGAGGAGAAGGGTCCCTGGAGCCAGGAGTCCAGTGGCAAAGTTTGGACTTGTTCTTTTTATGGTCCCTGGAATTTCCTTCTTTCCTTATCTCCTCCCCTGTCCATGCTCATCTGACTATTGTTAATTGGTGCCCGCTGTGTCCACACACGTATTTTAGTTTTTCTACTGGCTCCCCTACCCCCCGAATTTAGGAGTATGAGTACTGAAGCATCTGTTTGATTGGATCCCCCATCTTTGTCCAGAAGCACTTTCACCAGCCCAAAGTTGACTTCATGGGAAGATCCTCTGCAGGTTCCTTTGGTCTGGCCCTGCCCTGGACTTCCTTACTCACCATCTCGCTCTGGCTGCCTGCACCCTTCTACATCTCCCTCACTCTTATATAGCAGGACAGCAAGAAAACTCTCCAAGGTCTCTTTAATAAGGACACTCACTGCATTCATGAGGGCTTCATGCTCAGGATCTAATGATCTCCCAAGGATCCCACCTTCTAATACCACCACATCCAGGGCAGGATTTCAACTTGTGAATTTTGTAGGAAACATTTGGGCTACTTCAAAGCATTTGATTATTTGAACTTGAGTCCAGTTCTTCTCTATAGAAACAGAAGAGCCACTGAGGTCATATTCATTGATTATTGTCCACAACATTATTCATATGGCATTCTGAGAATGGGCTTGACCTAGCAATGTAACTATGAAGTTCCTATTGAACATACAGTGCAATGCTACATCTTGTACAACCAGAGAAATGAAAAGTTGTGCTGCATGACATTAATATAGCATATCCATTAATATATGTATTAATTAATAATGTATTAATTAATATATGAATTAGTGTGTTAATAATATGGCATAATACTATGTATTAATAATATATTTTTATTGATATACATTAAAAATGATAATTTATCTTTTATATATATATGACTTTCTGTAGTTAATTATCTCAAGGGGAAACAAATTTCAATACCTTTCATTAAATAAGTGTGAGGATTTTATAGCAGTCTAAATAGGTATAGCTCAAGGTCATTGCCTCATATTCTTCTATCTTTATCAAATTTTTTCTTTCTTTGTATTATTTACATCACTTTATGAGCTTTCTCTAATGATAGATGATCATATTGCATGCATTCTTTCCCATAAGCATATGCCTTCAAAATAAACCTGGTAACATTTTTGTTTTACTTTAATGAATTACATTTAAAATCAAAATCTAGAGCAAAATTTGCTTTGTTAGCCAATCTATTAATAGCAGTATGCATTATTTTTCCATTGCCATATACATGCTGCTTTGATTTGAGGAAGATTCTTCAATTATTCCTAAGAAAAGATTCTATGCTGATTGACAACTGCACAATGCCAGTTATTAATATTATTCCACGTCTGACGGATTTCTCCCACCATGATATACTTTGCAAGTTCCTGGGGTGAACTTTGATTTGTCACCTTGGGAACCAAAGAAAGAAGAAATAAATCTTGAAAAAGCTCAACATCCATCTTTTTGGAAAAGAGTAAAGAATCAAATGAGTAAATAACATCTACATCAATATTCGATGTCTGCATGCATACCCGAACTTTGAAGAACATCTGTCTTCCTGCCACTAATGATTTTGTTCCAGATGTAATCCAAATATGTTTGCAAATGGGGAGCAGAGGGGTTAGCACAATTTACTTTGCAAGCAGTTGGTGGTTATCATAGCTATTTTTTGTTTCTTTAAAAATATATATATATATATATATATATATATATATATACATTTCAAAAGTGATATGACACCCTGCAATGATATGTTTGAAATGACAGTAAAATAAATCTAAAATTGCCTTTGGCTTTGCTCTGATGTTCATGTTCTTAAAAAGAAAGATAATATGATGTAATGGCAAGGATGTAGATTTTGGAATCAAACACAAATTGAAAGTCAAGCTGATCAACGGCTTTTCATATAGTGATATGAACATTTATGTCTCTGATTTCTTATATTATCTTGTAAAGGATATTGTTTTTAATAATGATAGTGGTAAGGAGAAAAAATGAATGATTTTTTTATATGTCAGTTTCCCCTAGGTGATTTACATGCAACAATTCTTTTATAATCTTTATATCTTCTATACAAGTTGTATACTATTAAGAGTCCAATTTTAGATGTGAGAAAACCAAGACAAAGTGAGGTAATGTGATCTGCCCAAGTTCTTAGAGCTAGATGGGAAACTCAGCTGGTCCCACACAAGTTAAAAGTGTCACCTCAAAGCAGCTGTGACCTGTTGTCTTGTGTCCAGCACTGTGTCCACAGATACTGTAGAAGGCAGTATTGCTAATAGAAGCACAGTTAGCCCTTGCCCAGGTACTGACAGCTGACAACACTGTCCTGAAAAATGTTGTGGTTCTAATATCATAAAATCCTCACTATAACCCTCTGAGATATGTCCTCATACAGACAAGAGGGAGGTTGAATAAATTAAGTCCTTGGTCATAAAATTATCAAAGGTTTGGTGAAGAATTTGATTCTAGGCATTTTGACTTTGGATGCTGATTTTGTTGTTGATTTGTTTTGTTTTTTCAACTGCTACAGGATATTTTAAATATTTATTAAAGAAGTGAGTAAATTCTCCCCTTTCAGAGTTCTAATTCCACATTGCAAAAATGAGTTGATTAATAATAACTCCCAATTGAACAAAATATAGAGACATCATACCATTTCCATTTCATGAGGACACTGAGACTAGAAAAAGGCTCTGTAGTTTCATCTAATCTACTTACTTAGGAAAAGATAGAGCTGAACTTCATACCTGGACTTCAGAGTCCAAATATTTGTTCCTCCTTTTCTCTGTGCTGTTTCATCTAAAGGGTGAACAGTCTCTTTGCATAGTCCTTAGGTGTTGGATGTTTTGTTTGTAGACTCATATTCTTCCCTAGACCACACATTCCTTCATTTACTCTAACAACTTGAGATATGTGTGTGTGCATGTGTGTGTGTGTGTGTGTGTGTGTGTGTGTGTGTGTGTATACACTCAATTTAGTGTCAGGCAGTCATAGAAGGTAGAGAGCTGAGTCACCAGGATGTTGAAAAGATTTCTGAAAGCTATCTGCTGCCTCCGACATAGAAAGTACTGGAAGAGAGACTTGACACATTAAAATTCAAATATATCTTCATGGCAGCAAGCTATCTCTGGGTCCTGGGAAGCCTGACTCTGGGTGAGCCGAGGAGTAATGAAGCCCTGCGTCTCATGTCATTGACTCTGGCATTTCAAGCACCACATTCATAACGGTAGACGCAAGCGGCCGGGTCCCTCTCTACTTCACTAAATTGAAATGGTTCCGCAGGGGAATATGGCAATGGGGATGAAAGAAAAATAACATTGCTTTTTCCTCTGTAAAAGGAGAAGGTGGTGATGATGTTAATGTGAAAAAGTAACATCTGGAAATGGTGTTGGGACACGGTGACATTATGCCTAGCCATGCTTTAGTAAAGACATCCAGCATCTTAGAGGGTGCACATGCATATTATTGTGGTGTGTGTGTGTTTAAGCAATGAGGAAATTCAGAATCACTACGGAGGTTGGCCTATTTTATTCCAAATGCTACCATATATTAGTTTGGATTTTTGTTTGCCATTAACAGAAGCCCACAGGCAAATTCATTAGGGTTAAAAATATTTAATGGATCTCATAATAGTCCAGGGTTACTAGTTTTAGACCATACTTGCTCTAGGGACACAGAAATATGATGAGAACCCATTATTGCCCTCCAAATCTTTGGTCTGCTTCTTCTATTTTGATTCTATTGATTTAGAGTTTTTGTTGTCCTATGATTTCAACAGGGCTGCTTCTAGTACCTCTTTCTTAGTTCCTATGACAGCGAAATATGACTGAGCCTGTTTTCTTGATAGATTAAAATAAAAGTCTCATCATTTAGTCTCTGTCTCTGATTGGGTTGAGTTGGGTCATGTGACATCTTGCCAGGAGGACAAAGCACTTGATTTTCTTAAGCCATTCTTAAAGAGATGGAGACACTTAGCTCCAGCAGACCATATAGATGGAGAGAGGAGAAAAGATACCCCCTTCAGATAAAATCTGAGATTCTTACAAAAGGAAAGTGAATAGATGCTGGGTAACAAAAACACTCTTGGTTCAATTTACATGCACTTCTCCTAGATATTGAGGACATAATTGCTAATTCAATTCTAATCAATCTCATAACTAAAAGCCTTTATATCTTGTCTGTCTAGTCCAAGATTGCCCATTCATGTTCCAAGGACTAGATTTATCCCAAATATGTGTTTGCCAAGACTTACATAATTTCCTTTATATTATGATTTGAGTTACTAAAATATTTTTTAAAGTTTATATATAGTTTTTCTTTTTTTCAGTTTCTCCTAAGAAGTGAAAGACTCCACACCTCTGAGCCAACATTCTGGATTAGCAATTATGAACCAGAGATGAGCAATCACTTTATTTTTTAGTGAAAGATACTTAACCTAGTTTGTCATAGTCTCCATTATTCTATATCATCTCTGCACCACAGAAGCCAGTCTAAGCTATCAGAATTCAACATATTATTCCAATGACATCAAAATGGAAAAGGGTTTATCTATTACAATAGAAGGATAGAATGGTTATTCCATGTGTATAAAGAAAATGGAAGTAGATATATTCATTAAGGACATAAAGAACAGCCTTAGAAGTTTAGTATGCAAACAATGAGTATACACTATTTAAGTTAAGAAAAACAGACTTTTTTATGTGACCTAGATCAATTATATTAATCATCACTTTACAGGTGGGTGGTGAAACTGAGATTAAAGAAGATAGAATTTTTAAAATAAGCAGTGAGTAGTGGAATTGAGATATTTGTCCACCTATTTTGCTTCCCCTTCTAATTACCTGACACACAATACCATAAGTGCATTGTAGAAAACTGGGAAAAGAGAAAGATATTTTTTTAATTATTTAAACTATAAAAAAGTGATAAAAATATTTGTGGAAAAAATATCTCACTCATACTGCTATCCATACAAAAATTTTTTTAAAATGTTCTTACCATTCTTAATGTCCATTCTTTTACATAGTAATTATGGTGTTATGGTTGAGATATGAGATGTCCTCCAAAAGCTCATGTGTGAGACCATGCATGCAAGAAAGTTTAGAGATAAAATGATTGGGTTAGGAAGTCCTTATCCTAATCAGTGTATTAATCCACTGATAAGGAGTGATTGTAGGCCATTACCATCAATTTCTCAAAATGTGACTATATTTGGAAATAGGATTATTGCAGATGCAATTAGTTTATATTGATAAGGTGGACTCCACTTCCATTGTGTCTCGTGCTCTCCTAAGAAGATGGCCATGTGAAGAGAAAGACATTGCAAGAGCAGCATGGGATAATGCACAATTGAGTGATGCATCTTCAAGCCAAGGATTACCAAAGATTGCTAGCAAACTCCCAGGAGCTAGAAAGAGCCACAGGAGTATTTTTCCACAGATGTCAAAGGGAGCATGAAACTCCTTATTCCTGAATCACTGCAGAACTAGGAGAAATCAGGTTTTAGTTGTTGTTGTTGTTGTTTTGTTTAAACCACTGTTTGTGACACTCTACTAATACACAATGTTATAAGGAGTGGGACTTATCCTAGCAGAAATAATGGTCCAGTGAAAAAAGATTAGATGGAAGAGAGAGAAATTGGTAAAGCCAGTTGGGAGGATAAAGAGGTAATTTGCATGATGAGTACTGGGATGACAGATACAGAATAGACAAACACAACAGATGCGAGATATTTAGTCTGACAAATCCCAGAACTCAGCCAGAATAATAATAACAACAATAGCAATAGGAATGTATGATAATAATAATATCATGGAGATGGTAGAATTAGAATAAATATATTCTGAATACGTGCTCTTTGTTTACACTGAGATGAACTCAATTCTGGGTTATTTAATTTATAAAACACACCTATAATATAACTACTATTTTTAAAAATCTTCTACTAGAATGAAAGAAGTCTTCAAGAAGAGAATCATCCAAGGACAAATGGAGGCTACATTGTCCAAACAAAATTCTAACTGAAGCGGTTTTCTCCAGAGCCTGTGTTCTGTGTCACTTGCCCCTACTATTTTAGTCAGTATGGAGGTGAGAAGATGTATCAGGGCAGACATTTATGTGATGAAATTAAAAAAAAAAATCTTAAAGCTTAGATGATCAGCTAAAGGGAAATAAATGGTGTCACTCATACAAACAGGAGTGTTGAAGTTTGGAGCAGGTGCAGGCCCATGAAGAAGAAAACTCATTTCCTTTAGGGACAGAAAATTGCATCATGTCCCCATTTCTCAATGAGCTTGGTCATTTCCTCTGAGCATGACCCCCCATCCTGTTTCAGCCACTCTGTGAATGACGTGCAGCTGCACTCCCTCCCCTGTGTTCCAGGAGAGCATCTGGAAATAAACAGCACTTAGCCCTGCTGCAGACACAAAGGCATTGTTTCTTTAATAACACATCTCTTTGGAAACCATCTCCAGGCCTACTTCAGCAGCCAGTCTGTACTGACCCTGACACAATGTAGATAGCTCAGCTCTGCTGAGCAAAGGAGAGTGAGGGAGCTATGGTGGGCACCTAAGGACAGAAGAAAAGGGGATGGAGAAGTAACTTTGGTGAGAGCCCAGTAGACTGCAAAAGACAGGTGCTTATTTAAGAATGCACATAGGCAGACTCACAGTGCATTTAATCCTGTGTGTGTGTGTGTGTGTGTGTGTGTGTGCATGCATGCTTGTGTTTACCATGCTTTTATCAGAAAACCTAGGAAAGATAAAACATCCCCCCAAGCAGTGTAATAATAAAAACATTCTCAGTTGACACCTGCTGGTATTTATATCACACAGGTGGCAGTGGTGGGGGAAGGCAGGAGCTTCCATTTATTTAGTACTGAGTAAAAAAAAAATTAAATAATAAACATTTATATTTTGTTAGGTAGTCAGTTCTGCTTTTCTGAGCTGGACTTGGTGGGGCTCATTCAAGTGTTGGTCTATGACCATTTTAGAAATACAAAGTTTAGATCATATTTTATTTGCCATCAAACAGCTAGGAAGTTAACCAGGACTTAAAGTCTAGATAACTCTCTTCTGTTTGTCTCCTTGTTTGCCTGTTTCCATTTTGTGGGTATGAACTAGCATCTGGCAAAATGAAAGCAAGAAATAGCAGTCCAGTGAACTGACCTGTAACCCATGGGTTATGTTAGATCAGGTTAGAAGTCATTCCCACATTCTAAGATGTGTCCAAGTACCCTGTACTTGTTTATAAAACTACTTGTATTTGTTGTACTACCAGTCTTCTCTCTAGAGCAAGGACTGGCAAACTTTTCCTGGATGGGGCTAATAATACATATCACAGAATTTGTGGGCTTTATAATCTGTGTTGTTTCTGGTCCACTTTGCCATCAGAGCATAAAAGTAGCACTGATGATATGAAAATTAATGACTATGTCTGTTTTATAAAACAATTACTTATAAAAACTTATGAACAAAAGTTGGTCCATGATCCACAGTCATGACCCATATTCTAAAGCATAAACTACATGTGAGTGGATTTCATCCACTATTCATTCTTGGGTCTCCAGAATCAGCATGACAATGGTGCAAAGTAGATACAAAATAAATATTTGTCCAATTAATTCAATGAATCAAGAAGTAGAATTGTATAGAATGAGACACTCTTGGGTAATACTAGGATATCTATGGTTTGGAGAAGCCAGTACTTGAATTCAAGCCTAGAACCATAACCTTACAACCATCAAGCCATGGCTGTGGGATGATTTCTCACATGCTTTGCTTAGAAACTGTGGTGGACCCAGTCCTCTAGATATCTCCCATCAAATAGTAAAGATAAATGCATCCACGGAGGGCCAGATGAGGGAATCTACCATATATCTTGGCTAGTCTAGATATCTAACCAATCATGTTTGTTAGATTTCTTTAATTTCTACTGAAAAAAAAAAAAAACACCCACACAGAAGCTTGATAGTATAAATTAACACAAATGTGTTCATCTGGAGTTTGGGAGGTCTCCAGTCAGAAGTAACTCTCATTGGGTTAAAATCTAGGTGTCTGCAAAGCTGCATTCTTTCCAAATACCCTATAGGACACCTGTTTCCTTATTTTCCCAGCTTCTTGATGTCACTTCTGTTCCTTCCGTAAAGCCAGCAGTGTTGGTTCTCTCTGACCACTCCTCCTTGGTCACACCACTTTCCTATTTGTCAGGAAATGTTCTCTACTTTTAAGGACTCATGTGATTAGATTGGACTCACCCAGATAAAAGTCATATATTTAGTTAAAGGACAGGATTTAAACGTTTTCTATAAATATCTAATTACTAAAAAATATTGTACCTTCTAAAGAGACAATGGTATCTAAATTTCTATTATTAATATGTGTACTTTGTTAAATATTAATCGTACCATGGGCAATCCAGGGTTGTGAATTCCTTCATTCATTCCCAGGAGAACTCCCTGCCATCTCCATACCCCAGTCAGACAAACTGGATATAACATTACAGCACTGCAAATGTTAAGGATAAGAAGGAAGAAAAACCGGAATCCACAGCTTTCAAAATCCAGACTTCAGTAAGATAACTGGTATGTGGTTAGATGGCTGAGCCTGGATGACTGCTGGTCTCAGGATTCCTTAGCGGAAGATTATGAGTTACAGATAAGCATGGTGACTTTATTGATAATTTCTTATAAATAAAAATATAAGTGAAATAGAAGCATCAGAAATAAGAACTTATTTGATTTCATAAAATGGCCTAGAATGAGCAACACATGCTTATTAAAAGACACTGTATTTCTGATAATTGAATATGGTTCTGTTTTTTATCTGGAAGTCCATGAGCATCATAGGAATAAAGCTTAAATTTCTGAGAGAACCACTTAAAGCTTAATTTCTGAGAGAACTGGATTTTTTCGCACCAGGAAAAACTCAGTGAACTCTTTTTCTACCTTTCATTATGACTGATTTTTTTTATCTTCATTAGTGTATTCTGTGTATTTTAATTCCTTCCACTGGAAAATAAAAATTATACTAACACCTCATGGGTTTATTATGAAAATTAAATTAGATTGTGGCTCTTAAGTATTTAGTATCAAATAGTTGTTCAACAAATATTGGTCATTCCAATTACATACTAATTAAATGACACAAGGCCAGGTTAGCATATGAGTGCATCAAATTTGGACATTCATATTTTCCAGGGGTAGCTTGAAGGTATTTGCATTACAAAAGTAAGCCACAGAAGGAAAAAAGCTGTGAAAGTGAAGTAAGCACATTGATAAATAGTTCTAAGTGAAAGCAATTTCAGCCTGAGAACCCTTAGGCTGTCTTCTCTCTCTTTGGGTGACTGTCAAACCCTAGAGATGTGGCCTCTTATAGAAACAGACATAGAGACAAATTATGCTCTGGATAAGGTAGGGTTTTCTTTAACTACACTTGAAGTCAAGGTAGGTCAACTTACTGTCAGAATAAACTCCAAGAAAGCTTGATAAATTTAAAACAAAGGACAGAATAAATTTTGCATATGTGTGTGCATATAAATGCATGAATGCATATGTGTGTGTACACAGGATTATTTTTGGAAGATAAATCCTGCCCTGTCTTTCCTTCTGGTATTTATTAAGTCAGCCAGACACTTTTCCAACTCACTTCATTCTCCATTGCCCATTTATTCCATTTATTGAATCCTTGGGGGATCTCCAGAGAGCACCCACCAGTTGTGTCAAGCATGCCTAGGGCTGCACAACTGTCTATTAAGAACTTGATAGCATAAGCTCCTTTCAGATCCATTATGAAGTACTTCTTTCTTTACAGTGACTTCTGATGGCAACTGGCTTGAACAAACAGCATACAGGAGGCATTAGCCAATTTGTGAGATTTGAAATTGAAACAGTAAAGGAAATAAAGACAACTAAAACAAACAAACAAATAAAAACCTCATCTATTCCTGACTTTAAATGGCATGCTTCTGGCATGCACCCTAAAGATTCATCAAGCAATTAACATATCTTTATTTGTAGAATTTTTTTGAATTCTGTGGTGTTTCCTTCACAGACATAAGCCAACCTAAAGAGAAAAATATCCCTGATCTAGGTAGCACAGATGCATTGTATATATCTAACAGATAAAAAAATTAGAAGCATATTTACCTAATTATCCATGTAGTGTTTTCAACTGATTCTTTCTTTCCAAACTAACCACCACTATATGTGACTCCTATAGGACCAAGAGAGTCTGAGAATTAAATCCAGGACACTTAAGTCCTAATGATAGAGTCCTCAGTTATTTGATTAGATAAGTAAAACAAATTACTGAAATGGGACATTATCAATGACTCTACTTAAGGTAGTAAATTTTCAAATGTACATGGAAATGTCTGAGTGTATTTTTCACATTTTTATTTCAGTGTGTTCCATAAGTTAGCACTAGGGAATCAAGGATACTAAATTCCTTGCAATGCATGGATGGTTCACAACAACCTGGAATAACCTGCCAATGTTGACAAAATCTCCCTCATTAAGAATGACTGGAAGATAAATCCTGTCTTATCTTTTTTTTCTTGTATTTATTAAGTCAACCAGACTCAATAAAAAAGATGATTTGGAATATTGATATAAAGTTATGTGACTTAAGCACTCACCCTCAATAATGCTAAGAGTCACTTGATAAAAATGAGCCCATAAGATGCAAGAAAAGGTCAGACTTTAAAGTCCAAAGAATATACTTGCTCATAACCCCCTGCCTTGCTGAAGGTGTTAATTGTAAGGTTCTCAGAAGTCAATTCCCACATATTAACACTGGTAGATGTTAATTAGCACATTCAGATTTAATGAGACTGTTATTGGCAATGCTACTCTTGAAGTTTTGTTAGTTTGGTAGAGAGTGAGCATTTATGTGTCCAGAAATTAACAGTTAGTGGAATAATTGGGAAGGGAACATTTACGCAAATTCCTACAATACATCTTCTGAAACATTTCATAGGATCCCACTGTGATGATGGAGTCATGGAGAAACCAGGTGCTGTGGTCTCCACAGTGGGAGGCACTGAATTGAAAGAGTGATTTAGGGCCTGTTAACACAAATGAGAGGAGACAAGACTACTCTATGTGTGACAGCCTCTCCACAAAATTTAGACAAGGCAAAGATGTTTCTTTTCTCTCTGTCATTCTCTTGCTGCAGCCAGAAGATGAGTATTTCATAGTGGAATAATTTGAAGTGAAAGAGCCCATGGGTAAGGCAGCAACAGTCATCAAACATTCCTTAAGCCATTTGATCTCACTGGAGCATCCATATGCCTTATCTGCCCTTTCGCAGACAAATTCCATGCATTCAATTGGATTTAAATCTTCCCCTCCATTCTGTCTTTCTCTGTCCCTAGATCCTGATAGGATTATCTAGCATTGGGAAAAGTACTAGCATTGGTTTTAAAATAGTCTCTTTCATAGTGTGCTTCAGTGCTCAAGTCAGAGCCTTATTAGTCCCACACTCAGAATTTCACATTCCTTTATTCATCAATGCCCGAGTAGCTATATGTAGAGTTAAGAATATTGCAGCCAAATGCTTTCTTCACAGAAGTGTATGCTTAAAAAATTATTATTGACATGTTTCATAACACTGAAACATGTGCCAAATGCATATGGTGTATTGTGTCCTCAAAAAAATGTCTTGGCCATAAATAAAATTTATTTGAATTTATGCTTTATTTGACCAGTTAGTCTGACAAGCTGAGCAACTGAGTGAGATTCAGTCCTAATTTATGGACGAGTTTTTGAACATCCAATACTCATAAAGAAACATTTAGCGTAAATGATGGAAGTCAAGTGTATCTGTTTGTATTACTTAAAACATTTCCAATTATGGAGAGAAAACAATGAGTAAAACTGTCGCATACATTTTAATACTATGAAATGTACTCTACTTTTAATCTATATGCTTTCAGTTTTCTTTGATACATTCCGGACCGGCTCATGTGGTTTGTAGAAATCAAATTCTCTTTGGATTCTTGTAGAAGCCATTAATGCTTTGCCATACTTAGGGAAAATCACATTCAGCACCATGGACAGAGCAGGCTTGCTCCTTTCTGAACTACAGCTGTTTCCTGATTTTTTTTTTCCCTTCCTCTTCTAAAATATTCAGACATACGTCTGTCGTTTAATTACAGGAGGAGTTGTTACAAGACATCTTGAATTTTAATGTCTTATTTTAAAAAGAATAAAATGCACTTAAAAGCAAACTCGGGGTAATCTTAAGAACGTCAGCTGAGTTCAAAAAATAACATCCTAAAAAGTATGTAGAGACCTTCATGGGAAGATAGTGATATTTCATAGATTAAAAATACAGGTAGGAAAATAATGACCAATGTTTAATAAATAGATAATATTAGAAGAGGTACTCAGACAATTATCAGTAAATGGAGCATGAGACTAACAAAGTTTTCATTGTAAATGCATGAGGCAGACCAGAGGAAGTAAAATTTACATTTGGGATAGCAAAGAGAGTGAGGGGAATCTGATCTTATGCAGGGAAATGGACTCTAATCGTTTTTCAGTACAAAACTAATAAAATAATAGGTTTGTGATCAGCTATTCAAATTTTGGAAGAGCTAAGAAATGCAGACAACTATTACAGTATTTTTTGTCAATAATGCCTTAAAAATTAGTTGTAAAATATTTTATATTATATGGATTAGGTGCAAAATTCATAATGTTCCTATTTTTACCAGGTTTTCTAATTTCCATCTGTACATGAGTAGCATTCTAAAGTTAAAAACATGTATTTCTCTTCATTAAAATAGAATTTCTTACTTTTAAAATCTTACTTCTTTTAACAATAATATCTATCTCTTATTATTGACTTCATTTCTTGAGCTTATTTTTAATTAATTTTTATTGTTGCATTATAATTATACATGATAATGAGATTCATTTTGATATATTCATACATGACATAATTAGGTAAATTTTAAATAAATAGAGTCTTTAAAAGTTTTTATATGTTTTATAAAAATCAATTCAAAATGAAACATACAGTTAAGTATAAATCAAAACTGTAAAACTTCTACAAGATATAAGGTAAAGGAAATCCTAAATGACCTTGGGTATGGTTATGACTTTTTAGATACAGGATCAAGGCATGAGTCATAAAAGAAGCAATTGATAATCTGAATTTCATTAAAATGAAAGATTTTGGCTTTGTAAGAGATGATGTTAAGAGAATGAGAATACAAGCCACAGACTAAGAGAAAATACTTACAAAAGACAAATCTGATAAAGGATTATTATCTAAAATGAAGAAAGAAATCTTAAAATTTAGTGATATTAAAACAAACAATGCCATCAAAAGTATGCCAAAGACTTTAGCAGAAACCTCAGTAAACATGTACAGATAACAAGCGAGGATATAAGGAGATGCTCTGCATCATATAAAATCAGAGAAATGGAAATTAATATAAGATGTTGCTACTACACTTCTATTAGTATAACTATAAGCTGAAACACTGACCACACCAAACGCTGGTGAGCATTCAGAACATCAGGAACTATCATTCAGGGCTAAAAGGAATGCAAAATGGTACAGCCAGGTTGGAAAGCAGCTTGGAGAATTTCTATAAACCTAAAATATAATCATCATATGATCCAACAATCATTCTCTTGGTATTTACGCAAGGGAGTTGAAAATATATTCACACTAAGGCTTTCACACAGGATGTAAATAGAAGTTTTATTCATAATTGACAAAACTTGGGAGCAACCAAAGTGTCCTTTGGAAGGTTATTATGGATAAATAAGCTCTAGCATTTGTGTGTTTTATGACTATTATGTTAAATTGTATTTAATATTTATAAAGAATTCCTTTAAAAATTTGTAAGTACAAAATTTCTTCTTTCATCAGTATTTTTGTTATGTCAGTTAAAGACATGGGAAAGGAAACATCATAAATTAAGTGAACTTACCTAAAACCACACGTTTACAAAGTGAAAGATCTGAGACCTAAATCCAGGCAGTCATCATAATCTTAACTAATATCCGCGGCCTTTGGGGAAGATGGTATTAAATAATTCTTAAAATTATATCTGTTAACTTATCAGTTATAGTTTATGTCCATCCTGCATCTACCCTTTAAGTCAGGGGACTTTGGACTATTACTTTATTTATAATTAAATTAATGGCCCATCAACTTCTCATTATTTATTTTTTTTTTTTTGGAGCCTTAGGAAGTAACTTTGTTGCTCCCAAAGGCCTTGGAATCTCAGACAGATGTGTGTGAAATCTGAAGCTCAGTCACCGTCCCTTTGCTTCTCATGCCAGCATCCTTGTGTGCCTTGCCCCCTGAATGCATACATAGACACATGCAGATAGGCATCTTGTCGCATGATTGATTTATAATAATCTACACTTCCCACTTTCTAAAATGTCTCAACCTCATCTCTGTGCCACTTCCAAATTCACCTCCATTATAAATGCCTTCTTTAATCAGAAATCTCCTACCAGAATGTTCCCTTCCCCTCACCCCATGTTGTTTTGAAACTAGCTCTCTCCTGACAGCACGTTTTGCATGGTGCCCATTTATTCTTTCACACCTCATGGTCTCAGGGTGATGTCACATCTTCTGGTGTCTTTGCTTCTACTCCACATCTTTCCAAAGCTCTCATTCTTATATGTGTTTCACAGCCTGCAACTACACATTTTATTGATTTTTAGACCCCTTTGGGTACCTTACATAAGTAATTGACCCATTCCTCTAAAACAAATTCTAAACAATATTTATTTTCTAGTTATAATCCATAACTCTCACAGGATCTGCTTAGATATTTCACTAGAACTCCTAAGCTCTAAGTACCATTGATGTCATAGGTAGAAGACTATTTCACTGTTTCCTTGCACACGCTTTTTAAGCCATGGATTCCTATCTTTCTCTCAACTTCACCTTCCATCTTCAACCCAAGCTATTACATCAATTCTACCATACTATGGTCATCATTTCTTGATCTTGAATCACAGCCTTAATAGTCACTTCCTCAAAGAAACTACATTAGAGCATATCTTTGTCAAATAATACCAATAATAACTGATCTCCAGTTGTATATGACAGATACAAAAATACACAGCAAGTACTAATGAAATATGAGACACCGTTCTAAGCAACATTCATCTATCAACTCTTAATCCATATTGTGCTATTTTTTTTCTATTTCTTTTCATCGAAGAAGTTAAGCACAGATTGGTTAACTCACTTGTCAAGTTTATAGACCTATTTACAGGATGGAAGCTGGAACTTAATGCCAGAAAATATGGCTTTGGCTCCAAGCTCTCAACAATTTCAGTATTGTATGATCTTTGATTTCTAGAATAGGGAAACTTGTAGTCTAAGGAGAAATTCAGATATGTGGAGAAGTCAATTTTGCCAGATGAAAAAACAACCTAGTCACTATTCAGTTTGGTTGTTGAGTGGCTTGCTGAACACAGAGCCTAAAATACAGAAAGCATTCTTTTCACATCATTCAGGGAAACTTCATGTAAGGATTATTCAAGGAAAATAAAAGAAATAACCCATGACTATTTAGATACTGATGTGTAGATTTTAACTGTTTGAGAATTTTACGTGTGCATATTTTATATCTTCAACTCTATGTGCACAGATATCAACACACCATATAATATCTATGCAAGATTGAAATTTCTCATCTAAGCCCTACTTGTTGAATACCTGAAACTCTGAGAATGTTTCCTTTGACAAAATCTCAACAGCTCTTAAATCACCTGTCTTCTAAGAAAGTGGAAGAGAAGGGATACATAGGAAGCATGAAGGAGAAATATAGTTATGAGAGAGAATTCCCAGGGAAACTGGGCAATTCTGCTAAAGTGAATGCATGGGCTACTTGCAATACTCACTTTGTTAACATCGTGTTTTATTTACTCTGTTCTTTTATTCTTTGTCCCTGAGAAGAAATTTTGTATTGTGCTTGCCTTTCAAATGATCTCAAAACTTGTGCTCATTACCCACTCCTAACTGTGCTACCTACTGCTGCCTGATCTGTCATCTCTAAGCACTATTTTATGGTGGCATTTCTTTTTCTACCTCAAAGACTGTCAAAGATCCCAGAATATCTACAGAATGCAATTTTACTTAAACTGGCATTCAAAGTCCTGAAAATAAGAAGACTCCCTATGGTTTTCAATTTTTCCAACATTACAGAATGTAAGTTGATCATAGAAGTTACACCAAGTTACTCTTTGTTTCCAACTTTCTTTACATTGCTTAACTAATAAAATTATTAAAGCTTAGGGCTTGTTCTTTCTTCTACTAATATTCTCTTTCATTGACTTCAAATCTTTTGAAGATCTCTCAAATATCACAAATTGATATTTCTAGTATAGAAATGCAGCTGGAGTTAGGGATTCATCTAGGACACTCCCTTATCCACATTTACACTTCATGATAGTCAGTGCTTTACCTAAGATGGGTTACGGCAATTCTCTTTACTTGGGTTTTCTTTTTCCTCAAGTGGAGAGACTAAATACATGTCAGTGAGCAGGATGTTCTGAAGATGAGCAAGTTCTGATGATTACAACCAAGGGTCACAACATGCAAAGAAGAGTGTCCAGTGTGAGTACTGTGTGTCACCACTAGTATTCATTCCACATTCCATGAACTTGACCATGACCAATGAAACATGAGTGCATCATTTCTCAGCCAGTCTTCTGTATTCAATAAAGTCACACTCCATACAGCAAATTGCTCTGTCAAAACATGGACATTATCATAGTTTTTCATTTGTCCTTATCTCTTGCATTTAATTTGTCATAATCTCATTGTTTATTACAACTCAGAAATCACCTCGAGTGCATTAACTTTTCTCATGGCCCACGTTGACCATCGTATAAAATACCTCATCACCTCTCCTATGGACTACTGCAACGGTTCACTTATAGTTTTATCTGCATTCATTCTTTCCACTTCTGTTGTTCACGAAACAGCCAGAGTTATAATTTAAATATCAATTTCAATTTAGAAAATCCATTTGGATTCTCAATTTTTCTAGGATAAATACCCATATGCTTTGCTATGGCCTGGGGAATCTTCATTATTGTCTTCTATTCTATCGCCAACTTCATTTGATATCATTTCCCCTGAATATCACTGAATCTTATGCTCATAAATCTACTCTCAATCTCTCTCTCATGAAAAGGTCTTTCCTACATTTGAGATATCACATATGCTGATCCATTTATTTGGAAGGTGATTTTATATACTTTTTGCACATCTGCCCAATTTGTAATATTCAAACCTTATACAAAGTACCACCTCCTCAAAGAGGATTTATCTCATTATTCTACTTAAAATGAACTCTTTCTGCCATATTTTATCTTATCTCCTTACTTATGGCTTTCACAGAATGTGGTTCAATAGTAATGATCTTGTACATTTGCAGTGTTCCTTTTAATATGCATCTTTCCTTCTAGAATATAAATTCCATTTGGGTGGCTGTGTGATATGTCTTGATCTCTGACAGCCCCAACATCCTGCCCTGATGTGTACTTATTGAGTGAATGAAGGATTCATGGTACCTTTCCTTTTGAACATTCTTAGTACCAGTGCCACTCAATTATGTGACAGTACATGTTCATCCAATCAACATCTATTAAGCACAATAAATATTAATCAAAACCTAGGCCCTGAGGAAAGAGAAATGTTTAAGACAAGCATGGCTATGATATATCACGGAGCTTACAAATGAGACCAGAGTGTTTACCTATTGATACTGTTGCCTTTTTGTGCTGGATATTTTGTTGTGGAAGTCTATCTTGTACATTGTAAGATGTTTAGCAGCATCCTGGACTCTCACAATTAGATTCTGATAATATTTACCCTCTTACACACAATTTGACAGAAAAATATATTCTCTGATATTGTCGGGTTTCCCTAGAGGAAAAAATTTACCTGTGGTTAATGATCACTGGTCTGATGAAAGAGACAGGTATTCATATATAAGCAGTTTTTAATGCATGTAGCTATAAATGGAGATGAATGTTGAAAAACAAAAGCTGAAATGTCAGGACATAGCTGGGGAGATTGACTTGTACTAGTGGGTATGGGCTGTCAATGGAATTCAATGTCATGATGATAAACTGATATTTTGGGTTTGGCTACAGGGCAAGTCAGATATCAGAAAAAGAGTGAGAAGAAGAATTAATTTTTCAAGCAGTGGTTGTAGAAAAGGGGAACCCAAAACATATCTGGGTTTCTGCCAACCAGTTGCAGTGGGGAGGAAGCTACCACAAAATTTTAGGTGGGAGACAAGAGTGACTTAAACATGAGAAGTGCTGTTGAACCTGAAGAAAAGTGAATGTCTGATAAGCCCATCTTATTGTACAGATAGATAATTAGGTAAATTCATAAATTTCCTAGGGAAAACCATCCTATAGTGGGAAGATGCTGTGTTGAGAATATTGTCATGATGCTCTCTTAGGAGCTTAAGACCCAGTTCATCAGCTTTCTTGCTTTTCATTGGCACTCAGTCCAGCTCCTGAGTTAAGTCTAAAAAGTTCTCTTTTGCAAATATCCATCTTTTAAAAATAGGGCCAAAGAATTGAATCTTTATTGTCCATCCCACTTAAGTCACCATGTGGTCTATGATTAAAAATAAACAAACAAGTGAAACATTATAAATAAACTTTAGTTAAACTTGTTCAGTTAAATGTTCTTGTGAATCTAACAGATTTTTTTTTTAATGTTTGAAAACAAAGCTCGATTCATATGCTGAGGCTGGTGCTGGAGTGAATCGGGTTAGAAATCTGTGAAAACAAGGGTTTTTTCCTGGATGAGGAGAGCTGACAGATCCTTAACTATGAAATCACAAATGGGTGCCACCATGATCATCAGGTGTATTTATATGCCAGGAACAACTTCCCTGTAAGACTGCGTTCCCTCACCTCCTACTGCAGGATTGCTTCCTGCCCAGGCAGCCAGCTGTGATGGCATTGCTAATTCAATGCACCACTCAAAGCAGGTGAAGGCAAAAGGAAACAGTCCACAGGTTTCCCTATCATCATCCCTGCTTCAGGTGCCTGCAACCTGGACAGATTCTGCTTCACTCTCTCTCTCCACACTGAGTGTGTATACTCCTTGCTCACCATAGGGGCAAAATGGGGAGGGGGGAGTGGCCTCTCCAGGGGAGAGTGAGGAAATATCCCCATACTATTCTTCAGTATTTTCATACTGTTTTTAATTTGCTGTCCTACCATTAATGTATAAGTGTACCTTTTTCCCCACATCCTCACCAACATTCATTGTCACATGTATTCTTGGTAATTGCCATTCTGACTGGAGTGAGATGGAATCTTTGTGTAATTTTAATGTGCATTTCTGTAATTGCTAGGGGTGTTGAATATTTTTCATATATTTGTTGATCATTCATATTTCTTCTTTTGAGAAGGGTCTGTTTAGTTCCTTTGCCCATTTATTCATTGGGTTATTTATTTTTTTGTGTTAAGCTTTTTGAGTTCTTTGTATATCCTAGAAACTAACACCTTGTCTGAAGTATAGGTGGCAAAGATTTTCTCCCATTCCATGTTTTTTTTTTCCTTCATGCTTTTGATTGTTTCTTTTGCTGTGTAAAACTTTTTAGTTTTATGCCATCCCATTTACTGATTTTTTTTATTTATTTCTTATCCTTTAGGAATTTTTTTCAGGAGTTCAGTTCCTGTGCCAATATGTTGGCATGTTCAGATTACCTTTTCGTCTAGTAGGTATAGGGTTTCTGGTATAATTCCTAAGTCTTTGATCCATTTAGAGTTTATTTTTGTGCAGGGTGGGAGATAGGGATCAACTTTCATTCTACTACATATGGATTTCCAGTTTTCTCAGCACCATTGTTGAAGAGGCTATCTTTTTTCTGATGCATGGTTCTGGCACATTTGTCTAGTATAAGGTAATTCTGTTAATGTGGGTTTGTCTGTGTTATCTATTCTGTTTCATTGATGGCAAGAATAGGGAGGGATATTTAGGAAGTCTGAATATCAGCCAGAGCAGAAAAACTGTCCAGGAAGAAACAGATACGGAGGCCAAGACCCAGGATCTGAACTCACAGCTTTGTAGTCCCCATGTCCTCATCAGCTAATGGCCCCTTGTGATGTGACTAGGAGGTTTACAACTGAAAAACCTGCATGTTGCACTTCTAAGCTGACTACACATCTCTTATGATTACTTCACTCAATTTGCATCAAGTATTCTTACTATCTAATCCTGTAAGAGGGAAACTGAAGGTCAGCCCACACTTTACCCTGCTATCCTCCATCTACCCTGTAAAAATGTCTCCTTAGAATGTCCTCGAAGAGGACAGAGAAAACCCGAGATACGGCATGTAGAGGAGCCCTCACACCTGAGTGTGGTAACAGGGGGTTGAACTCAACTTGCTAGTGCATTTGAGACAATGGAGAATGTTAGGACTATGCAACTAATAATATTAAAGAAACTCTTAAAATGTGCTAGGCACCATGTTCATCTCTACATGTATCATCTTTTTTACTGCTCTTAAATCTCTTTGTTATCCTAATCAAACACTTAAGAAAACAGACACAACAGAGGAACATTTTTCTCTTGTCTATTTAGTACTAGATAAGAAAAATTGACTCTTCTAATCATATGTTTTTTCCGATTTTTCTTGGTATAATTTATCTTTCAGTATCTTTATGTCTTCTATCTTAAAATGAGAAAATTAAACATCCTTGTGCATTTTTTCTTACCCTTTATTATAAGGGATTCCCTTTTCCTAGAAATGTGTTTTCTAATACTATGTTCCTTGGAACATTTACTCAAAGGGGTATTAATAACCTTTTTGTTTGAGGTTGGAGTAGGTAAAAAGGGGTTTGTGATCAAATAGGATTAAAATACTGTGGGGTATGGGAATCACATTTTTTCTAACCATAAGACTCCCAGAACCCTTAAAAATTCTCATGTGAACTGAGCATCTACAGGAAACGCCTGAGACTTAGAATATAAAATGTAGCATTAGCAAACATATTAGACCACTGAGTCCTGTTTTTCTTTCTCAGTTTGTTCCCAATGCATGATATCTATTTGCTTTGGAATACATTTGGAGGCTGGCAGCAAAATGAATCACGTCACATTAATTAGTTAGTACACAATAACGACTCCTCCCTCAAACTCCAGTCCCCACCACCTCCTCTTGCTGAATCCTTTACTGCACAACGTATGCACACATCTATACACTTCTCCTTTTATTCTTCACTCTCCCCAAACACAGATACACAGGCCCCTAGAGTCCCTCAGAGATGCTGGTCTATTTATCATTCTGTTTGCACAGACCAATCCCTTCTGATTCTGCCTCATCAACCTTCTATGACCACTTTTGTGACTAGTATAGATTCCACTTACTGTGACCATGTTATTTCCTGTTAAACTGTTGAGAAATTCTGACAACTCTACCTCATACTTTCCATTTCCTCAGTGTCTATTTTTTTTATCTTGGTATTACCCCAATAAAGTCTTGAACTCTGCTAATGCAGGCTTTCTAATATGGGACTAATGACAGTCCCTGATTGATTTGTTTCAGTGAAGTTTGACTGTAGATTCAGAGTTTTCTTTACTAAGAATTAATGACTTTGATTGATACATGATCTCTTCCAGAGATCCTGGTTCAGACCCCACATGAATTCTATAAAGTAATTTCTACATATAAGCTCTAAGGTTGCAAGTGAAGTCTCATTAGAGTCTTGTTTTCTTGTTGCCATCAAACACAGAACAGTTTTTAAATAACCCCATAACCCATCTGATATGATCATAACTGACCTATTCCCCAAATCTAATCCTATCTGCATAACCTTGTCCCCAGCCTAATGACATCCAAAATGTTATACCACCAAACCAATCCCAGCCTTATAACCCATTGGCCCATTAATATACTTCTAATAATTCTTTATAAAACATAACCCACCCAAACAACCCTATAACCCTTTTAATGGATTCAGAACTAGCCAATTACCAAACTTGATCTCATCTACATATTTCCCATCACCTTTTAATGAGCTCTAACTGGCCCTGCAAGTTTCAGCATTAACAAAAGCTATTCCATTAAATTTGTGGCCTTTTATTTGATTTTTTTGAACATCAAATACTGTACCACTTTTTAAAGTCCATGCATTTCAACTTATGCGATTTTCTTTTCTTTTTTTTTTTTTTGCTTGAGGAAATTGTAATATTCCCCAATATTTCAGTTCATTATCTTCACCCAAAGAATTTAAATACAGTTGCATAAAATGCAGATATATGTAGAAGATTGATAAGTACAGATCCATATATTGGCTTTTCACCACTACATTTACACTTTCCATCAATTTTAATGGAAGCTTTCTAACATGTGACCAAGTATATTCACTGATTAATTTATTTCAGTGAGGTTTGCCTGTAGATCTAGGGTCTTTTCCATTTGAGGTTATATGGAAATTAACCCATAACACTCAGTGGGAAATATTTCTTCTATTATGGCACAATAACAAACCATTTGTAGGTAAGAAGGAGGAGGATAAAGAAAAAGAAGGAGAAGAGCAAACAGAGGAGGAGAAGAAAGAAATGGAGGAAAAGGAAATAAAGAATACATTTGAGGCAGATGGCAATTTAGCATTTCTATTGAAAATTATTATTTCCTCACAATTTGCATTAAAGTTTTGGATCTTTACTTATGGGGTGGAAGTTGCCATGCAGCCTTTTTGTTCATGAATTCATTTGATAAACATCAACTGAGTGTTTACATTCTTAGCTTGTCCTACCATAACAAAATATCATAGCGTAAGCGGCTTAAATAGCAGATATTTATTTCTCACAGTTCTAGAACCTGTAAAGTCCTAAATCTATGTGCCTCAGACTCGCCTCCCAGTGAAGCATCTTTCTGGTTTGTAGAGAACTTCCTTCTTGCTGTGTCTTCACGTGGCAGCCAAAGAGAGCTCTGGTCTCTTTCTTTCACAAGGACACTAGTCTCATCCTATCTCAGCCACTTGTAAGACCTTGGGCAGGTTTCATTTAGATGAGCATTGGTTTCCACAATTGAAAAAAGATGGGGACAATAATAAATTCTTGACAAGGTACTGGATATGCTGGTGGAGACATAGACCTTTGTAAATATTTGCTAGCTGAACTTTATGTATGTAATTGAATGTACACCAATGTGTATAATCAGATAATATTTACATTCATGCACATCTACCCCCCACAGATGCATCCAAGGTTAATGTAAAAATATGTTAGAATAATTAAGGTGTGTCACAGGTTTAGATAAACACAGATTATCTGCCCTAAGATCACAGAGCCCCATCATTATCAGACAGTTATAATGAACTGGATGTTTATCCACCAAATTCAAATGTTGAAGCCCTAGCCCCCAATGTGATGGTATTTGAAAGTAAACCCTCTGGAAGACAATTAGGTTTAGATAAGTTCCCAAAAGGCCACCGAAGGGGAATGATTTGCCCCAGGTTTCATATATACATCTGTGCTTAATCCACGGCAAGATGGCTTATCTGGGGAAGAAGATGGTTGCCCTTGCAGACAACATTCTGAGTTTGCAAACTGTCTCTGTCCATGAACACAACATGCTTAATCCACGGCAAGATGGCTTATCTGGGGAAGAAGATGGTTGCCCTTGCAGACAACATTCTGAGTTTGCAAACTGTCTCTGTCCATGAACACAACAATAAGAAAGAATGAATACCCTATCACTCAGCACCAGCAAATTACCCTCCTGTCACAGGGATTCAGAGACGTAGGACTCCTGAGGGAAGACTACATTGCTCATCATGCTGGCCCCAGCCATATTATATTTACAGATACAAAGTATCACATATCAAAATTAGCATTTGTACAAATGATTGCACAATTCCTTCAGGCCTGCTGGGTCCCCTTAATAGGCTCATCTTTCAATTATGAAGTGGAGATCAGTCAATGTTTTTCTAAATTCTCATTCTTTTTGTTGCATTGACGGTACAGAAGGATTTCTTTTCCACTTGAAAGAGGCCCATAAACATGAGATGTTTATTGAATCTATAGAAGAAGAGACAGACATTGTGAAATTTTAATTCTGTCTTAAAAGTAGGACACATTTGAAATGTTTATGCATGTAAATAAGAACATTTGTATTTAAGGCTCTACCTATCTGAACACATCTGTCTGGTCTGACTCTACCTTACCTTGCTCATGGAATCAGAAGATATTGAGTATTTTAGTTTTAAGAAACATTGGAAATCAGGCTACCGTTCTCCCTACCCTCATGTACATCAACTTAACCTGAGTAGATCTTGCTATGGGGAACTTACTGTCTCACCAAGAAGCACCTTCTTTCTTAGCATGGGCTGTTGGGATGCATATATTTAAATCAAAATTGGTATACTCCATCTTCAATCAGCTGGTTTATCTTTTGTGCCTTTGGAAATCAATACAATCACTTTCCATCAAAAGCATTGCAAATATTTGGAAATATGACCATTCTCTTATTTTCAAACTAAAATAGACAAATTTAATGATGTCTTGATTGTTTTTATCTGTTCATATTAAATGAACTCTTCATTCATTTCATGGCTCAGTACTCCTATGGCATGGCTAATATGTATTTATCAAATTAAACAAATTACCAAAGTACCTACCTTGCACATGTAAATTAGCTTATGCATATATAGAACATAGAAGAGGTAATCTGCTGTTCATTACCACTATTTTCTAACTGAGTGTCATTGAACTGGTATCAAAGTAATGAGTATTGCCTCACAAGAGGCTGTAATAATTTAAATTTTAATCCCCCCCCCATTTTTTTAAATGAAATTATTTCAAACTTACAGAAGAGTTGCAACAATACTATAGGGACATTTTTTTTTCCTCTGAAGAACTTGTGAAAGAATTGTGCATATGACGTTCCATCATCTGTGACCACATTACCATGTAAGTCCTACAATCATAGATATTTTCAGACAAAACCATAACATTATCTCAAAAATTAGGAAATTAATACATATACATTACTAAACCCAATCCTGAAACTTTTTTTATGTATTTTCAAATGCCTCAAATGTTCTTTAAATAAAGACAATCCAATCCAAGGTCACATGTTGGAATTGATTGTCTTTTTTTTTTTTAAGCATCCTTCAAGTAGGAACATTTCCTTGGATTCCATTTGTCTTTGATGATTCTGATACTTGACTATGATGAGACCTTTTGGATTTGTTTTATATTTCCTCATGATCAGATTTATATTGGATTCTTGGAGATATATATATATATTATATATATGATATATATATATATACACATATATATACATACAAAATCTTATTTTTATATGTAAATATATATACATATTCACATGCATGCATTTATGTATATTTAGAAAGTGATTTATGTCCTTTCATTGTATCCTATCAAATGACTCACAATTTGAATATGTTCCATTACTGCTGATGCTAATTTTCATCATTTGATTTAGTTTATGTCAATCAGGTTGCTCCACTATGAAGACCCCAGGTCCTGGATGTGCTCATTGCTATGAGATATCTCTATTCCGAGGATCTCTCCATAAGCAGATATAGAGTATGTATGTGTATAACTATTCACAGATATACATACTGACAGCTGCATTTCTACCCTAAACTTAATTCTCATGCATTCAGAATCCAATATATCTCTCAGAAATTTGGACATGGACTTCCTTCCCTGAAAAAGAACAGAGAATATCATGAGTTTTTAGTAGCCATTTATATAAATTTGTGTTTGGGCTGCCATTATATTAGTTTTGTATCGTGGGTCTCAATAATAGATGAATAAGTTTGATATCTTTAATCTCTGCTTCTCCTGAAACATCCTCCAGGAAATCTTCAGGTTTCCAATGTCACTTCTAAAACATGCCAATACAAACTGCACATATATATGTGTATTTCTTTTTTCATATACTTTTTAGTTGTAGGTGGATTCAATATCTTTATTTATTTATTTTTATGTGATGCTGAGGATTGAACCCAGTGCCTCACACACGCGAGGCAAACACTCTACCACTGAGCTACAACCCAAGCCCTATATGCATATTTCTTATAAATGAAATATATGATACAATTTTAGCAATTTCAACTTTGCTATTAACCATTCACTTTCTAATGTCATCACAAGAGATGCATCATCAGATTTACATATAAGGTTATATTATATATAACAGAAAATACAACATAATATATAAATATATAATATAAATATAATATGTAATATATAATTTACAAATACAGTATAATATATAAATATATTAATAACACAGAATGTTAGGATGCAAATTTTGATTAAGGAATATTTCAAAATAAGGTTTGAAACAAGAAACAAACATTTCAAAATAGTGAATAAGAACCTTTATGATAATTCCTCAATCTTTATTTCTAAGAATATAGACCAATCATCAATTAGAGAATAAAGAAGAAATTTTGGATCCTTGTAGATGTGCTGAGTCTTACAAACCTCCCAGGAGACAAGAAAGGAAAGTCTCCCTGTTATATATGGTAAGGCATGGAAATTAAGAAAAGTCATTTGGATGACTTATTGAATATTTCTCTTATTATCTAACATCCTAGTCATATCTGAGACATATGAAAGTCAGGAGCCTGGATAAAAAGACTTATGTTCTCAAAGTAGAAAGTTATGATTTGAGAAGTAACCACATTTCCTGAGTTTGTTAAAGCAAATGATGTCTGTCCTCCTGTACACAACACCTATGGGTCATACAGCATGGAGTACTGATTTGCAATTGTTTGGCAGTGGACAAGAGAGATGCACCAAGAGGTATCGGGACCATACTGTAGCTGTGGTAGCCTGATCTTGAAGAGGTGATTGGTATAAAAATGCATCATGAAAACTTTAGGTGAGAGACTTAGAGCTGAAAATGTTAGTGCCAAAAGAACCCATCAAAAATATGGGCAGTTTTAAGCATCTTCCATGATGAAAGATAACTTCATTGAGATCTACAGCCAGTGCAAGGGGCAAATTTTCTATCTGCTTCCTGTCTCAGCGATTTAGGAAGATGAGGCAAGAGGATTGCAAGTTCAAGGTCATCCTCAGCAGCTTAGCAAGGACTTAAGAAATTTGATAAGACTTTGTCTCATAATAAAAAATAAAAGGAGCTGGGGGTGTAACTCAATGATAAAGCACCCCTGGGTTAAAGACCCAACATAAAAATGAACAAGCAAAAACAGATATAAGCATTTTTGAGTTGGGGGAAGATTCTATCATCTCATTTGGAAAAAAATATGCAATAATTACAACTCAATCAAATAGTGTTTGTAAAATAGCAAAAAAAAAATGTTCTAGGTTATAATCATTTAATATGTCCCTACTTTCACAACCAAAGGTTTTGTACATATTAAATGTTGCCATATGTATAAATATTTAACAGAGAGCTGTTGTTTAAAAAACTGGAACTCTGCACATATGCGTCTGCATACATCTTACTATGTCATCTACCCTTCAATGCCAGGTTTAAATCTTTTCTCCATGAGGTTGACTCTGGAACGTCTTTTCTACATGACTTGATCTCCTTCCTGTTTCCTTTCTCACACTCTTTTTTCAGCATTTATTTATTGTTAAGGCTTCATTCTGTATTATATTATTTTAAAGATTCAGAAGAACTTGTAGAGCCATTTTATTCAAGTCATCCAATTTAACAATTTAGAACTTTAAGCCAAAATTTTTTTCTCCAAATCATGCTGTTAAAAGCAAAATAGTCACTCTAATTCATCATTAGTCTTTAATTACTTTATTAAGGGCTCTACAAGAGCCAAAATTATACTATATCCTTCTGTTATATTTGTTCCCTAAAGCTAACTCCAGTGGTGAAATTACCAAGCAGGCACTCAATATAGGATGAATTAAATGGACTGTTTCTTTATATACAAGGGATTTCCAAATGTATCCATGCACTAGCCTCACATGGGGTCTTCTGAAAATATATACAATCCTGTCCCTGTCTCCAGGGATTCTTACTCCATAACTCTGAAGTGTGTCCTAGGAATCTGTATTTATAACAGATGCGTCATGTGAATTGATCTTAATGGTCCAAGAAGTAGTGCTTGAGAACTACTGACTAGGCTATATGCCATATTCTGGAATATTTCCAAGAGAAAGAGTCCATGATTCTGCTTAGTAACATGTTTGGTGTCTAATAGACCTTATAGCTAAAGAAAAAAAAAAGGAGATCTTCATAATGCTGTAACTAAATTCTCCTGACTGCAATTTCCTCCTCACTACCCCTGCTGGAAATGGGTAACAGCTGGTCTTTTAATAACCCTTGAAGATTATTATTAAGTTACTCATCCACCTTCCTTTCTCTCAGCTAAATAGTTCTGGTTGTTCAAAGATACCCTACAGGCCTTATTTCCCAAACTCTTTTATCTCCCAGATTTGTCTAACTTTTGAAGAAAGACTAACAGCCCACTATTGAGCCTTGTTATATGAGGTGTAATGAAAAGCTATTTATAATTTTGAGAAGTACCATACAGTTGTTAGAATTTGGGTTTGAGAGTAATATTCTTGCATGACTTTCTTGCATGAAACTCTCTACATTTTTGTGTGTGTGTTTGTTTTCATTTCTGTAGGCAGATTGTGAGGTAGAAGAGTATTAGGGGTAGAATTCATGTAGCCAGGAAGGGCATGGAGTTCTATAGTTCTGGAGTTCCACTGACTAGGTGTGTGACCTAGAGGGAAATATTTTCCTGTGCTGTTGTTTTTTCCTTCCAAAGAAGGCATTCTGTGTTCCACCTAAACTGCAGCATTTGTTAACGAAGTTCGAACAAGGCAGGAATTATGGAAATAATTAAATTCAGTCTCCACTTGGATTTGGGGTTTATGCAGAGAGAAGGCTGGTTTGACAAAAACTGATAGAGAATCAGCAAAGCATTAGTAGCTTGGGGATGAAAATTTCAAGATTTCTCAACAATGTCCAGTGTCCGAGACACAATTAGGATGAACCAGCAGGAAAATTCATGGCTAGTTGAGCCAAACTTCAGATGAGAATGTTCTTCCTCCAGCAAACTATCAAGTGATTTTCGTGAAGGTGGATACTTCTCTGAGTCTGACTCCTGCCTCTGCCCAACCTGGATCTGATTTCTCAGCATGATCTTCCTCATGATGCCCCAGCTGTTGTATCAATCCTGCTGTGATATCTCCATTGCAGACCAGCCAAAGTCAGCTGGAGATGGTTTAGATACAGATTCAGAGCATAAATACCCATTGTCCAATAAGAAATTAAAGGTAGATTGTCATCTGGCTATAGGAGAAAGAATGAATCAGCAAGATCATTACCAGATTGTTTTTCAGTTCTAGCCATGCTTTACTGAACTTTATTAAATAACTTATGACGATGCCAATCACTATTCTAAACAGTGCAATATATAATATAGTACTATGATTCAGTGGCCATAAGAATTTCATCTTACTGATTAAGAATCATAAGTACAAAGAGGAAAACTAATGTGATTGAGACCCCAGGGTCATCTGACCTTCAAAAGCAGACCATTAGACATTCAAACTGATGCTCTTGACCGTCATTAGTCACTAGTCAGATTGGGCTGCTAGAATAAAGTTGCTGAGATTGGGTGGTTTATAAACAACAGAAATTAATTTTGTTCAGTTCTGGAAGCTGGAAATCTGAGTGCACTTTGTCAGTATGACCAGATTCTGGTAAGGAACCACTTCTGGGTTGCAGAATGCCATCTTCTCACTATATCTCAACATGGAGAAGAGAGGTACAGGTTATTGCAATCACACTATGCAAATTGAGTTTGGAAGTGTAATTGTGGCTTGATCAAAAGAAATGATGGGGGCTGGGATTATGGCGCAGTGGTAGCGTGCTCACCTGGCACACGTGAGGCACTGAGTTCGATCCTCAGCACCACATAAAAATAAAATAAAGATATTCTGTCCACCTACAACTAAAAAATAAATATAAAAATAATATTTTTTTTTAAAAAAAAGAAATGATGATGTTTTAATTCCGTTCAAGGAAACCTTCACAATTACTTTATTACTAGAGAATGAAGTCCTAATATATCAGCATCTATGACTTTCAAAGATCCAGATCAAATTTTTCTCAAAGTCTTATAACCAGACAGTTCCATCAAAATATCCCATATTCAAAGACAAACAAAACCATCTCCCATTTGCTATTCTTGCTCCTAGCTCTCCACTTCCCAACCTTTGATTTCTCTGTTTTATAGCAGTCTTTACAAAATTAGCATGGCCAAATCCTAACCTTTCCATGCAAAATAATTTTAACGTTTCCACTTCATTTCCTAATTCCTGATGTAAACATGAAGATGTTATTTTTGAACTCTGATCTTTTTTTACTCTGAGAATGTTCTGCCTTATAATGTTATGCCATAATATCTTGTCACTGTTAAAAATCAGTGATTTTGAGGGCATGTGCAGTGTGCTAAAAACAGTGTCACAGGCTTTTATAACCCTCACGCCAATCCCACGTTATTGACATTATCATTTCCATCTTAGGAGCAACAAGATTTTCAGAGACAAAAGCATAGTGCTTTAGTCTAAATCAGATATTTCTAAGTGCAAAATTTGTATTTTCAATAATCACTCCATACTACTTCTTTATTTTTTGTGAACTTTCAAAAAACTGTCTGCATTTTACTTATATTTAAATCCCTATTCATTGCATGTGGATGGCATTGTATTTTTTCTTTGTTTCTTTTAAATTTCTTTGCAAAATGATTTGAATTACATTGTTTTACAGCATGACCTTTCATGTAGTTCTACACTCAGTCTAAGCATAACAACCCCTGAAACTTTCTTTGCCTTTGTTCATCATTTCTGAGTGTTTGCTTGTTCATTTAGAAACATTAAACGATTTTATTCAGTTTTGTTTTAAACTAGCTCCCCACGTTCTTGCTGCTAAACTGACAATCCCTCATTTCAACCATTTGACAGCTAGCACGCCCTGCCTGCCAGCATCAATATTTACTAATGGACCCTTTCTCTTACAAAAGCTGTTTGCAATAAAAAAAGATAATGAAGAAATTGCTTGACCCCAGACATGTAGCTAGCTGTAACCATGTCATTGGGTCTCTCTGCCATCTGTGCCCAGGGCAGGGCAAGGAGAGGATGAAGAAGCAGAGACATGGAGGGAACTCCAACAGGAGAGAAGGTGGATAATTCAAACACAGGAAGGCAGCCACCTTCTGTAAGTCTGTTCTGCAGCCCAGGCATTTTACATGCATGATCCCAACTCATCCTCAAAACAATGCTAGGAAATAACTGTTGTTGTTCCTTTTGATTTTTTTTTTGTCTTAAATGAAAGTAGTTGAGGGTCAAAGAAAGCAAGTGAGTGATTCAAATGAACAGAGAAAGAAGTAACACGACTTGTATTTTGTACTGGTTAAAATACTTGAAATGTGCTGGGCGCAGTGGTGCATGTCTGTAATCCCACATGCCTGTAATCCCAGCAGCTCCAGAGGCTAAGGCAGGAGGATGGAGAATTCAAAACCAGCCTCAGCAAAAGCCAGGCACTAAGCAACTCAGTAAGATCCTGTCTCTAAATAAAATACAAAATAGGGCTGGGGATGTGGCTCAGTGTTCGAGTGCCCCTGAGTTCAATCCTCGGTACCCCTGCCTCTCCCCGCAAAAATTCTTAAAATGTGAAAAATGTCCAAAAATGGATTTGAATCCAGATCTCTGCTGCAGAAATGTTGTGTGACTTTGAAGAAGGGGTGTGTGTGTGTGTGTGTGTGTGTGTGTGTGTGAGAGAGAGAGAGAGAGAGAGAGAGAGAGAGAGGATGCATGAATGCATGTATCTGGTAAATTTTCAGTGTTCATTTTCCCATGTGTAAAATGAGAATAACATCAACTTTGATGGTTTACTAGGAGGATTAAATGAGATAATGAACATTAAGATTTAACCCAATTTCAGACACAAACAACTGCTGCCTACATGATAGGCATTCTTATTTTTCTCCTTCTTATTAGCACTATGATTTAATGATGGATCCAACATTCCTGCTGAATTCCATGTTATTTCCACACCACCACACACTCTCAACAAGTCAGTAAATAAAATGAATAATAGGGAAGGAGCATGAATAAAATATTGAACAATGCTGTCATTAAAATAGACCTCACATTGACTGGGATTTAGAGGGTGCTTCATCTAACCCAGATTTGCTCTATCAAATTTAAAACCTACCAAGCATAACCACAGTCCATCTTTCTAGGCAGTGTAATGATACTTTATTGCTGTGCTCAAGTTAATACCTTTATATTCACAGCAAAGTTTTATAGTAAAATTAATTCTTCATCAACACATATGATATCATCATGTAAGTAGCAGAATATAATACATTTGAGAGAAATGCAGCACTTTATTCATATTATGAGTTCATAGATTCCTCCATTTTTAT
>CM053399.1:170385849-170407166 GCA_028644305.1 Xerus rutilus
GAGACTTTGACAGTGCTGACCTCAGATAACACAGTTTCATGAAGATTGCACTGCTGTGGCTCCCAAGACAGAGATACCATCCCACATCCAAGCTGGCCAAGTCACCAAAGTCAAGTCACTATGGATTTCTCATTAAGAATGAAGAGAAAGTGAGAGAAACTGGGGACCCAACACTTTGTAAAAATCCTCAAAATGGAAGGGGAAGTACTTTTTCCAAATCTATTAATTGATGCCAATAATACTCTGATGCAAAAATCAAGCAAAGACACTACAAAGACACTACAGACCAATATCCCTGATTAACATACATACAAAACTCCTTATCAAAACACTAACATACCAAATGAAATCACATATTAAAAGGGACATATGCTATGACCAAGTGGGATTTCTCTCTTCAGTGCAAGGATGCTTTAACTTACATAAATCAATAAATATGACACACCACATCAAAAGAATGAAGACCAAATTCATACAATCTCAAAAGAAGACAAAAAAAATGGGATCATTTCATGATTGAAAGTGATAGGTATAGAAAGAATGTACCTCAATATTGTAAGTCCTGTATGACAAGCCCAGCTAACATCATACTCAATGATAAGAAGCTAAAAGATTTACCTCTAAGATCAGAAACACAACAAAGATGTCTCTCGGATCATTTCCACTCAACACAGTACTGGAAGATCCAGAAAGAAATAGAAATAAAGGGCTAGGTGCGGTGGCACACTCTTGTAATCCCAGCAACTTGAGAGGCTGAGGCAAGAGGATTGTAATTTCAAGGCCAGCCTTAGCAACTTAGCAAGACGCTGTGTCAAAATAAAAAGGACTGCGGATGTTTTTTAAAAAAAGAAAGAAAAAGAAAGAAAAAAAATAAAAGACACACAATCCAGAGAGGAATGTTCAGGTAGATTTGTTTTATAACTAATCTTGTAAGGTTTTTTTTCTTTTCTTTTCTTTTTTGTTAACAGCAAATACTGGCAATTTAGGAGCATTACACAAAGGTGACTGAAAATAAGAATCTCAATGTGATACTTGAAATCATCACTATACCCAATATTCTTTTTATAAATGTATGCTGGCACAATATTTGCTAATAATGTGGTTTTATATGTAGAAAACACTTAAGATTCCATGGTAAAAAAAAAATTGATAAAGTTGCAAGTTATAAAATAAACAAAAAAGCAGTTATTTTTCTGTATACTAATAATGATGTTTCTAAAAATGAAAATTGTTTAAGAAAATATTCCCTTTATAATATCATAAGAAAAAGAAGACACTGAGGGATAAATTTAACTGAGAAGGTAAAAGATCTGCTGATTGAAGATTGTAATATATTGATAAATCAGAAAAGGCACAAACGACCTAAAAATATTTTTGAATGTGGATGTAGAAATGGCCAATAGGCAATGAAAATATATTCAACATTACTAATCATCAGGAAAATGCCAATCAACAGCACAATAGAATCTCATCTCACATATATTAGAACGGGTATCATTAAAAAGTCAAATGAGAATATATATTGACAAGGTCATGAGGAAAGGAAATTTTTATACTATTGGTAAGATTGTAGATTTATACAAATATTATTTTAGAAGATAGTATGGAGGTGTCATGGTTTGGATATGAGGTGACACTCCCAGTTCCTGTGTTAATGCAAGAATGTTCAGAGGTGAAATTATTACATTATGAGAGCTGTAACCTCATCAGTCCATCCAAGTTTGAATGGACTGACTGGTTGGTAACTGAAGGCAGGTGGGGCATGGCTGGAGGAGGTGGGTACAAGGGTCATGCTTTGGAAGGGTTCATTTTCATGATGGCCCTTCCTCTCTCTCTCTCTCATCTCTACTTCCTAGCTGCCATGAAGGGAAAGGGTTTCCTCCACTGGGTCCTTCCTCAATGACATTCTGCTTCACCTTGGGCCCAGAGTAATGTAGTTGGCTCTCTATGACTAAACTGTGATCCCCAAACGAACTTTTCCTCCTCGAAGTTGTTCTTATCCGATATTTCCGTCACTGTGATGTGTAAAGCTGATTAACACTGGAGGTTTCTAAAAAAATAAAGTAAAAACCTAAATTTAAGCCACCACATATCAGCCATCTCACTTCTTGTTATATATCCAAAGACAAATATGCGTGTCCATGATCATTTCAGTATTACTCACAATACCCAAGATATGATACACAATACACAAAATAAAGAAAATGAATGATTATATATTAATGTTCATATATATAAATGTGATAAAATATTATTTAATCCCAAGAAAAGAATAAACTTATATTGGTAACAATATGGATTAATCTATCTACCAAGCTTTAATGTGAAGTGTAATAAATGATACATAGAACTATAAATACTGTGTGATCACAATTATATGTGGAATCTAAGGAAATTGCACTTATAAAACAGAGAAGCGAGGATCGCTGGAATCTGGGGCTCTGGAGAGGTGAGACCAATGGGAAGATTTTGGTCAAAATTTACAAGATTATATTTGCAATATGAGAAAGACCTTGGGATTTAATGTACTACACAATAACTATAGCTAATAATAATGTGTCATATACCTGAAATTTGCTACAAAAGTACATCTTAAATGTTCTCCATTACATATGTGTAAATGCACACCCATGCGCACACTCAGACACAGATGGTAATTATGAGGTGATGAATATAATAATTGTAATAATCACTTCAAAATGAATACATATATCAAAATATTACCTTGTACACTTTTAATATCTACAATTTTTCTTGTCAATTGTGCCTGACAACTGAAAAACAATAAAATTATTGTAACATCCAAAGCTAATTAAAAAATGTCTCTCACATATATAACTTAAAATGTTAAGCTTATACTTGCATAATCAATATGTTAATAGACAAAATAAAAAATGAATAAAGGAATATTAATTATTATTTCAGACAAAGTGAGATCCAAATGGCTGAAAAGTATATGAAGATGGTCTTAACTCACTTATCAATTAAAAAATAAGATTGTTATTTAAACATATCAGATTTTCAAGCATCATACAATAGAACAATGTCAAATGTTGGTGAGAATGTGGAGAGTCATGAACCTCCATGAACTGCTGTGGGAAAGGTAACATGTGTTGGCCATTGGGCAAGAATTACTGAAATGGAATCCTTACTCATTCAACCAGGAATCAGCTTTTAAGTATTTACTATCAGCCAGATGTGGTGGCACAAGCCTGTAATCCCAGTGACTCAGGAGGTTCAGTCAGAAGAATTACAAGTCCAAAGTCAGCTTCTGCAAATTAGTGAGCCCTTGTTTTAAAGTGAAAAATAAAATAAAGGGCTGTGGTTGAAGCTCAGTGATAAAACATCCTGAGTTCAAACCTCAGTATTGTAAATATGTTCTATCAATTTGGGTAAATTGCTGTATTAGTCAGCATAGGCTTGATTATGCTGTGGTAACAACAACAAAAATAGTATCTCTAACAACAGTAAAAAAAATTATGAAGGCTTAAGACAGCAAATTTTATTTCTTTTTTAAAATTCTTTATTTAGAAATGAAATGATTCAGACAACACACAATTTATGAATTTAAATTAAACAAATCAGTGTTTTTGTATTTTCAGAGAATCATAAAACCATCACTCCTAATTCTAGAACATTTACATCACCCCAAGAGAGAAACCAGCTACTCATCAGCAGCCATATTCTACTCTCTCTTCTCTACCCCTGGGCTCTGTCAGGGATTTGCATTATTGTGCTAACTTTACATTTTTTTAATGACAAATTGTGTTAAGTTTAAGTTGTAAGGGTCTCTTTATATTGTGGGCATGAGAAGTTTGTTGGCCATTTTTAACAGATATATTTTCCCAGTCTGTAACTTGTTTTCTAATTTCTTTCATGGTGTCTTTCACACAAACTTCCAATTTTAATAAAGTTCAATCTTTTTGTTTATTTTACAGATAATGCTTCTGATATTTTATCAAAAAATGCATCAACAAACTGAAGGTCGCCTAGATTTTCTTCTATGTTTTCTTTTAGAGATTTGAAAATTTGCATTTGACATTTATATATAATATCCATTGTATGACCCATTGTGATCCAATTTTGTGAAAAATGTGAGGTCTATAACTTATTTCCCTTATTTGAATGTGAATGTTGAATATTATAGCACAATTTAATGAAAAAACTATATTTTTTCAGTTGAATGAAATGTGAGGCTTTGTCAAAGATCAATTGATTATATTTCTGGAGTCTATTTCTGGGCAATAAATTCTGTGCCATTGATCTATTTATTTTTTCACTAATATCATGCTGTCTTAATTACTTTAGCTTTGTAATAATTCTTAAAGTTGGAAATAATGAGTAATGTAAATTTATTGTCCTGTATTGTGTTCACTTTCTTAGGGTTTTTTCTTTTTATATAATTTTATAATTTTTTGTTAATATTTATAAAATATTTTGTTGAGATTTTGATTATGAATGAGATAAATTTGTACATTGAATTGGGATAATCTGACTTTCTTTGAATCTTTTTGTCCATGAATAATTAATATCTCTCCACTCTGCATCTTCTTTGATTTAATCTATTTTACAGTTTTACATACATAGATACTGTATATATTTGTTACATTGAGAATTACATCTTTTTTGTGGCAGTGTTTTAAATTATTTATACACATGTGTATGTATATGTATATGTATATAAATGTGTATGTGTGTGCACATATATATATTTTTTTACAAACACATATGCGCACATGTATATACCCACACAGTTATTCTTCCATATACATGGATTCAGAAACTAAATCTGTGCATATGGTGGATGTGTACAGATTTTTTTCTTGTCATTGTTCCCTAAGCATTGCAGTATAACAACTATGTTCCTAGCATTTGCATTGTATTAAATATTGTGAGTAATCTGGATATAATTTAAAGAATATTGGAGGATATTTATATGGCTACATGTAAATGCTATGCTATCTGATATATGGGACTTGAGTGTTTAGAGATTTATCTGTGACAGTTCCTAGAACCGATCCCCTGTGAATACTAAGAATTGACTTTATAAATATATTTATTTATTTCAAATTGCAATGGTATATTTCTGGCCTGTAGGAAAGCAGGCAATTTATCTACATTAATCTTTTACCCTGAAGCTTTAATACACGTACTAATTAGGTCTAGGAGATTTTATTTATTTATTTATTTTTGGTCCATTCTTTGGGATTTTCTGGAAAGATAATCATATATCTGAACCAGGACAATTTCACTTGTTCCTTTTAATTTTCATATAATGTATATAATTTTTCTTTTTACTTATTTATATAGCTAGATAGGAATTGCAGTTTAACCTTGAAAATAATTGGTCAAGGAGGACACCTTTTATTGTTTCTAATTTTGGGGGGAAGTATTCAGTTTGTAACCATAAAGCATGATTTAAACTACAGTGTTTGTCTTGTAGAAATGCTTTTTGAAGTTTAAGAATCTTGCCTTTAGTCTTAGTTTGTTGAGTTTTTATCATGATTGTTCTGTAATGTTCAATCAGGCCAAGTCAATTATTCTGTCCCGATCAACATCTTTCCTAATTTTCTCTTGGATTTACCAGTTATGAATTTTTCAATTATGAATGTGTATATGACCCTTACTTCTTTCACTTGTATCACGTTTTGCCTCTTATATTTTGAGTCCTATTTGTATTTAGATTTGTTGTTAGGTACATACATGTTTAAGATTACTTCTTTTTGAGAATTGACCTCTTTAAGTAAAAAACTTCTTATTTATGATTTTCCTTGTATTAAAATCTGCTTTGTCTGAAATTAATATAACTACCTCATTGTTCATTGATTAATATTAGTGTGGTATATCATTCTCAATCCTTTTTACATCTTTATTTTTTGAAGAGGGTTTTGTGGGCAATATTTAATTGAATAATGTTTTTATCCACTCTAGTGAGTTAATTAATTTGTGTAATTAGGCTATTAACATTAAAATTGGTTACAGGTGTATTAATTAATATCATGTTTGTGACAATTTCCTATTTGTTTTGATTTCCTTTGTTCCCTTTTTCTGCCTTTTTGGTCCTTGTTATTGGCTTTATTACTGTTTTCACATAGAAATCTAGTCTCTCACAGTTTTGGAGACTAGGATGTCCAAAACCAAGGTAAGAAATCTGACGTCTGGTAAAGGCACAGCCTGTTCTAAGATGGCACCTTGACTGTTGCATCCTCTAGAAAGGTGGAGAACAGTCACTCATGTGGCAGAAAGATAGAAGAGGAAGAACTTACTTCCACTGCTCTTTTTATAGTGGCCTTAGTCCATTCATGAGGGTGGGGCCCTTGTGATATAACAGCTCCCAAAGCCATACATTTCAAATCTACTGCATTGGGGAATAAATTTTCAACACATGAATTTGATGGTACACATTCAAACCATAGCAATTACCCTTCTTCTTGTATGTTGTCCAATTTTCCATTAACAGTCCATAGCATGTTAAACAGTTATTTTAAAACGTCTTTGTTGTATGTAATTCAAACATCCATGTCATATCTGAGTCTTGTCCTGATGCTCACTTTGTCAGAATGTAATTTTTTGTTATTGTTGAAAGTCAGACACAATGTATTGGCAATAGTGGCTGAAGTAAATCAGGTTTACTGTAGGGTTGGATGCTAATCCGGATATGAATTGTACAGCGTTTAATGTTCACATTATAGACAGATACTTCATAGTCTTCTGGTGTCCTTTTTATATCTCCTGTTGACCTGGGTTTCTCAGTGCTCCCTTTCCAAGACCGTCTGTGTCTTGCTGTTTTTCAGTTGTCAATGTGACTTAGGGAATCCTGTTGTAGTGGTAAAGTGTAAGAATGATAAACCTTCTACAACTTTATGATGAAGTCCCATTGGTGGACTTGTGTTTCTGGATTGTGACTTTAATAATTATTAATTAACTCTTATCATTTTGTGAGATAGAAAATTTTGCAGGTACTGAAGTGAAATAAATGTTCTTCCCTTTATAGGGAAGTGGAATAAAGGCTCCACTAAAACTTTTGTCTTTGGACAATAACCTATGTTGTGAAGAACCATTTCACAGTCAGCTCTTCCTTAAGAGCCCTAGGTAGACCTTCCTTTTTCCCCATCAGAACCTGTTGGAGTTCCTGGAGATAAACCTCATGAATAGGAGAAGCAGAATTCAGTACACCTTTGCTTTGGCCCCAGAAATTTTCCATTCTGGTACTAGTCCATACTTAACTCCACAAATTAATCAAAATTAGCTAAATACCCCCCCCCCCCAGTTTATAGTTCCAGGATCTTCTATTTCAGGTCATAATTCTAAATATATTTTCCATTTTTCAAACATTAAGAAGCTTCCATTTTCTGATGGGTCTAATTTTTTTTGTCATCACTTTTGGTTTTCAGTTTGTTTAGCTTTCTCTTGTTGTAAGGACAGATATCACAACTTTCAAGTTCATTCTATGTTGGAACTGAAAAAAAATAATCTTAATATTCTTCATACTGAGAACATATGTCAAGTACATTAGAGTAGAAGCCTGGAGCAAGCATGGGTGGGAGTGGAGAGAAGACATGTAGAAGAATAAAAGAAACCAAAAATATATACAATAATAAAACAAGAGTGGGGAATTTCCTTGACCAATGAGGAGTATAGTATATTCCATGAACTGAGGAAAATGATTAGCTCAGCATGGGCACCTGATGATCCAAGCATGCATGGATCAAGTTGGTTACTAGGAATAGAATCCACAGATCTGCATTTTTAAAATGTATTCCTAGAAATGCTTTGAAATTGTAGGTTTCTGGTGGTCTGCTGCTACTTCCTGACTGCTGTTCTTTGTGTCTTATTGTCCCCCGACAGACACTGAATTCTACACTTTTTCCCTCTGAGTTTCCCCTAAAGAACTCCGTGTGTCCCTCTATCTTTCAACTGTAGCCATGACAAGCCACTGGCCTTGCTTCTTTGCCAGCAGAAGGTTTCACTGCTTGTATACTTATCAGGAGCAGCTGTTAGGCAGTCTGGAAAGGAAAGCCAATGATGCTTTGCTGGGAGAAAGGCTGCTTAGGAAGGGAGAAAGCAGAAGACTGGGAGCATCAGAGGCCTTGAATGGAGGATATTGAGGGATTCATCAGGGAGGAAAAATACACAAACTCACATCTCCCTGTCTGGTGTCTGTCCCTGTCACGATCCCTGGGATAAGAGTACTTGTGGGCTGCTCAGGTTGAGAGGCCCATAGTCAGTGAGGATCCATGGGGAGGTAGTGGAGAGGTGAGTTCATCAGAAACATCCCTGGAAAGGAAATCATCCTCAGCAAGAAATGAGCCACCATTCACTGGCCTGACCCACATTCACCCTTCTTAAATCCACCCCCTTTTCACATTGAGATTGACCTTTGGGTCCCAGAGGTGAAGTGAAAGCAGGAGAAGTTAAAGCTGTTAAAGCATTCCCTGTGAAATTCAAGTGTGAGAAGCATCTTACATGGTTGAAAACACCAGTGGTAAGAGCTGGCAGACCTGCCTTTGAGATAAAAACTTTGGCCACCCTAGGCATAACCTTGGGCAACTAATGGAATCCCTCTTGGCTTTTGTTTCTTCACTCTATTTGTTTTTACAACAAAAGATAAATAAGGAAAAGAAAATCCCTAGATCATTAATTAGCTTACTGAATACTCAGTGTCAATCCGTGGCATGATGTAATTCTGACAATGGTCAGGTGATGTTAGACAGCTTAAGGAGCTAGATGTCTATTCTATTTTTTTATTCATTGGTTGAGTTGTCTAAAATGCAAAACTAATTCTGAATCATACCTATAGAGCACACATCAGTGAGAAAGAAAAAAAGAGCAAAACTCAAAATTGGGGATATATAATCAGGAGCAAAGTAGATAGGAAAATGTTATATTTATTTTAGTATAACAATGGCTAAAATATAAATATAATTTAGTAACTTCTTGTTTTGTACCAGGTGAGTGTCTATAACTTTTATGCCATTTAATTTAATTCTATTGACTTTGTGGGGATCAATGTTTCTATGTGTTATATACATATGTACTGAAACTGATAAAATTGAGGTTTAAGTGAGTGTATACTATTTTAATGCCACACAGTTAAAGAGCTGAGATGCTTTGACTTAAACCCATGTCTATCCAACAAAAATTCTGTCTACTAACCCATAACTGGTACAGCTACCATAATAGTTCCTATGGCTTTAAATAGCATCCAGAGGTGTTTGTCTGCATCTAACAGCAGAGTTAGGACTTGTATGTGAAAATCATAAAGAGATGGAGCCCACCCAATATGATTAGGAATTTCTTTTTAAATTTTTTCCTTCAGTTCTGTGAGGGAACTCAGGCTCTCACATGTGGGAGGCAAGTGCTGTACCACTGAGATAAGCCTCCAGCCCTGATTCTGCATTTTTAAACAAATGAAGCTGCAAGACAATTGGATGGGCTGCCTCATCAGAGTTAATATCCCTCAGATCAATTGGAGGCATGGAAACAGAGGCAAAGCAAATATTTGCCCAGAATATTTTATTGCCATTCATGCATGATACAGGGTAGATTGGAGGGTCTCCAAGGTCACTTCCACCCTAAACATATATGATTCTTTCAAGTTTTAGTTTAATAGTCACGTCCCTAAGACTTTACAAATGTGTTTATTATTACTATTGATGATTAAGTGAAGTTGGTTCAAACTCAAACTCTCAGAGAAATATTATAAATAAAAATAAACCTTACCATGTATAGATCCTTTACATAATTTCAGGCACTAGGTACTTTACAAACTCTTGGGAAGCCTGTTTTTTTTTTTTTTCCTCAAAAATTGCATTTTAATACATGTTATCAAACATAACAGAAAAAAACAAATTTTCAGAAGCTGTACACACTGTTCACTGAAAACATTTGTTGAGGCAAATAGAAAAAACTGTTACAATCATAATTTTCTAACTTTGCACAAAATTATAAGCAGATTAAATTCTTCATATTAAACACCTTTATATGCACTTTCAATGAACAGTATATACATACATATATATTTTTTTTATCAACCATCTTTACTATACCCATTCCCCTTTCCTGCCCCCTGCCTCCCCCATGTCGCGTCCAGTGTTCCTCTATTTCTTTTATGTTTCCCATTCCCACCCCCCTTATTCATCAGCATCCACTAATCAGAGAGACCATGTGGCATTTGGTTTTTTGGGATTGGCTTACTTCACTTAGCATAATGCTTTCCAATTCCATCCATTTGCCTGCAAATACCATAATTTTATTCTCTTTTATTGCTGAATAATATTCCATTGTGTACATGTACCACAGTTTCTTTATCCATTCATCTATTGAAGGACATCTGGGTTGAGGAAGCCTGTTTTTTAATCAGTTCACAAATGCAGAACCTGAGGTCCCCAGAGGTTTCATCAGTTTTTCAAGTTCACATGGCTAGTAAGTAGCAGAAAGGATATTGGAATCCAGGCCTGTTTACCTCCAAAGTCTTATTCCTTGCTATTCTATCAAACTACTTCCTTCTATATGGTCAAATTACCCAATTATTGATGACAAATCTGAAGTTTAGATTGAAAGGAATCTCTCATGGACTAACAAATTCTTACATGCCTTGAGCTCTTACTGCACCTTAAAAAAACTTCATTTACTACTCACAACAGTCCTTTGATGTGGTTGTTTTATAAATGCAAAACTCAGAAGTGAAGAGAATGAATATGTTTCACTTGGTCACTCACACAATAACTGACAAGAACAGAATAATTCAACAAACCTCCATTTCTTTATAGTGAAGCACTCTGAATTGGCACATTAAACTGACCAAGTTCATAGATATAAGGTAAGTGGTCTGCTTGGGGGCATCAAAAATTGGATCATCTGTAACTCAAATCTTCTTTAAAATCTGAGTTAATTCTGTTTTATCCCACATCCACAAATGCTTATCTTGGAAATTCAATACTCTGTGTGGCTATTTATTGTGGCTAGCACTTCAAATCTCTTTTTCTCATCCATTCATGTTCTCTATAGAAATGCACTAAGTGTTTGCTACGAGCATTGCACAAGTTGCTAATTATAAAGCAGTTTTGGACAAATATCTCAGACAAAAGAAAATCTATGCCTGGAGGTGAACAGGAGAAAAACAAGACTCAAGTCTAGAAAAGGCCCCTTCTTCACAACAGGGAAATAAATTGATTGCAAAAGATGACTTTCCTCCACTGAGTGCAGATTTGGCTCTTGAATTCAGCAAAAGAAACTGAAGGAATGGATTTAATACTGAAGCATCCTTCGAAAGGATAGAAATCCGTCTTCTACAAAGCATCAAAAGAATTTTTAAACACATCAGAAAGACAGGATCAACCATTCAAACTTCAGTCTTCTGCATGTCTTATAAGTGAGAAGTTTTTCAGAAACCAGAATACAATGCAAAAAGATCTCAGTAGTGCAATGAACTTTCTTTACAGTAGAGACAGCTTCATCCTCGTACATCAGAGATGGGAACACCGGTTTCCTACCACGACATTAGAAAGAAACTGAGGGTCAGGAAGTATGGGTGATTTTCAAAGCACTAGCTCCGTGCTTTGCAAAATGTGAATTTGCAATCTTGATGTTCTCCAAATGTTTGTATGTTATACTTGTGATGATTTAAAGAGCTCCAAATTGAAAACAGTCCTTTAAAATCTACCTTCTTTTTTTAGATCTGATACGTTAGGCAAGTGATCTTTACACGGTCAATTGAGTGCCACCTTTTCAAAATTTCATATTCTTTGTTTAGTGATTTTGCTGTTTAAAATGCCTCCCAAGAATAACACTGAAGGGATGGCTCAAGTTTCTAAGCACTCAGATGCTCTGATATGCCTAACAGAGAAAAACCATGTGTTAGATAAGCTTTGCTGAAGCAGCATCTATGGTGCTGTTGGCTGAGTCCAATGTTAGTAAATCACCATATGTATTACCTGAGACTGTTATGAACACACACACACATCAGAGAAGATAATGTATTGATTAGTTGATGACACTGTGTGACCACAGACTCACAGGAACCTAACACTGTATTTCTCCCTAGCAAAATGGGCCAGTTTTTGCTAATTCTATGTTTGAGGAAACTTTCTCGGTAACTGGTAAATCAAAAACATAACTACCAGGCATGAGAAGCAACCCTACTTCAAATTTAAGCAGGTGATTTGAACCTTACATTTACAATGGTGCTATTTAAAGTACTCTTTAAAATACAATTTATTAGAGTGAAAAAGAAAATGTATTCAAATAAGAACACTAAGTTTAAAACAAATGTGTGCTCACATAGCTGAAATGTGAAAGCAATAAAGAAAAGTTTGAAACATGGGGGCACTTCTGTAAGAGAAGCTTTTGGGGTAATCTTACCAAAATATTGTATCAATCTTTGAGCTGAAGTTTTTAATCTTAAAAAAAATCCTACTTTCTTACCTCTGTGAGGTGCTTCTGACTAAACACATAGAAGAGGCCTTTGAAGTCTATAAAGAGCTTTACCAATACCAATGAGGAATCACCACAATCATTGTTATGGCCTTTTGCTGACAAACTGTGAGGATTATCAGTTATTCTGAGCTCTGCTGTTACTGCAGTTCCATCTGTCAGAAAGAGAGAGAGAGAAAAAAAGTACATTTGATATGCACCTCCCACCCCCATTATGCACTAATAATGAAAAAATAATGACCTTTATCCCATGTTGGTGAATATTTTCCCTGTCAACTCTGATATGCGTATAATGTGTGCAGACAGATTATTTATGACCAGGGAAATTAAATATTATTTCATTTCTCCTAATACAATCTGCAGCGTCTCCCAGCTCCCAATTCCTTCCCATTAAGATTATTGTCTTTTCTGCTCCAATTGGCCGTGTGCTATTGGGTCGTAACAGCACTGGCAGAATGCTCGGAGCATAATGGAGGTGGGAGAAATGGTGTCATTTGCAAGACTGCCTTCCCCGTCTCATCTAAATGAAGACATTTGGTCCCTGCGAGTCAAAACCCATTTTGATGAGTCTGGATGCATTTGGACTAATGCAGAAGGACAGTTACAGTTAAAACGGGTTTCCTGAACTGGGTTTTCTTGCTCAGAATGATAGAATTTCAGAATTGGTAGAGTGACTCAAGGCCATCTGTTACAAGTCTCTTGATTTGTTGGTGAGGAAACTGAGGACTAGAGAAGATGGCTTGTTTAATGAGACATCTAGTCAGAGAGCTGTTTTGTTTCTGTCAAGCCCTGTTCTGTGTGTTCTCATGCATTCCTGAACCATACTGCGTTTTTCCTTAGGTCATATTCAGGGGCCCAGGCCCTTTACTAAGCAGTCAGAGGTATAAAAGAACATGCAATTCGCCTCCATGCCTCCGCTTTTGCTGCCTATATTCCTTGCACCAGTCTGGACTGTGGTGCTCTTCAAGGGGTGTGCTGGGGTTGACTTTGGGCCTGCACTGCATCCCAGCTTCTTCTGTCCAGTCTTTCCTTCCTCCCTCCCTCCTTTCCTTCCTTCCTTCCTTCCTTCTTCCTTCCTTCCTTCCTTCCTTCCTTCCTTCCTTCCTTCTTCCCTATAGGCCTTGGTTCCCCATATCAAACCCTTGCATATCAAACAAAACTTCAGTATTTGCCTCATGAAAACTCAACCTGTGCCACAGAGGTGTCAAATGTAAGATGAGTTTCTTTCTGTCCTATTCTTGTGTTTATTTTGTACCTCTTATGTGCCAAAACTGATAAAGTTCAAATGTATAAAATACAGCTCGGGCCAATGTAGAGCTCCCAACACAGTAAGTGATGGACAATTAGAAACAATTACCTTGAGCAACCACTTAATCCAGACCTTGATTCCCTCCTGACTAGACTACTGCAGTGTGGCCCTTGCCCTGTCCTACTTTCTGTCTTGCTCCATCTATACACCCCAGTGGAGACCAAACTCTGATCATGTCAGTTTTCACATTTAAATCCTGAGAAGCACTGTTGCAGTTCACATAAAGCCCCCGTTTCTTAGCCCCTACCTAATTCCTCAATATCATTTATCCCTAATTGATTATGACTGCGTGACATGGATCAACTTTCCATTTCACAGTCCATGTGCTGGTTCCTGGTCTCTGAGTCTCCGTAGTGCACGCTCACTGTGCTTTCTAGAAGTGGCTGAAACACTCTCACACTTGGTGTCTTGTTCCTTATTTCTCATTTCCTCCAGTTTTGTAGGCTATAGACTGCAGATCCTACGGAGTGCTGTTCACATTGCTAGTCACCTGTGATTTGTGTATTTATTATAATAGTTGACGCCAGTCACCAAGAACAAACTGCAAGACGGCGATGGCTTGATGTAATATGCAGAAAAGTCCCAGACAGGCACAGTGAGGGAGTCAAGGGCTCACTCTTCAGCCATCTATTTTCAGCACTGGAGCCAGTTTATTCCCTTTATAGTATATATTGTCTTTCTAATTATACATTGATTGGCTTGTTTATTGTATTGATTGTTTTCTTCATTAGATTGTAAGTTTGACAGAGTTAGGCATATATATAAACACGTATATCACACAGGTACTGTGCTATGCCTTGCACCATGTCTGATATATATATAAAAATGTGCTCAATAAGTATTGCTGAATGAATCAGAGAAGGTGAATTGATAGCATTTGAGCTGAACTGTGCAATGAATATAGGATTCAAATATTCCTCTGTAAAAGAGAGGCATTTGATGAGGGAGGAGTAAAACTCTTTACCAAAGAGGTGGAACAAAAAGCACTTATCTTAAAGTATTGTGCTCACACATGTAAAATTCTAGAATAACACCTGATATAATAGTCCTCAAAAACATTTCTATTAGCATTACCATCGGCCTTTTACTATGCTTAATGCACAAGAGAAACACCATTCTCATGCATTGATTAGAAAATACTCTATCATAAAAATATAAAAAGAAAACATCAAAGTTTGTAATTAGCTCATATGGCTTGGGAAATTCCCAGGAGGGATTTGGATTTTATAACTTTTGAAGTGCCTTCCAGTCAGCCAATTTACCTTGAGACAGTGAAAAAATAGACTTCACAAAAAATTAAGCCTATCACGTGGCCTAGGAGGGCAGCAATTAAAACAGGAGCAATGTTTTTGTTGTTGTTGTTGTTGTTGTTTTTTAATTCTGGAATGTTCTCATCATTGCCATAATCTGCTGGATAAATCTCTGGGAGGCCAAAGAGGGTAGACAGAGCTATGTCACTACCCTAATGACTCTTTTTACACTCTTTTTAAACGGCATATGAAAAAGAATGCTCCACAGCAAATTTTTAGATCTCTAAAGCTAAGAAATCATTTTCTATTTTCAAAATAATTTTTAAGCATCTTCTGCCAAAAATTCCAAGTCCATAGTGAAGATTCAAAGGAGAAGTCACTTGCTACCTTTTTCCAGGAAGCAGGCCACTTTTCAATGGGCCACATATTTTTTTCTCCTTTTTTATGAAGTCAGTAGACTTTGTTTATTTGTTGTTGTTAAAAAATTATTTACTAAAAATATTCTATTAACATATTTTACTTTTAAAAACACTTGTTTTATACAAACACAAAAAACGTAATTGGTAAAGCTTTGGGGATAAGTAAAAATGTGAGTGGCAGAGCTAAATATATTAATTAATTAATTAATTCATTAATTCATTACTTTAAAAGTTATTAAATCCCTCACTGTTTAATCAGATTGTGTTTAGCTATTTATTTTCTAATGACTAGAGTAAGTCTCATTTTAAATGATTAAAACATGAGAACTTTACTTCTCCACTAAAGATATTTGGCAAGAAATTAGTTTACCTGGAAGGACATTATTGCCCATAGTCACACTGGTTCCGCTAGGTGATAGGTGCCAATTAAAATGCTATTCTAGTATGGCCCAAATTATCCTTCTCTTCTTCCATAGGCCACACAAAGTGAACCTAATTTACATAGCAAATGAGTCAGAGAAGCTGATGTAAAGGCAGTCTTTTTTTACTTCATAACCCTACTAGGTTGATGAAACATTATGAAACATTATGCCTGTTTCTACAGATTAACACACACACACACACACACACACACACACACACACACCAAAAAAAAAAAAGAAAGAAAAAACCCAGACCTTTTCCCCGTAGAATACATTTCCTGAATTCCAGAGACTGCAGTAAGCCCTACATAGTTCATCTAATGCCCACTAACACGCATTTTTTTTTGGGGGGGGGAGTGAGTACTGGGGATTAAACTCAGGAGCATTCGACCACTGAGCAACATACCCAGCCCTATTTTGTTTTTTATTTAGAGACAGGGTTTCACTGAATTGCTTAGCACCTCACTTTTGCTGAGGTTGGCTTTGAACTCGTAATCCTTCTGCCTCAGTCTCCTGAGTCACTGGGATTACAGGCGTGTGCCACCGCGCCTGGAAACATGCATGTTTCTTAACATGGCAAAATGGCATCTGCTTCATCCTGCTCTGCAAGTCACATCAGCATAAGCTCATCAATAAATGAACATTAGCACTGTGAATCATAGCTCTTGCTACTGGAGATTGAGTGATTACTATATTCCATACACTGTTCTGAAAACCTTAAACATATTAACTAATTTGAACCTTCTCATAATTCTATAAGTATTATAATTATTCCCATTTTAAAGATGAAATAATTAAAGCATCAGAACAATAAGTTTCCTGTTCAAATTGATGCTACCATTACATGCTGGAGCAGAGATATAAAGGCCAGCTCTTAGCCTCCAGAGCCTAGAAGAGCCAATACACCCAGCTTCCACAGTATTCTACTCACTTATCATGACTGTTTTTCTGATTTACCTGAGGTAAGGGAGCAAAGAACAGAGACCATTAGCAACAAATAAATATCTTGTTTTCACATAAAAGAAATTTACAATGTGAATTTTACTGGAGTTTTAAACTGATCTAACATCAGACATTTGGTTCTTACCCACGTTAGTCTTGTGGCTACAAAAGAGAAAAAATATTCATTTTGTTGTTGTTTTTAAAGAGTTTGCTTTTTTAAAAAAAATTCTTGTCATAGAAAGTCCCAGATTTCAGTCCATGTTCTGAATTAATGACTTAGGGATTTGTGATCTTCTTTATTTAACTTGATAGTTTTAAGAAGATATTAGGAGTAGACACCCCACCCTACTGCTCCTGTCCTTCATACTATTTTATGGCCATGACAATGCAGCTCCTAAAGCCTTGATTTTAATGGCTACCTCACTCTAGGCAAACACAGATGATACTTTAATTAGCTCTTCCACTGTTGCATGTCATGGGCAGCCACATTCCCTTTCTTGAATTCTAAAAGAATTACGATTGCCTTCATCCCCAACTAGGTCAGGAAATCTATCAAAAATTCCTCCTTTCTTCTTAAGAATGGTTGCCTGTAACCCACTCATTGGCACCAATCTCTGAGTCAGTCATGCCTCTTGGGTTCAAGCAATACAAAGAGAATGGATAAATGGTGAAAAAATTAATTTATTAAAAAGATATTGAGTAGCTTACAATATCAACAAAATCCTCATCAATCAGATCTCAAAAATTTACAGGAAGTAAAAGAAGCTAAGCAGCAGTAGACAGAAGCAAAATTCCTGTGGGCTGTACAAGGCAAAACTCAGCAATGTCACCAGGGGAGGAACTCTGTTGCCGTTTGCAACATGACCCTCCCCACCTTAGGAATATTGGTGCTGCAGCCAGCATGGGTGTCCCCTGTCACCATCCCGGAATCACTACATCTCATCAGTCCTTGAGGAGTCAGAGTCATGGGTGTGATCAGCAGATCCAAGTACCCTAGGCCAGGTGTCTGTCCCCACCTTTTAGCCTCCAACAAAATTTACCCAGCAGATGGGCTCCCATAATTTTTGTTTTCTGAAAAAGAACAAGGTTTAAATATGGGAAGGTTAAATAAATGCCAAATTTTTAGCTGCACAAAGTAAGTAAAATCTAGGTTTCATAATGTAATCAAATTCTCATAAGAGATTAAGTGGGTGAAGATAATAAGGCAGCCGTCTCATGAAATGTCACACAGTGAGCTCTCGCAATTCATTACCAACCATAGTTATATACAAAACAGAGCTTCTGCTCATTGAATAAAAAGTTTTTTATTAAGAGTCTCTTACCTGTACAGATATGTTTTAGGCACTAGAGATTCAATCTCTCCCTCCCGTGCATATATATATATATGAAAAAAATATATATATATATTAAGATATATATATATACTCATATATATATATATGAGAAACTATTTTTCTTTTTCTACTAATTTCTAGGAGGGAAATTTCTATGTTTTCCATTTGCATATTTACATCATCTTGTATATTTAAATACTGATTGAAAAGTTTTGGGCAACAAAGACATACAAAACAGAAAGTAGAAGAAAAGAGGTCAGGAGTAGATATTTGGGTCTTAGATCTGATTCTAGACCACCGTCAATCCCTTGGTAGATCAGCAAAGTTTAGCTTTAATACCCTGACATATAAACAGATAACATTTAAATTTACTGATGTTATGTTTTTGCCTCTTTAAGATGGGACTCTCTAACTGGGTTGGATTTCATTTGATTCTTCAGTAAACAAAGAAACATGTTTTTCAGAGCACTAAGTAACAGATATTAACTGACAAAATACATTGCTATTACCTGTAATTCACAACAAGTCATTGGAAAACCTTTTGATACCACACAAGCTTCAGCTCCTATTCATGTGGTTTCATATAGCTGCTAAAATTTCTTTTCGAATTTTAAATCCAAGTCTTACAGTCATTCTGACCATCTATACATACATTTTTTTTTCAGTAGGAAAAGATCAGACGAGGTATTCTGATGTACTTCAACCATCATTGATATGTTGAAATGGCCCTCTCCTAGTATATTATCCATCCTACAGGCAGTGAATAATGACTTCCAATAAGGGTTAATTTTAATTCCACTTGCTAGGAAAGAACACAAATCCCCCATTCCTTATATCCCAATAGATGAGGAAAAAAGTTATCTTTTTATTAGGAATCAAATTTGGAAATGTTTCTGATTTCTCTCAACCCCATTTCTCTTTCATTATCAGGAGAGAAGGAAAGTAACAAGCAGAAATGGAGAAAAAAATTAGGATGATCATCTCAGTCCATGGAGCTCTCTTTCAGAATGTGAGGACACAACCTTCTTCCATTTAAGTCCTAACCTTGTAGGAGATTGGGTGATGGATTAGACCCTAAAGCTCCACAGAGCTGCTATACATTTTAGAAGATGAATTCTCAGAAAATTACAGCTGTGGTTGAAGATGGCATTACTTATTCTAATAACACTATCTCTTATAACACTGATATTTTGATGTCTGACAGTGAGCACAGTCAGGGAAATCAGAACTAGGTGTTATTTGTTGGATCCCTGAAAACTTCAACCTGTTTGATCTGTGGCAGCAACTTTATTGAAAGAGTTCTTCTGTGCTCTCTATTAGCCATCCTACCAGCAAATAAACAAAATTTTCAGAAAGACAGCTCCCTCACTTGAACATGGGAAGAATTTAATGTTCTTTTTTTCTTTCATTCCTTTTAAATGCATGCAATTTATTTTTTTATAACAGGACATCTAAATCATTCTGTCTTCTTCTTCACTGATACACTTTGTTCATCTCATTGAGATTTATCTCCTCAGCAACAAGAAACTCTATTTAATTGTATGGTAAAGTATCAGTGGGCTCTTTTGGGAGAAACAGAAGAGTAGATTTAACAGAACTTCCCCTAGAACTCTATGTTTGGAGGCTTTGAGGAATAAGTTAGACAAAAAAAATAAAAAAATTCTAAATTGTGTGGATAGACATTGCCAAGAAAATTTCCTTTTTGTGATTTGGATTCACCAAATGATACCTTAAAATGAAACTTTGCCTTGTGGACCCTAGATTGGCTCTTCAATTACCCTACAGACTCTAGACTAAACACAATATGATATTATTTTGCGGCTCCAGAGTTCCTGTGGACCAGCAAGAGTCACAGAGGGCCCTGATCCGCCCTCAGGAACCTCCACGGGTGTCCAGCCAATGGGAGACCAGGGGCTACTAGCCGCTAGCTACAGAGGAAGGCATACCCAGGGTAAGGGTGGCCTGCAGAGATCCCAGTGTGAAGAAGCCCCACCCAAGTGCGCTCTGGGCCCGCCACAGTTCCACTCCAGAGTTCCTGTGGTCAGGCGAGATAGAGGCCCCAAACCACCCTTACAGAATGCCAGGGGTGCCCAGTTGAAGGCAGATCAGAGCCTGCTAGCCTCCAGCCCCAAGAGAGCTCACACTCACTGTAAGGGTTGCACACAGACTCTCCTGCTTTTGACCCTGCCTAAGTGAGTCCTGGGCCTTCTTCCAGTTCTGCTCCAGAGTTCCTGTTCACCAGCACGAGTGCAAGAGAGGGGCAAAACAGCCCTCAGGGGCCGCCTCAGGAGTCCAGCCAAGGCCACTCCCACTGCCCTCTAGAGGTACATCCACTACCTCCACCACCAACTTTAGTGGCAGTAGTGCCCATCTGGGGACACTGGGGGAAAAGAAGTAGCTCCAAGGTGAGACACAGGTAATCTAGAGTGTCAATACAAGATTATAGAATAGAAGCCACAATACCTCAGATTGGTATTTCAAGAAAGGAAGATACACAATCAACATGAAAAAACAAGGGAAGAAAGTACCCCAGATAAACCTGGATACCACTGTAACAGAATCCATTGACATCACAGTTCTTGAAATGTCAGAGAAAGAATTCAGAATGTACATAATTAAAATGATCAGTGAACTAAAGTATGACTTAAGTGAACAATTGATCAATCCAACATTGATCAATTGATCAAACACTGATCAATCCAACAAAGAAATAGGTGAGAAAATAAAGGCAACCATCAATCATTCTAACAAAGATAAGAGAGCAATTACAAGTAGCAAAAGATTACTTTAAGAAAGAGCTAGAGATTGTGAAAAAAAACAATCAGAAATACTTGAAATGAAGGAAACAATAAACCAAATAAAAAACTCAATAGAAAGCATCACCAATAGACTAGATCACCTGGAAGACAGAGCCTCAGATAATGAAGACAAGATATACAATCTTGAAAATAAACTTGACCATACAGTGAAAATGGTAAAAAATCATGAACAGAACATACAAGAAATATGGGACGGCATCAAAAGACCAAATCTAAGATTTATTGGGATAGAAGAAGGCACAGAATTTCAAACCAAAGGAATGCACAATCTCTTTAATGAAATAATATAAGAAAATTTCCCAAATATGAAAAATGAAATGGAAAATCAAATACAAGAGGCTTACAGAACACCAAACATACAAAATTTCAACAGATCTACACCAAAGC
>CM053399.1:170407666-170435602 GCA_028644305.1 Xerus rutilus
GTCCTTGAATTCATTTCCTTGATAGAATGGTAGAATTGTCATTTGAAGATACAGTTAGAGCACGAGCAAGGTGCTTCCCTAAAGATTGTATATCTCTGAATTGGTATCCATAATGGTAGCATTTCTTCTACCTTCATGGAAATCAAGGGGTAGAAATGGCAATAGAACCCTTTATTGTAACCCATAGTGACTCACTAGCAAAATTTTGGCTTCTTGTGCACATACTTTTTGCTCTGCTTGTCTAATTAGTGTAGCTCTATAGGAGGTAATTTGTCTACTAGGAAACATTAACAATGATTCCTACTGTATAACAATGCAGACTCTACCCTATTGGTTTGGACTTCTCACCTCTGAATCAACAGGCAAATAATGGAGCCACTGTGTGGGCTGGGTGTAGATCTTGACTATCAAGGGAGATTGGACTACAGCTTGGACTGCTTTGTCACAGTGATAGTATGGAAGAATGTGTCTGGAATATAGGACATCCATGATAGGCCTCTTAGTATTAACATGTATGTGAAGAAGAGTGATAGAAAACCTGACAACCTAATCCAGAGAAAACTTCTAATGTCACCATGCCCTTCAGGTTCAAAAGTTTGGGTCACCCACAAGCTAAAGAACCATGGCCAACTGAAGTGGTACTTGCTGAAGGCAAAGAGAATACAGAGTGAGGCGGGCACCTTGGCACATGCCTGAAATCCCAGAGATTTGAGAGCTTGAGGCAACAGGATAGCAAGTTCAAAGCCAGCTTCAGCAACTTAACAACACCCTAAGCAACTTAGTGAAATCTTATCTCCAAATAAAAAGTAAAGGACTGGGGATATGGCTCAGTAGTTAGACTCCCTTGGGTTCAATCACTGGTACAAAGACAGCAACAAAAAAGCAAACAAAAACCAGAGAAAACAGAATAAAAGGAGAAAGTTGTGAATACCAGGAAATACTCATTGAGAAACATTTATTTCTATAACTGGTTGCATGTTTTTATTATATGTAATATTGTTGTCTTCTTTCTTCTCTTATCCCTTTATCTGACAGCATGAGAGGCACTGGCACTGTATTATAGTATTTAAGTATTGTTAATTACACACCATGCTATTTGACTTATGGAATTTAAAGAAGAATAGCAAACATCAGTGAAGGATTTTGACCAACTCTTCTAGAGAAAGGTCTTCTACATTTTTAGTTAGTAGAGGATCGGATAGTTGTATTAGGTGGAATCATGATCTCAGTATTTTCTTTATCCATTACACCTCTTGTAAGTTTTTCTAAGCTAATTTATAAAACACATGTAAAACCAACAGATTAGTACTCTGCTTTATTTATACATAAGATTAGGTAAATCATTTTAAAGCTAGATCTAACAGAGGGCTTATGACAAAATGTTTAAAAATAAAGAATAAACATCCTTTTTGCAAACACCCATAACTATACCTTAGATTTAGCTTCTTTCTTGATGAGATCCAAGGCCTAGAGATCGCATAGCTTTTTAATAATAAATATACTTCTGTGCTAGAGTGTAGCTGAATGACTTAGCTTCAAAGTTTTTTCTTGAAAAAGCTTTGGTGAGATGTGATCACTGTTTAAATGAAATGAGTGGGTAATGATTGACTCTGGTTGGAGTCAGGAGAAGGTGGGGACAATTAAACTCAATAAATGAATTGCTATGTTTCTCTCCCTCTCTCTCTCTCTCTCTCTCTCTATATATATATATATATATATATATATACACACACATTTATATATGTATTTTGTATATGTATGTATTTTTCCTATCTCTTCCATAGATATATATGTGTATATTTATTGTAGATATTTTGCAAATATCAAGGTTTCTAAATTAATGGTCTGAATCTTTTCAAGAGTTATGGATACACTTTCAGATCCTAAAACCAACAATATGTGTGTGTATGTATATAAACATATATAAACATACATAGAGAATTAGAGGCATTGCATATATTCATAAAAGAATATATATATCCATACACACATAAATGTCAAACATATTTAATTCATGTTATTTAATTCATGGGAAGAGTTTGACATGTAGTAATTACATTTTTAATGTTAGTGAATGTTAATTGTTATAATGTTACAGTGCCCAATTCAAGGCACCCATATATTTTAATCATTGTTCTATTGTAAAATTCTGGATTGTTTCTTTGAAATATGAAGAACTGAAATCAATTTTCACATGCAGGTGTAGTCTAAGAGTCAGAATAGGACAGGTATATAGCTCCTAATTCTAGATAGTTAGCCTGGTTCTAGATAGTTGTGCCCATATCTGTGTTTGTACATATATGGCCACTAAGTGCATACACATGTACATATAAATAGATACACATGCATAATATATTCCATAGATTTATATTTGTATATATTATCTTTCTGTGATTTTATTGATAGTTCTCTTTGTCTTATATGTATAACATTTTATCAAAATAGAGAGAAGGTTTCTGACCCTCAGATTAAGAACTCCTATTTAAATGGACATGGTGTGCATCCTATGAAGAGTAATGAATCTCTCCTCACTGAAGATGTTCAAGTATCAATGCGACTAACTATTGAAGATAATGTAGAGATGAATTTCACCAATAGGGACTCATTGGGACTTCAATCTTCTATAAAGTTTCTTTAGAGATTCTGAAACTGCTTTCATCCATCCATTCATCATTCATTCATTTAATTATTTAAAAATAATAATAATAATGTAAGCTCTTAATTTATTTAGCTGAAGAATACACGGAAATAAACAATCATTTGCTTTGGAATTTCTTAAACATATAGGTCCTCAATGATTCTCCTGAGTGGATAAAGCTGTAGATAATATCGCTGTATAAAATTCAAGTGCTAAGGGACCGAGCATGGTGTCACATGCCTGCAATCCAAGCTATTTGGAAGACTGAGGCAGGAGGATTGCAAATTTGAGCTCAGTCTCAGAAATTAAGCAAGACTTTGTATAAATAAATAAATGGATAAATAAATAAATAGAAAGACTTGAAGCTGTGCATGATTGTGCACACCTGTAATCCCAGCAACTCAGAAAGCTGAGGCAAGGGGATTGTGAGTTCAAATCCAGCCTCAGCAAAAGCAAGGCAGTGAGCAACTCAGCAAGACCCTGTCTCTAAATAAAATACAAAATAGGGCTGAGATGTGGCTCAGTGGCTGAGGGCCCCTGAGTTCAATCCCAGTACCCTCTACTCCCTTCAAAGGAAAAGACTTGAAAATCTGTGACCAAGATTTCTTCAAATTTTAAGAATATACTTATATGACATAGAATTTACTGGGGATGTCAAAATGTTCAAACAAAATTTTACTGTGTCATACTTTATGTGAGAAAGTATAAAAGTATAGGTTGTGTATTATTGGGACAAAAATACTTTTATAATATATGCATGAAAACGCTGCTGCTGATGATTACAATGGTGTTGACACAAAGGACTGAACATATCCTCTCCCACATGGTATGATTAACATTCTGCTTATATAATTTAAATTGATTTTCATTCCAAGTCTAAATATATATCTGATTATTATTCGCCTTTTGGGAATTGAGGAAAAGTAAAGCCAGCTATTTCTAAATCATTTGCCCATAAAGGAGTGGGCAAGTAGAGAAGAGGAAGCCACCCTGGACATTCTGCCCCAGAACATGCTTTCAAAAATGGCATGTTGACTTTCTTTCAAAAATCCCCAGGATTTATGGAGAAGAGATTTAGTGGTGTGAGCAGTCAGAGGACACTTGAGTCTAATTAAATGGAGCAGGATTTTGAAACTTTATTTCTAACTGACAATAATAGTGTGCATATATAAAGTACAATGTGATGCTCTGATAAATGTATGAATTATAGACTAATTAAGTCAAATTAATTAACATAAACATCACCTCACAAACTGATATTTTTATGGTGTGAACATTTAATATCTGTTCTCATCAATTTTGAAATATGTATTACATTATTGTCAGCTATTGTCACCATGTTGTGCAATAGATCTCAGAACCTCATCCTTCTAACTGAAGCTTTGCACCCTGTGAGCAACAGCATGCTTTTTCCCCTCTTAAAAACAGAATGTGATGCTTTAAGCCATAAATAAATAAATAACAGTAATGCAAGCGCAAAAATATTCTATGTTTCCCACAAATAGTATTGTGAATATAAATTTGATTAATACTATGATAAAGAACTTATTCTAAAGTCCTCTATCACTTTCTTCATTTGAATGCTATGACCTGTACATTGTTCAGGATCTCATTTACAAAATAGGGATAATAATGCAGTAGCATTAACTCTTTTTTTTTTTAGATTTTTTTAGTTGTCAATGGAATTTATTTTATTTACTTTTATGTGGTGCTGAGAATCGAACTCAGTGCGTCACACATGCTAGGCAAGCGCTCTACCACTGAGCCACAACTCCAGCCCTAGCATTAACTCTTTAAGGGGTTCTTTGTGTTCATTTACATAATGGATAGATAGTGTATTTTCATTTAAGTGTATTAAGCATTCAATTAAGGCTATTTCTTATTTTTATTTTCATTGCATTTTCCAAAGATAAAATCAGAGCCAAGCATATCAGTAGGATTTAGGCAGCTACCATATCTATGTCTGCCTATCTATATCTATATCTAGATCTGTATCTATATCTATATAATGAAGTTGAATTTACTTAAAATATATATATTTAGGTATACACTATAATATAACTACTATACTATATATTTAGATTCTAAATATACACATATATGTGCACTCACACACTTTATTTTTTTAAATTTAAGGGCTAAAAAGCAAAACAAAATGTAACAATGAAAACAGAATTATTCTGGAAGCACAATTGGACAGAAGAACAGAACTATCGTTATTGAATCACAGTATTATTGACATAGGAAGTCATATACATTTAGAATTAAAGACTCTGTTACTCATAAATCATCAAGTTACACCTCACTACATAGCACCACGAACAAACTCTTAAAAATTACAACTTCTTGCTTAGTATATCTGGCAAAAGACCACCTTGTTTCTGATTGAATATTTTCTTGACCAGGAATTCCTTTTCCCTTGAAACATCTGAATTCTGCTATGGATTGCTGTGAAAGCAAGGGAACTCATGCATGGATTAAGCTAGAAAATGCCACCTTGAACCAACTCACTTGCTAGTTCAGTGTCTCAGGGCTATGCAAGAGAGGACAAATTGTCTCTGAATGATGAAAGAATGTATAGAGAATAATTGCATACATACTCTTGTATACGTTGACTTTAAACCTATTGATGGGGAATTCTGTCTCTCCTTCTCTTTGTCATCTCCTTTCCCTACCTCTTTCTTCTCTTCCTATTCCTTCTCTAAGCACTTAAATTCTTATGAAAGATAATTTATAGAGCCATACAGTGTATGTTAGCACCTGCCGCTTTAAGTTATTAGAACATAAGGGTGTTTGGAATATATCACATCTTTCTTCAAAATTGCAGAGACTTATTCAAGGTCAAACAGCTGGCCACACATTAAAGCACGATCTAATGACTATAGACGCTAACACGGTACATTGTCTTGGGAATTGCTTGTTCGTTTGTTTACTCTAAACTTTGAATTCATGTAGTAAGAATACATTTAAAATGACTAGACAGGAAAGACTTGAAAGATCTCTGCTTACTTGGTGAAGTTCATCCCCCGGGAATGTAAGGATGATTTTTCATTTTGTCTTTGAAAACGTATGAATGGCAGAGGAGCTCTTTTTCCTTCTTGTCATTTTTTCCAAGTGCACAGATAGTTCCCATTTTCTACTCTAAATTCAGGGCATGATACTGCCTTGTGCCTTTGGAAGGAGAAAGTTAAAGAATGCAGTAGAGCAATGAGGCAGAGAGAGACTTTGGAGCCAGTTGGAATGGTCTGTTCACAGGGGACCAGCAGGAAGTTGTTGGGCAAGGAAAGAAGTGGGTCTTTTTAAAAGGAGAAACTTATTAAGAATTCTATCAGCAAGATACCTAAGGAGCTTCACTCTAGGGGAAAATGGAGAACTCACTTATGGAAGTCAATTCAACTTCATTTCTGATCCCAGTGGAGGCAGATGGAAGAATAGCTGGATGAGATTTGTAATGAAAAATCAGGGGGCAATGGTTGGAATCATGAGGCACAGGTTCTCCTCCTGTCTGTTGCACTGAAATATCAGAACGACCTTGGGCAAGTTACACATTGCCTCTGAACCTTGTTTTCTTCCCCGGCACGTTAAGTGAACAGACAGTTTCAAATGCCTAGGTTGATTTTAACATTTTCTGACTCTAGGTTTCCTAAACAGTGATACCTGTGAAAGAAACTGAAAGGGGAGAATTAGGTCTTTCTGTTTTACAGCAACTTTTGGAAAGTATTCCAGATGTGTTTGGAACATGCCATTCTTCCAATTACCTGAGTGCAGAACGTGCATGCTCCTGCCTTTAGGCACTGACTGACATTAATCATGTCAGCTCCCCTTTCTACAAGAATGACTGCTTTAATGGGAAATTCCAGCCACTGTCAACATGCCAGGGGGTGTAAGGAAGGAAAGGTAGATGAATGGGAGGGTGTTATTAAAAAGGAAATGATGGATGAGGAAATCCAGCTCCTGTGAGCTGAGAGGGGGCTGGAGGAATGGAAGCTGGAGCATGACTTGAAGTCGCCTGACCTACTGTCTCTGAAGAATATTTTAAAATGTTCAGCAGAAAATTGAGGTTTTTATCTTCTGTATACTTCCCTGGGTGACACTCCATGAAACAGAAGCTGTATAGTATAGTGGCCATGCACTCAGCCTGGATTTGAACTTTGTCTTTACTATTTTCAAGCTGTGTAATCCAGTTTTCTAATCTAAATAATAGGAATAATAATGATACTGCTTTGATGGAGACTTGGGATGATTTAGCGAGAAATGTCTATAAAATGATTAATAAAGGGTCTGGATCATACTAAACCTTTTTGAGATGTGTTGACGTCATTATCACTGTCCATTGATTCTATGCTTTTGAAGGTTTTACTTAACCATTTCATTTAATCCTGAGAGTGTAGGGTAGGAATTCTTATACTACAAATGAAGAAAATTTAATTCCATTATATTTAAAATCAGGTAAGTTCTGACACTAGAACAAAAACAAAAGATCATCTCTCCTATTGACTACCAAAGGAGAGATGCAAGCTAAATATCAAGGGTGCACCAGTTGGTTTCGCTTTTGTGTAGACTCTCAAATCTCAAAACAATCCAATGAGAGCTAGGTGTGGTGACTCAAGCCTATAATTCCAGTGGCTTGGGAAGTTGAGGCAAGATGATTGCGAGTTCAAAGCTCAACCACAGCAACTCAGCAAGGCCCTAAGCAACTCAGCAAGACCTGTCTCTAAACAAAATATTAACAAGGTCTGGGGATATGGCTCAGAGTAGTTAAGTACCTCTGGGTTCAATACCTGGTACAAAAAAAAAATCCAGTGAGATGGTCTTGCTTGGGTGAAGATAACTAAGGTTTAGGGGAAGCAGGTGATCTGTAAAATGCTGCATGTCCAATTAGGAAAAAAAGCAGGTTTTGAATCAGACTCTGGAATACTATGTCCAGATCTGTTATGTCTTAATCTGAGTGCATCCTTTTTTATTTGTCTCTGAATCTTACATAGTGCTTTTTAAAAATTAATTTATTTAAATGCATTGAAGTCATAGTACATATATAGAACTCAATGTTTCCGTTTCTCTGGTTACAAACCAGATCCATTTGTGTCTTCATACATGCACCGAGGGTAGTGATGACCATCTCATTCAACCATCTTTACTACACCCCTTCCCTTTTCCCTCCCTCCTCTTCCCCCCTGCCCCATCCAGAGTTCCTCCATTTCTCCTATGTTCCCCATTCCCATCCCTCTTATGTATCAACATCCACTAATCAGAGAGAACATTCGGCATTTGGGTTTTGGGGATTGGCTTACTTCACTTAGCATAATGTTCTCCAATTCCATCCATTTACCTGCAAATGCCATAATTTTATTCTCTTTTATTGCTGAGTAATATTCCGTTGTGTATATGTACCACAGTTTCTTTATCCATTCATCTATTGAAGGGCATCTGGGTTGCTTCCACAGTTTTACAACTGTGAATTGTCCTGCTATAAACATTGAAGTGGCTGCGTTACTATAGTGTGCTGTTTTAAAATCTTTAGGGTATAGGCCGAGGAGTGAAATAACTGGATCAAATTGTGGTTCCATTCTAAGTTTTTTAAGGAATCTCCATACTGCTTTCCAGATGGGTTGTACCAGTTTGCAGTCCTACCAGCAATGTTTGAGTGTGCCTTTTTCACCACATCCTCGCCAGCACTTATTCTTGCTGGTATTTTGGATAGCTGCCATTCTGACTGGGGTGAGATGAAATCTGAGAGTGGTTTTGATTTGCATTTCTCTAATGGCTAGATATGTTGAACATTTCTTCATATATTTGTTTATTGATTGTATATCTTCTTCTGAGAGGTTTCAGTTCAGCTCCTTAGCCCATTGATTAATTGGGTTGTTTGTTTTTTTGGTGTTAAGTTTTTTGAGTTCTTTATATATCCTGGAGATCAGTGCTCTATCTGATGTGCGTGTGGCAAAAATTTGCTCCCAGAATGTAGGCTCTCTGTTCACCTCATTGATGGTTTCTTTTGCTGAAAAGAAGCTTTTTAGTTTAAGTTGAGTGCATCGTTAATCAAGTAATTAAACTATAATATTGGTGACAATATGTACAAATTTAAAGGGTACATTAAAAACTGAGCCCATTGCATAGTTCAGATAAGCACCCACTTTACATAGTCAGTGACTCCAACAGTGACTCTCAAAGACAGTTTTCTTCAGCATGATTTAATAACCAAGAATGGGTTAAAGTAGTTGTCTTATAGGGCGTACTATCAGTCAAGGTAGTATATTGGTTCATGCCATAAGCCATACACATAGACATAGACCTAAGATTATATCTCTATGATCATTTACCAATTTTACATCTTCAAAAAATTACATTTTAAATTTCACTTTTCTTATCTATAGAATCCTACCATTCACAGTCATTGTGAGGATTAAACATGTAATTAGAGGTAACAGTAGTTACTCATTAAATAATAGCTTTAACAAAAGAAAGTGTGTTTGCCTGCATGCAGATTTGAACTTAGAGATTACTAGGTGTAACACCTTTATATTCATAGAAAAGTCCCATATACACTTGGCTATGATCAACACTGAAATAATTAAGTAAAACTTAAAATATAGATATATTAGATATCTATCTAGATAAATATAGATGATGCTTTTACCACAAGCAATAGGTTGATCAATATTTTCCTTGCAGTGTGGACAAATTCCCATGAAAGATGAGTATGGAGTAGAAAGACATAGGATTTATTACCAGGCATGTGGTAATCATGAAGTTCAGAATGTACTCTTATTCCTATGTACTTTCAAAAGGCAAAATGTTAACCTTGGACAGAAATTGTCCCTGGGGATACATAACTTTGATGTAGCCCATGCATACGCTAAAGAACTTTTAGGTTTCTCTTAACATCAGTTATCACCCTCAATTAATTTTTGTTGAGTATTCACTATATCATAGGAATGTGTGAACGTAAGAATAATTGCAGAGACCAATTGGTATTGAGGGCCATCCAACAGAACTTTCACTCATGATGGAAATATTCTGTGTGCTGTCTCATACCTAATATAGCTTCTATGATTGAATGCCTAAGATGTTGTTTTATTTAATTTTAATTATATTAAATTTAAATGACAACCAAAGGGCACTGGACATTGTATTCAACATCACCGGAGGCAAGGAAATGGCATTATTCTCAGAGTCAGGTTACTCTTTTTCATTTAAATTGAATTTATTTTTAATTGATACATAAAAAGAAAATGTACATATTAATGGGTAACAGATGACTACTGAATTCTAGTCTTGACCTACTATTTTTTGAACAAGTGTATGTAAGTAGACATTGCAACATCTACTCTATCAGAGGCAAATTTTCCCTACACACAGAAGAAGCATTTCACCAAATTCAGAATTAATAGCACAAAGCATTAAAGCCATCACTACAGATTTCTGGTTTCATTCCAGACATCACTAATCAATTACCACACTTTCCCCCACTGACACAGGTGTGAAGTTAATATCCTTTCCCCAGGATGCTCCAGCAATCACCTGCCAATAGAATACAGCTGGCAAGTGGGGAAGAGTTTATGTGTATTTTATGTAATAAATAACCTCTACAGTCCTCTCTAAGTCCAAATTATTTGGAACAATCTAAATTTTGTTGCATATTAAGATGAATAGAATCATATAAGAAGGATATGGTTGTCCTTGTTGAAGTCAAACTGAAAATAATTAGTCATTATGATCCAGCATCTATGAACTTATCTAAATAGTTTTGAAATTATTTGTCCACCATATGGTGGAAAAAACTGTGAAGATAAAAAACAGCAACTGAGCACACAATTCCCAGTAGTGTGGAAATCAGCAACCACTACAAGTACTTGAGTCTCAATTTCCTCATTTAAAAAATGTGGAGAAATATATCATCTATCATATCAATTTTTCTTGCAGTGATTTAATAGCAGAAAAGTACTTAAGAAAAATTACTGTTAATATATCAGTGGTGAAATGTGGTCAATTAGTTATTATTTTTAGGTGGTATTTCACTAAAGAGCACAGCCAACATTTATTATAACTGTGATTATTAACATTGTGATTGTATTATTTGCAAAACCAGTAGGAACAAAAGATTTATCTATGATGATTGTTTATGCATACATACATGTCCATCCATACACATCCCTACTTCAAGAAAAGCTCTGGAGAGATTTTATATTAAGGCCAGGGGTATAAGAATGAAGTTATGAAAGGTGACTAATGGAGAACTGAGAGTTATGTGTTACAGTTTTGAGTTTCTTAAGAAGCTGACATTGAGGTGAAAATGAGCATGGGTGAAGTTAATTTAGAAAGTCTTCTTTGTATTGGTAACTTTAGAAAAGAAAAGGAAATAGGCCTGGGATTGCATAGAGGGAAATGTCAACTTTTGCTTCTGTCTCAGTGGAACATCTTAAACTCATTAAGTCCTCAAATTTCAATTTCGAGAATATTTTAAGGAAATTAAATTATTTAATGAAATTGAGACAAGTGCATCAAAGTATTTTGGAAATAATGATCTTATATATTTTTTGTTATCATTAAGAATGAAAACACAGAGCCGGGCGTGGTGGCTCAAGCCTGTAATCCCAGCACTTAAGGAGGCTGAGACAGGGGAATGGCGAGTTCAAAGCCAGCCTCAGCAAAGGCGAGGTGCTAAGCAACTCAGTGAGACCCTGTCTCTACATAAAACACAAAATAGGGCTGAGGATGTGGCTCAGTGGCAGAGTACCCCTGAGTTCAATCCCCAGTACCAAAAAAAAAAAAAATGAAAACACAGGTTTTCCTCTGAATAGGACACTGTGGTTACATAGTATCTTTTACATAAAAGTGAGTTATGACCTGTTCAACAAATGTTTCAGGTGGAAAGGAGCAAAACACTTAAAACAAAGGATTGAACTGCATTTTTGACAATGCGTCAGTTTCACACCCCATGTCTTGTTTTGACATCGTCCTTGTTCTTGCCATTTGAGAATCACGTGGCTTCTCATGAAAAATCTTATATATCATCTTGGATAGAATCAGGTCCAGGAGTATTACACTTTTTTCCTTCTGATGGGTTTTCATTGCATCATTTCAGGTATGCTAAGGAGTGTCTCTTGAAATCCAACTAATTTATGAAATCTGTCCTGTCTTTGTTCATACATTTGTGAATGATCCAGGCATTTATGATATACATATCAAGCAAATGAACAAAGGTTATTATCATTTGTTACCACTAATAGATGTGGAATATTTGGAAACCAGCCAATCATGTTTACCTACATCATCACTGAAATTGTTCCAGGGCTCCACTGCCTTTGGTTGAGACACCTTGGCTCTACTCATTTTTTTTTTTCCCATTGCTGAACTTTATCAAGTGGTTCCACTGTATCATAGTTCATTCCAACAAGGACACATTTATTATCTGACCACATGTAGCAAAACATTAGAGTTCTCAGGCAGCAGTGCAGAACACTACACACTGCAGTGTATTTGCCCCTGTTTTCTATTATTAGGACAGCTGCTTTCGAACATCGATAACTTGAAACAGTGAATCCTTTGAAATAAAAACAAAAATGAAGGTATAGTTCTAGAAAATACTTTTATAAGTGAATTTTTATATACATATAAACTATGCAAATGATATTTTGTTTTAGTTAAACATTTAGTAAAAGTAATTTTCGCAGTAAAGTTTATGCCAAATTTTTACAATGAATTTAAAAATATTGTCAAATTATCTAATCATTTACCTGTTGAGTTTCTCAAAAGATTAGAACTCTAACAATGTACTATTTATGTCAAAGTTTTAAAGTGTTTTTTGTTGTTGCTGTTGTTCCATTTAGGTTTTTATAGGTGTCCTATATATAGAATGATGGGACATATTAATAAACACTGTGGGAGATTCTGAAGATGGTATGACTTTCTAAGCATTCTGAGTTGGAAGAGGAGGATGAGGCTTGTTGATTTCCATGAGTCACTAAATATGAGCCATTCTAGGAAGGGAGCACAAACTTTGGGGCGGAAACTTTTTTCAGTTCAGAATTCTCATTGGAGGCTGATAGCTGACGGCTATCTTTGGGCAATATTCTAACAACTGGGAGAAGATATATTTTATCCCTGAAGGAAGAAGGATCTGAATGGCACTGTGCAACACCCACCAAATAACTCAGTTCACCATTCTTGCTTTGTAAATATAAAAATGAATGATGGTTAACACTAGAAAAAACTTAGAGCATGTTTTTCAACCGTGGCACTATTTTGGGCTAGACAATTTTTTTTTTCCTATGGAGAGCTGTCCTTTGTGTTGTAGGATGTTTATCAACTTTTCTGGACTCCACCAATGGGCAAAATAATCTATCCTTCCAGTTATGACAATAAAAAAAAAAAAATGCCAGCAGATACAGCTAAGTGCCCCCTGGTGGGGAAAGCCACTCGTGGTGGTTGGGTAACACTATTACGGATATCCTCATACTTCATGTTCTACTTTCGTATTGCAGGGTAAGACCTCTTCCTCCTTCTTCCAGAGCTTTCTAGTACATTACTCCATTCACTCCCCCCAGTGTCACCTCCTTCAAACTGTTCCTCCTCTATTAAAAAAAAAAAACTTTAAAATACTTTTTAAGGAAATAAACATGTTTGAATTTTCCTATGACTTCCCTCCATCTCAATTTCTTCTTTATTTTTCAGAGTTCTACATTATCTCAAATGTGTTTCAAGATACACGTGCATGCCAAGATACACGTACATGTGCATGTTTTTAGAAATATTTTAACGCCTATGCATGTAACAACAGCATGCCTTATGAACTTTTATTATAGATACATACACTTAGGTAAAAGCTATATGTTCAATATACACAGGTAGCACTGTCATGCTTGCTTTCAATGTTATATATGCAATCATTTCTTTCTTCTGCTCTGATTTGTATATATATATTTTATTCACTCAAACACACCAACATCTCTTAGTTCATTCTCCACTTGGTGAACAGTTAGTTTGTGCTTTCTTTCACCTTATAGACACTGTTGCCGTGAACATTATTGTATATATGTCATTCTGACATAAATGAAAGATGTTCTCTAAAGTATAACAAGGATAGGACTGCTGGATGGGAGAAAAAGTGCACCTTCAATGTTACTCTGCAACTGCCCATCAAAGTGACTGCACAAACACACTTCTAGTCAATAGTCAATTAAAATTCTTCAAATCTTTGGCAATCTAATAAATACCAATTTTAAAGTATTGACATATTTAATGGCAAATGTCATAAAGTTGCTCTTCTGTGTAATATTCCATTGTTTATATATGTACTTCATTTCCCTAATCCATTTATCTGTTGAAGGGCACCTAGGTTGGCTCTATAGCTTAGCCATTATGAATTGGGCTGTTATAAACCTTGACGTGGCTGTGTCACTGCAGTCTGCTGATGGATCTGGAGACTATTATGCTAAGTGAAATAAGGCAATCCCAAAAAGACAAAGGTCAAATGTTTTCCGGATATGTGGAAGCTAACCCACAATAACAGGGTGTGATGGGGAGAATATAAATTCAAAGGATTACACAAAGAGGAATGAATGGAAGGGACAGGAATAAGAAAAGGAAAGATGGTGGAAAGAATTGGACATGATTTTTCCTTTGTACATATCTAAATACACCAGTGAGTCCCACCATTTTGTACATCCACAAGAATGGGGTCCTCATTAGAATAAGATGTCTTCTATGCTTGTATAAATATATTAAAATGAATTCTACTGTCATGTATAACTAAAAAGAACTTGTAAAAAGATTGAGAGATTGAAGAATTATTTTTTAATTGAGGGTTAAGATGCATCAAGTGATTATTCTTGTGTAGATTTACATTGACGTATATTTGCATAACTCGTATCAAAAATCAAAATGGAGAATATTTGCAACACTCCATTAAGTTCCCTTGTGAGCCTTTCTTATTTACTCATTTATTTTGCAGTGCTGCTCATCTATTTTATATTATATTGCTTTTTTAACTAGTTGCCTCCAATTTAGGGACTTATGCAATATGAATTTATAATCTCATGGTCAGATGTTCAATACTAGTCTCACCAGGATAAGACAAAGGCATGGGTGGAACATCAATCCTGTCTCAAAATTGTGGAGGAAAATGTATCACTTTACTTTTTCCAAATTCCAGATGCTGCCACATTCCTTAGACCATGGCATCCCTCTTCCTCTTCAAGGCCAAAGCCATCACCTCTCTTGGACTCTGTTTCCATTGTCACACCTGTTTCTCTGGCCCTCTGTTGTCCAGCTCTCCCACTTACGAGAGCCCTTGTCATTCCTTTGGACCCTTGTATTATTATAGCACAATCTCCTCACTTTAAAGTCTGCTGACTGGTAACATTAATCCTCCTTGCCATGTAATGTGACATATCCACAAATTCTGGGGTTAGGGTGTGAACAAAGTTGTAGAAAACTCCTTCTGCTTACCGCAACAGGAAACTACCATTTTGACTGAAAGCTGCAAAAATTAGTTCTCTTCTTCAATTTGATGTAAATGAAATTGCTACCACATGGAAGCCTAAAGAGGTCTCACCAGAGGCAGACAAGACGTCTATTTGGATCTCCCAGGCTCTTGACATATTATCAAAAAGAATTTGAGGATACATTAGGTATTAGCATCAGAGCAAGAGACTTATTATAAATGTATAGTACATGCTTCGGAATGGGATGGTAAGCAGCCACAAAGCAGAGAGAGTCCTGCTCTCCTCCTTTGGGTTTCCAACATGCTTAGAGTAGCTAGGGAGGTGGATTAGAAGAACGTCAGTTTGGGGCCATGCAATCTCATTCCAGGTTTCCTTGGGTTTCTGTACTGCCCTCATATGTTCTAATCATACTACTACCTACAACATGTCTCATTAGTATCTTAAATCTCCCCTGGGGAGCGTGTGTCCTATTATTATAATGAGGCTGTTCTCATTTCTTAATCATGGAAATCCTTAATGTATGTACTTCCTAAAGAAGTGGTTCCTCCAGATTCTTGTGTTTTTCTCTTTTCTATCAAATCAGCAAGCTGCTAGCAAAGATGGGGGCACAAGCCATGGGCTGGGTTATTCAGAAGTTGCTTATTTTATATAGTTGGTGTTTCCTGCATTCCAATGGTTTTATAGGCATTTCTTCTTTGAGATTCAGTGTTCTCTGTGTCCCTAAATTCATATATCAAAATGATATGTACTCTACTTTTATCTGTCTTATTTCACTTTATTTGAGGGGGTCTTTTCTCTATTGTTATTTTGTGATTTTTATGATACTGTAGTGTTTCATTACATGAGTGTATCACACCTTGTTTATCCATTCTACCTTCTAAGGAAATTTGAATTGTTTACAAATTTTGTCTCTTATGAATAATTCCACATTTTTTCAATCTTGTGTGGATGTCTGAACTCCTTTCTATCAGAAATATACCAATGAGCTGGCCAATCATGAGTAGGAATGTTCTGTTCTAAATTAGACATTTATTTTTAATTTTAGATTCTACTGTTACTCAGTTTTCCAGAGTGGTTTTACCATTTTACTCTCCTACTAGAATTAGAAGAGTTCCAGTTACTCCTCCTCCTAGCACATAGTTCATCTTGTCTGTAATTTTCAAATTAGACATCATGCCTGCTAAGAGGTATATTTCTGATGATAAAGAGTTATCTCATTGTAATTTAATTTGCATTTTCCTGAGAGTTAATGATGTTAAGTGGCTCTTCATGTTTATTGGCTTTTCATACAACTCCTGTTATGTAGTGCCTATTTGAATCATTTATTTTTAAATTGGAATTTTCATTTTAACTTTGATTTATAGAAGTTTGTTATTGAACCTAGATATGAATCTTTTGTCAAATTGTATGCATTGCATATAGTCACATCCAGCCTGTGACCTGTAATTTTGATTTTTTAATTATGTTTTTTATATGTAGAAGTTTTTAATCCTGAGTCAATTTTTTAAATATTTAATTTTATTGTGAGTGCTTTTTGAGTCCGTTTTTAGACATTTTTGCCTATTCAATGCTAATCAAAAAACTACCTTACATTGTCTTCCAGAGGCATATATCTTACATATTTAGGTTGTGATTTATTTCAGATTAATTTCTGTACACGATGTGAGGTACAGGATAAGGTTTATTATTTTCCATGTACACATCAAATGGCTCAAGTGTCAATTTTTTAAAAGACCACATTTTTCAAAATGTAACTTCAGTGATGCTTTAATAAAAAATAAAATAATCAAGTAAGTATGGGTGAAGTAGTTATTTAATGCATTCATTATTTAAAATAATCAATAACATTATTTTAATAATATATGCTTATTATTAATATATGATTATTTTAAATATTTGATACATTTAGAGCACCAAGTACATTAGTCTTTCTCTTGATTGGTATTGCTTCTGATCTTGGAATGGTTAATAATTCTAAGATGATTTCCCCACTGATGGTATGCATTCAGATCCAATCATTTCTATTTATGGAGACTATTATAGTTTGGATATGAAGGGTTCCCCCCAAAATTCTTGTGCTGAAGACTTCGTTCCAGTGCAGCAATGTTCAGAGGTGGGGCTGTGGGGAAGTAATTGGATCATGAGGTCTCTGGCTTCATCAGTGGATGCATCCATTAAAACTGAATGAACTACTGGGAGATGGTGGATGCTAGGGAAGGTGAGATCTCATTGGAGGTAGAGGGTCACTGGTCCTGGAAATTTGTTTTTGTTCATGACCTGTTTCTAGCTCACTCTTGCTCTCGCTCTCTCTCCACACATACCCTCTGCATTCTACCTGCCATGATCTGAGAAGTATTCCTCCACCATACTCTTCCGCCATGATGTTCTGTCTTCCCTGATACTCAAAGCAATGGAGCTGACCAATCATAAACCAAAACCTCTGAAATTGTGAGCCAAAACAAGTCTTTCTTTCTTTAAGTCGTTTATGTCAGATACTTTGATCACAAGGACATGAGGCTGAATGACACAGAGACCTTAGAAACCTGCCTTTGTGTTCCCTTCTGCCAATATTTTCTTACATATTTCCATATCTTTTTCTTATACTTTCCAATTACAATAATATGAATTCCCCAATGATAAAAAGTGCAAATACTAGTATTTAATGAGTGCTTACTTATGTCAAATACATGGTGTCCATGTTTTACCAGAGCTTCTTCACATAAAATTTATGATATAAATACACAAAATAATTGGTAATCATTATCCCAATTATTTGTCTAAACAATCTTAGGGGCAGTTGCTAATATTTTCCCCATTTTACAGATGAATGATCAGTCTCAGGGAAATAAAGTTACTTTCTAATTTTTATTTTGTTTTTTTTTTTAGTTATACGTAACAGTAGAGTATATTTTGACATATTTATACAAACATCAAGTATGTCTTATTCTAATTAAGATGCCATTATTGTCTATGTGCATAATGTGGAGATTCATTGTGGTGTATTCACATCTGTACATGGGAAAGTAAAGTTACTTCCTTGAGTTTATACAACATTAAGGTTAGTAAATTTTGGGCATAACACATAACATCTTTATATTTTAGGTGTGAAAATAGACTTAATGTCTGCATTTTAAGTTGATTTCATTCATCTATATCATCCGGGGATATTAAGAGATATTTCAAATCTATGTTTGAAAGCTTTGGTGACAGTTTGCTCATTTTTCCAAGTGAGAATGCATACATTTGAAATTAATAGTTGGATTTCTGGCTTAAGAAAGAAATAAATACTGTCTTTACTACAACTGATTCTGTGACATAGACTAAACTATATATCATCTCTTAGTCTCAGGTTCTATACTGATCTTAATGGGAAAAGTAATACCTATCTCATAGTTACTTTGAAGATCAAATGAGATAATAGCAATCTCTGACTTAGCAGAGATCTTAGTGTTTGGTAAAATCCAGAACTACACGTGAATTATTACTATCCTATCTTTGGATAACTCCAAATTCTATTTTTTTTTCAAATTAAAATCTGCTTCCATGCCTTTGAGACAATCAGAATATGGCTCTACCTTTAATTGAATGATCTGAAACCACTCATTGCCTTCCCTCTGAATTTTTCTTGTACATAGGAGTGACTCTCACTTCTTATAACTTTATTTCAAGTATTATATTTAAAGATTCTGAATTACTTAGATCAAACATTTAATCCTCTTGGTCAATGTATTTCTAAAAGTGGATAGCACAGGGTAGATCAAAGAACCAAAGAGTCAGAGAATGTCTGTTGAAAGAAGGAATGAAGGAATGAATGAATGGAGTACTCATCTTCTGGGTCATTGATACTTATTATCACAGTGTCTTTCCACTTAATTTTAAGACTATCATATCTTTTCTATAGAATGAGTGAATTTTTCTTCATTATAGATGGATGACATAGATCTTATTTACCAAACCTTTAAAAATAATGTAGTATTGCATACATTTTTAAATATACTATTTCAATCCTCACAGCTCCTCAGTTACTTTAGATGTCATTATATTCCCCTTAAAGAAAAAGAAGCTGATTTTACAATTCAGTTTCTTAAAAATAAACATGATCAACTCTCAGATGAAATGTTAAAAAGAAAGCAGTCTGGCTACCTCTCTTATTATTATCATAGAGAATTGTTTTCTTGGCTAATTTTTCAGTTCTTTTCTAGTATTCATTTTCTCTTCGCACTTTTCTCTCTTAATAGGTCCCTCTACACTCTTGACAGGTTGTTATTAGAAACATTTCTGCGTATTAAGATTAATTAACTTACTCCTACCACACAAGCCAGTGTGTGAGTGATAGGTCCTTCAATATACCAGGACACATGAGATGCATCTGATCTCCAATAGTTTATGTGGGTCTGTCATACAGCATCCCAGTGTACTCCCAGATCCTTCTGTCTTCCTCTCTAGAGACTGAACATCAACTTAGCCAGCACTTCCAAGACTGTCTTTGTTCCACCTCTAAACAACATCATTGGCATAATCCCAAAGAGAGCTCAAACACGATAATACAATTTCTATTTGGATAATGTTGGGAAAATCTTCAAAGGAGGCAGACCCTGATGAGGAGCAGTGGAATGTGTTGGGAAGCACACTAAGTCCGAATGAGGATAACTTTATATGAATCCAAGGTCAGCCTGTCTGTCACAGTGGGTTCCTGGGTAAGTCTTGTACTCTCTTAAGAGTCTCAGATTTCACATCTCTATACTGAAGTTAATGATCAAATGTGGCGAATGTTTAATAAATGCTCTAATATTTTAAAAAAGAATAATGTGAAGAAAAAGTGTTATCATGAGAGGCCTGTAAATATAACGGTGGTCTTTTGTCAGACTTCATTCAATGATAAGAAAGTTCTCTTAGTATTTAATTTCTAATAATTCATTAATTCACTCAAAAACATTAATTAATTGACAGATTATCAGAAAGTATAATTACTATACAAAATTACTGAAAAAAATGGTTGAATAAATAATTGTGAATAAACATTGAAAGATTTAGGAATAGATAGAACTAGAAAGAAGCAGTATTTCTAAAATAATATTAATAATCTGAGTATAGTAGTGCACTTCTAGAATTCCAGCTACTTGAGAGTCTGAGGCAGGGGGATTGAAGTTCAAGGCTAACCATGGCATCTTAGTGAGACCCTATCTCAAAATTAAAATAAATAAATAAATAAAAAGGGCTGGAGCATAGCTCAGGGATGAAGTACCCCAGGTTCAATATCCTCTGCATAAAAAATAAACAAATAATAAATGAATTAATAGCCAAAGACAATGAACGTGGAAAAAGATTTTTAATTAAGTTGAATTATATTATTTGACAGCTTTCAAAATATTTCTTAATTTTTAGAAACTTTGGCATTTCTGTTATAGATTCCAAAGGATATGTGAGAGAAGATTAAAAAAATTATCCTAGAGTTTATCTGGAAAATTTTGCAATGCTGAATATGTTATTATTAAAGGGAATAATGAGAAAAGAATTACCTTCCATGGATATGAAAATATTCCAAAGCTATAATGAAATTTCATATTTCTGTATCAGAATATAGACACTCAGAGAAAGAAAAATTTTAAAATTACAAAAGCAGACACTATTGTGTTTTGGGATTTGGAAAATAAAAGTGGTAGTTAAATCAGTGGGTTGAAAAATGGAGTGGGTTATTCAATAAATAGTGATGGGCAAATTTTCCATTTGGGAAAAAAAAATATTAGGCTAGATTCTTATCTTACTCATGATGCCAAACACATTTTAGATGGACCATTAACTGAGACAATCACTTGGTTCATATTTTATTATTATTTAGAAAAGTATCCCTCAGACCAAGTCAAAACCCTAGCACACCAGTACTCAAACTCAGATATAGCCCAGTGGGGATTAGGTTAGGCAGCTAACCCAAATGTCAGCCAGTATACTGTGTTATGATCATTCCCATCTCATTCCTGATTATTACAATGATTTGATTGTTCCCTTTCCTGCTGGGATTGAAGGACAGCAAAATAGACTACCTTAACATGTTCCACTCAGGCATATTATGTAAACCCAAGACAACTGACGAGACGTTGACAAAGAAAAATTCTCTCTCCTAAAAACAGGATATAAATTTATAAAGGTATGGCTCCCCTCCACTCTATCAGGAAGGACAAAGGATGACCTTAGACCCTTATCAGCCTAAAGAAGGCAATAACTATATAAAAAATTTTACTAACTATAGTTACTTATCAATATTTCCCATATAGTTACCTTCCCACCATTTACTGTCCCTAAAAATTCAACATCCTTTACCTTTATCTTGTTATTCTTTAAAAAAAATAGTTTTTTGTCAATTGAATATACTGTATAAGATGGAGTTTTAACTCCTCTTCTTGGGTGCTACTCTTTCCCTGAGTTTTTTTCCAATGTATAAAAACATGTTAATAAACTTCTGTTTATTTTGTTACTTGTCAATTTATTTGGTTGTTGTAGATGTTGTTCCAGGGATCATTGTATAGCAAGCACTCTAAAGGGTAAAAGAAAAATTAGTTTTTCCTGTCCTGTAGAATGAGTTCTGAAGTGAGCCCTCTCCAAGGAGATTGCTTGGGCTAGTCTTCCTCTGTACTAGATGTGCCAGGACATGCCTAAGTCTTAAGAATTAACAGCATTTTAGTTCTTGAAAGGGTCTTGGGTACATGCCTTACTACTACACTACATATTAGACTAAAGATGACCCATTTATACTCTCTCAGAATCTCTATGTGAATCTTTCTCAAATAATAATCAATCCTTAGCTAATGTGCTGAAATAAGCAACCCTTGCATATATGTTCTGTAAAGTATGCAATTCACTTATCCATCTTTTCCATTTGAAGCTCAATCTATTGACGTTATTGTTTTAAACAGTTAAGTTATGCCTCCCAGGCATGTTAACAATCTATTCAAGGTTTTGGCATTTTGTGTGTGTGTAAAAGACAGAAAAGTAACCATATGAAAATTTGTGTGCCATTATTTCTCTCTTGCAACTCCTAAATGTACTAAATTCCTCTGTTGTAGGACCACTGATTATATATAAACAAATTAATGTTTCAGCAGAACTTTATTTACAGAGATGAGGAGCTAATCTATTACTGACCACTGACCTAATATATCCTACATACTTTCCCTGATTCATCTTCCAAAGACATTTCCAAAATATTTGATATTTCTTTTTATAAAGAAAAATAAAACAAATTGGTAAGTAGTTATTGATGGTATTAACCATGAATACTATTTATTTGTATGGAATTTGCTTCTATCTTATGGATAATACTCATGGAATGTCAATTAACATGTGCTGCCATTTTAGTAAGGAAGTGGGAAGATGGTAGGTGAAAGTGGAGTACCAAATGCCTTCATTTTATTATGCCACTTGAATTAACATTTACTACCAGCCACAAATGGTCAGTGCCAGAGCTTTTTTAAATTTTAAGCCAGCTAGAAGTGAAAACATATTTTTGTAGTGAATATAGGCACTTTGGAGTCAGACTAGTTAGGGTTAGAATCTCAGATACTGTGTTTTTTAACTATGAATTTAACAAAGATAGCTAGACTATCCAGTTTAGTTTGTAAAATAAAGTTAATATTGCCTATCTTAAGAGAGCCATAGATATTAAGTAGAAGGTATATCTGCATTTTCAAAACAACAGATTATTGATAAAGTTTATGCATTATTATTGGACAATAATACTAGTCTTTAATATGCATGCAGAATTTTCTACCTAAATCAGTCTTTCACACCATACAATCAGAACTTTCAGACCTAAATTATCCCTTATCTGTCTTAAAAGCATAATATGTATATTAGCTTGGAATCGTCAAAGTTTATTCAGTTTGTACACAAGTAGAGAGATTTCCTAAAAGTGGGCCTCCCTCTTTTATGACTTTTTCATATGCTAGTGAGATAAACCTGCATATATCAATCTTGACCTAATGCTGAGTAAATTAATGTTTATTCATGCGTAAAAGGTCAGTACAATACTTTCCCTTCTCTCTATTAAACATTACCAGGTATCCACATTATTAAAAATGAAGAATCAATATGCTATGAGACTTTTGGTATCTGGCAATCTTTCTTCAACAATTTAGCTTGTGACTTTAGGATGTCAACTTATTCAGATTTAACAAATGGTACTAATTACATCTTCTATAGTAGGATGGACATGTAAAATTGTTTTAATAAAAAAGGTAGTGCCTAAAAGTTTAAAATGTTGTTATTAGAAAACATATTTGTGGTAAAATTAGAATTCATTCAAGTTTAACACACTCTCAGTATGTGATAGAAGAGATGGAAGAAGATCATCAAAAAATTATGGGAGGGTATATATCAACTAATTATAAGGTGGCATTTTTAATTCATTAGGAGTATCTACAAAGAAGTAAGCTTATTGATATACACTGAGATCTCCATTGCATGAAATGTTCACACCTAAACTGGTTAACTGTTCCTAAGACATTCATGCAAGAAGCATCAATATTTCAAGTTTTAGGCCTATTATAACTCCGGAATGAGCTATTCTCTTCAGAAAATCAAGAGGAGACAAATAGAGGATTAAAACAAATAAGTAAATAACAGATTTTCTCTTTCTGGCCTAAGTGGAGTAACTGATATTGAACTTTCCTTTCTCCTACAAGAACTGAAAAAATATGCTAAACGATGGCTTTCCAATATTAGATATGAGGTACTGCAGGACTGTGTTCCCTGAGTAAAAGAAATAAAGGAATCAAGCCCTATGAGTCTCCTAGCTTTCCAGCTGGAACCACACAGAAACATGGGATGTGGGAGAACTGGGGAGGGGTGTGTCACAAAGATGTGTGCAGAAAACATGCTCACTGCAATCAGAGAAGAAGGAGGGGTTTATAATTTATGAAATAGTATCAAAGAGAAGGATTTTTGGAGGGGAAAGAATGATGCTGAAATCTGTCTCTGGGCTTCATTGTCTTTTGCTGAATTATAATACAGGTGTGCAAAGAATGCAGCCTGAGGAGAGGGATGCATGTTATCACTTAGGAACGGATGGCTATAAAAGTGAAAAGGTCTTGGAAGTTACAAAGAATGGGAGATATTCAAGTTTTTATTGGTCAGGATGAAGAATTCATATTGAATACACAGACATGTAATGAATAACCTAGACAGAAAATATAGTAGTAATGGGGAAAAACTAAGCCTAAAGTTAAATGCAACTCTATCCCAAAATTCCAAATTCTTAAAAGAATATGACTCCAAACCTGTATTCTGAGTGGCTCAGGAGGCTGAGGCAGGAGGATTGCAAGTTCAAAGTAAGCCTCAGCAAAAAACAAGGTGCTAAGCAACTCAGTGAGACTCTGTCTCTAAGTAAAATATAAAATAGGGCTGAGGATGTGGCTCAGTTGTTGAGTGCCCCTGAGTTCTGTCCCCATTATTAAAAAAAAAAAAGAATATGACTTCAAAAGACCAATGTACTTTGTAAGTAACTGGGAGAATAAAGTCTAACATTCTTCAAAAAGACTATAGGTAATTGTCAGAACTTAGAAGCAACAGAGGTATATTTCAATAAGTGAATGGATAAATAAAGTGGCACATTGAGACAACAGAATATAATTCAGTGTAAATAAAAGTAGGCATAAAAAGACATGGAAGAAATTTAAATGCATACAATTAGATGGAAGAAGCCAAAATGAAAAAGATTTCATATTCTATGATTCCATGTTAATTAGGTATCAGTCTCTGTGACCAAAGTACCTGACAAGAACAACTTAGAGAAGGGGAAGGTTATTTTGGTTCATGGTTTCAGAGGTTTTTGTCCATGATGGGATGACTCTATTGTTCTGGACCTGAAATGAGGCAGATCATCATGGTAGAATGTTGTGGCAGTGGAAAAATTCTCAACTCAATGGCAGCCAGAAAAAGAGAGAAAGAGAGGGAAGACAAGCCAAGGACAAGACACAGGCCTCATAGACATGCCCAGAGTGACCCACCTCCCTCAGCCATGTCCCACCTCTGCATACTGAGTAATCCATTCAAATTATTAATTCACCAAAATGCATTCAAAATCTACTGAGATGACAGTCCTCATGATCTAATCATTTCATAGGCATCCTTTCAATGGACCTTGCTTTCTTGAAGACGATGATTTCAACAAATAAACTTCTGGGAGGGACATTTCTGGTCCAAATAATAAGAGACCCTCCCACGTGATATTGTAGAAAATGTGTAACCATGAAGATAGTATAAACATCAGTCCTTGCCAAGTGTTAAGAAGGAAGAATAGGTGGAATACAGAGGAGCCAAAAGGTAGTGAAACTATTGTGTGTGGTGCTATGCTTGTATGTACATGTCATTATAAATTTGTCTAAACCCATGGAATGTACCACACCAAGCGTGAACACTGAGGTAAACCATGGACTGAGTGATAATGATGCTCCAGTGTTGGTTGTAGCAAACATGTTGTTCTAGTGGGGACACTGATAATGAGGGAAGCTATGTATGTGCCAAGGAAGGGGGTTTATAAGAAGCCTCTAGACCTTCCTTTCTAGCTGCAAATCTAAAACTGTCTAAATAATAAATTCTTTAAAAAAAGAAACAGAACAAAAATAACCCTACAAAACTCTGAAATTAATGATGTAAAGTTGACAGCATTCAATGTAAAATGGCTATCTTGTGAAGAGCAGGAAAAAGTGACATACACTGACTGAAAGAAGATCAATAAATAGAAACAAATCCCAAGATGAATGAAATGATTGAATTAACAGATAAGGATTTAAAAAGAGCTCCTATAAATCCACTCAGTGTACTCAAGGACTTAAAGAACATTGTGGACACAATGATGAGGGAAATGGAAGACATAAAAAGAACCAAATACGAATTCTAGAGATGAAAATGATAACATTAGAAAAATAAATCGATTAATGAGATTAATAACATTAAGTTCAGAAAGAAAAACATTTTAAAATACTTGAATTTCAGAATGAGAAATTATTCAAGTTTAGGAAAGCTAAGGATCTTAATCTTTTCATGCTGTTGTGACAAAATACCTGAGCCAGAATAATTTATAAACAACAGAAATTAGTGTCTCACAGTTTTGGAGGCTGAGAAATCTAATATGGAAGGGCTGGCAAAGTCAGTGTCTAGTAAGGGCTGCTCTCTGCTTCAAGATGGTGCCTCATATCTGAGGACTCCAATAGAGACAAAATGTTGTATAACATGGTAAACAGGGGCAAGCTAAAGGGCTCAATGGCTCCCTTGTACCTCTTTTATAAAGATACTGATATCATTCATGAGATAGGACCTCTTAGGACCTAATCATGTGCCAAAGGGCCTTATTTCTAAATATCATTGTGATGAGGACTTGGTTTCCCACATCCAAATCATAATACAGAAGGAGAAAAAAAGCACTGAAAATAATGAAGAGTAAACAATTGACCTGTTAACAAAAAAAATAGCATATGAATATTTAAATCAAAGAAGAGAAAGGTGCAGAAAAAAATATTTCCAAAGAATAATGGCTAAAATTTCAAAATTTTAGGGAATGTATAAAGTTACATATGGAAAATACTCAACAAAATGTTAGAAGGTGAAACACAGAACCACACAAAGCATGTAATGAAAATTTGAAAGCCACATATGAAGAGGAGTATCTAAAATTAACCACAGGGAGAGAAAAAGTGTGCTACATACAGAATAATGAACAAGAATGATCATGGATTTCTGATCTGAAGATACCTAATCCAGATTGTAATGAATTATTTGAAGTGCTGTGCTATGCATGCACATGCGCACACACATGCACACACACACACACACACACGCACACACGGTGGGGGGAGGGAATGAATTCAATAGTCAGGGAAGACATCTTTGAAAATAAAGGTAAATTTGTTTCCAAATAACGAAAACTGAGATCATTTTGTCATCAGTGAACCTGATCTAAACGAAATATTAAAGATATGTTCTACATAGAAGGAATATGATATGACAAACATAGGTCTACACAAAAGAATGAAGCTTATCCAAGAATAAATAACAAATAAATTCAAGTATATTTAAAACAAGAAAACTTGAGTTTGGGTTTTCTGGTAATGGCAGAGTATCTTATCTAAGACTAAATGTCCATATCATAACATTGAAATAAACTAAAAAACAAAACAATTTCAAACCAACTGAAAGCCATTGAAAGCAAACTAAAACTGGACAGTATTTTGTGCCTCAAAAAATTCAAAACATTTAAAAACTGGAGGAACAATGAAACATTGCACAAAAAAGAACAATAACAATAATGAAAGCTGACATTTCATCATACATAAAGAAATCTAAAAGATAATGAAATCACAACTTTAAATACTAAGACAGAAAAAGTAAGAACAACTGTCGACCTACAGTACATGCATAACAAAATTATACCTAAAAGGAAGATAAATTAAAGTCATTTCCAGACATATAAACAAAAATCTCATTGCAGCTACAAACTACAAGAAATATTTAAATTCTTCATATTTAATAAATATAAAACTTGTGGAAATCAGGACCTACAGAAAGAACATCACTAAAAATATTAAAGACATAAGCCAATGAAAAATGTTTCTTAATTTCCTTTAAAGTCAATAGACTAAAGTGAATATAAAGCAAGACAATAGCCAAAGTATTGAAAAGGTTATAAATAGGATTATTCTGCTATAAGGTTATTAAAATACATGTAATCTTACATATAATTGTTATACTACATTAAGTGAAAATGCACATCATAATATCAAGATATAATAAAATGCTTTAAAAATAAATAAAATGTTTAAAAATATATAGTGATTTCCAAAGACTAGGGTGGGTGAAGCC